>PVKZ01001136.1:0-30540 GCA_004027375.1 Macroglossus sobrinus | reverse complement strand
TGAGAGTGCTTCTCTTCTCCAAAGTGATTTTTCCAGCATCTCCCCTTCCCTCTTGCAGCCATGCTCCCTGAGTGCCCCCTGACTGTCTTCTTACAAGATCAGAGGCAGAGGGGTGGGCCCCAGGCCCTCAGCCACCTTCCCTGAGTCAGATACTCCAAGGCCACACATTGGAGTTCCCTGTTCTTACTGCCACGTTGCCCTCTGTGCAAGCCTCCCCAGCAAGCCCAGGCCCACAGTTCAGTTTGACCTCTGTCACCTCTTCTTGTCCCTGGCTGCAGGTGCCTTTGCCAGATTTAGCAAGTAAAAACGCCGGATGACTGAATTTAAATGTCAGAGAACCAACAGATGCTTTTCGGTATACGTATGGCCCATGCCATATTTGGGATATACTTACACTAAAAGGGTATTTATTATTTATCTGCAATTCAGATTTAACTATGATGCCTGGCACTTGCTGGAGATGCAGAGATGATGACTAGTATAGTTCCTGCCCAGGAGAACCTTCCTGACTATCCAGGAAATGAATAATGGCCAGTAAGTATTGTCAACAGAGATCCTGAGTATATTTGGAGCATAAAATAAACGTAGCCCAGGCATGAGGTCACCACAGGAGGAGGCAGGCCTGGGGGGCGGCGGCGTTGACGCTAAGAGTGGCTGTGGCTGATGAGGTATGTGCCCTTCAGAGGCTACGTTCTATCATCCGCAGTATTGGGGCTCACTGCTGGTTTGGGGCTCAGAGTTAATTGGAGATTCCCCAAAATCAAGCCTCCACCAGTTTCTTAGTCACTCACAGACTTAAGAACTATCTACTGAGCGCCACCATGTCCAGGGCACTCAGGGGACAAAACAGACGAGGTCCCGGCCCTCGTGACACGCATGGTCTCTGGAGAGACATAGTAAGTAAGTGTGTAGGTAGATGAATAGATTATATCTGACAGGGATAAATGCCACAGAGACGATGAAACAAAGCACCGTGGTAAATGTGAGTAAGGGCCCTGGGGAGGGTTAGATTCTGGGGCGATGTGTGAAAGTATTAACCACAAACACTCGTGTAACACCTACTCTTACTATTATTTACTACACTATTAATGCTTTGTATATATTGGCTCATTTCATTCTCACGCCAGCCCAAAGAGGCCGGTACCATTATGATCCCCATTTGACAGTTCAAGACACTGAGGCACAGAGAAGGCACATGATTTGCCCTCTGAGCCTCAGTTTCCCCATCTTCAAAATGGGGACTCAAAAAACTGCCACAAGGATGAAAGCAACTTGTGAACTAGAAGGAGTTTTGCACATGTGTCTTGCCGCTGCCAAGAAGCAGCCTCTGCCCCGGGCGCTTCCCATGTGGGTGCACGTTACCTTTGCTAATTATTGGAAGAGCTATTGGGAGCTTCTGTTTCCCCATGAAATGAAAGTGGCCCTGCCCCTTTGTGGGCTGTGAACTCCCCAAAGGGAGAGATCCACATCTTTTACGTCCCTAGTCTTCCAGAAGTTCGCCCCTGCTCCCTCCTCCCTCAGCAATGGGTCATGGAGAGTTCCCTTCCAAAGGTGACATCTTTATTATTTGTGCCCATCATCTGCACCCTGAGGTCCTGCTCAACGGAAGGCCAGACCCAATGGGTACCTATGGGCTGGGATTCTCTTGACACGGTTCCCCATCCTCAGACTTGTCCATGAGCGCCAGGCCAGGCAACACGAGGGGCACACCTGGGCTTCTCCAAAGGTGACTCTGTGTTGTTGTTGTTTTCTGGTGATGCTGTGAACTACCAAACCAAAAACCCTCTGCTTACAAAACACCTAAAAACTTTGGATGCTCTAGAAAAACCACCCTTTTAGATCAGGGTTTCAACCTTCTTTACGCCATGATGTTTTTGGAGGCCTATGGAAGCCTACAGATCCCTTCTCTGACTGATGGTCTGAAATGCTTTAAATAAAATACTAAATGATATAAAGAAAACAACTGTACGTCGGTAAAATGTGAGCATTAAAAACAAAGTTCTGATATAGTGCTACGTGAGCTTTTTAAAATTAAGGCATAAAACAAGATTCTGCAGCAGTAATGACCATCACCTTGGAGTAAGCAGGACATGCTAGTGAACTAGAAGATAAATGTGAGGAGACACCCAAAGTGCCACCCAAAGAGACCAAGAGACAGAAGATATAAACACAAAGTTCACAGGCCTTGCCATTAGAATGAGAAGATCTGATGGGTATGGAATAGGGATTTCAGTAGGAGAGAGCGGAGAAAATTGGACAGAGGTATTATTCAAAGAGTGATTTTCATAACTGATGCAAGATATGAATCTTCAGATTAAAAATAAACAACCATCCCTAAGCGAGATAAGTACAAATAAATGCATGTCATTATATATCTGCAGAACACAGAGCCCAAGAAAATATTGTATTTAATTGAAAAGATCTGAATAAGTGAAAAAGATTGTCAACAAAGGCCTGATATCACACTTCTCGACAGCAACAATGGAAGTTCAAAGTCACAGTTTTCAAAGTGCTGAGACTGCTGTGACTGACAACCTGGAATTCTATACCCAGTGAAAGTATCAGTCAAGGGGGAGGAGGGAAACATTTTCAAATAAACAAAAGAAGAGCTTTTATCAGCGACAGACATACTGAAGCAACAACTAGTGTATATACTTTAGGAAGGAGAAAACCAAATGTGACAGGAGGCATGGACTATGGGAAGAAGTGGAAAAAAGAAATTGGTAAATATGTGGGTAAACTAAAATACATTAATCATAGTTTAAAAAAACGAGTATTTTTGAAGCTATAAAACCACATGGAAATAAATACTGTCATGGGGTAATTAGAATAAAAATATTTTAAGTCTTCCAATTGCTGGAGAGGAAGGTATAAATATTGACTAAATTACCCACAATTAGCTTGAAGCCAAGGGGACAAATTAAAAATGTAAGTATAGACACTAAAAAACTCATACCAAAATGTATAGCTTCCAACCCCTGAAAGTTTAAAGGGGAAATAAAGAAAACTCAGTCTATCCAGTAGAAGGCAGAAAAGAGGGAAAAAAAGCTTTATAGAAAAAACAATGATTAACACTGTGAAAATAAGATGTTAGATATAGATCCAAATATACCAGCAATCACAAGAAATCTAAATCTATCAGTCATGCCAATAAGGAGCATTGTATTATTGGATTAAGAACAAAAATAAAGATAATTATCAGCTATACAGTGTTTAAAAAATACACAGCTGAAACTGTAAGAACACAGGAAAATTAAAAGCACAAAGGCACACAAACAAGCCAGGCAAACACTGAGAGCAAGCTCGCACGACTGTGTTAATATCCGTCCCCAAAGACTTTATGACAGAGAGCACTGCCATAAGTGAAAAAGGTTTACGATAGAACGTTAAATGACTTAATTCACAGGGAGCTCAAAAAATTTTAAACTTGTATTCACTTAACATGTCCCCAGTCCGCAATTACGGTGGAAGATTTTAGCATGCCTCTCTCAGTCACTGACAGCAGGATAAAAAGTAAGTAAGAACATCCAAGATTGCAACAGCGTAATTAACAACCCAGATATAATGGGCAAAGGTAGAGCCCCACCATTAGAGACTACTCGTGCTTTCCCAGGCTCGCGGTGGAGAGAAGCGGGGGGCATCCCTCAGCCACAGCCGTGCCCAGCCCTGCTTGGCTTTAAGCTCTGGCCACCTCCCTTCGTTGCTTTCCTCTAGTGCTGACCCTTTGGGGTCATCCTGTCTGAGCTCCTAGGGCTTGGCCAGCCCAGGCTGCTTCTGTTCCTTCAGGCCTCGCTCTGTTCAGCCACGTGGTCTTCAGCCTTTACTGAGCACCTACTGTGTGCCAGGCCCTGGGCTGGGTGCTGGGGTCCCTGCTCCTAGAAGCTTCCGGTTTAGAGGGAGAGGCAACCTGGGCCTCCAGGAAATTGAAGAAAAAACATTGTCTATGATTTGTAAGTCATTTTTGAGGGCCCACTGTGTGCCACATGCTGGTTGTCACATGCTCTCTCCATCCCTCTATATCTTACCCCTACTATGTGCTAACTCCTGGGCTGGATGTTGGCCATACGAAGGTACTAAGAAATATAAGGCCATCATCCGAATGTCTGTGGATTCATTCATTTGCACAGTCATTAATGCAGGAATCAAATCCTGAGTGCTTTCATGGGCCAGGAGGTGTCTTAGGGTTTGTGGGGAGCACACACTTTTAGGTAGCATTTGAGAAGCACCCTCACTTTCCACAAGATATAACTGAACCATATCATATGAGAACCACTTACCATATACTCTTTCCAACTTTGTTCAGTTGCTAAGAAGTTAGACTCTGGAGCCTGAGTGCTTGAGTTTGAATCCTAATCCTGCCACTTACTAGCAGGGTGAGCCTGGGCAAGTTACTCAGCCTCTCTGTGCCTCAGTTCCCTCACCTATAAAATGAGAAGAATAACAGTCCCTCTCTCATAGGCTTGTTGTAAGGATTGACTGAGTTAATAATGGTAAATAATAGTAATTTATAAAGTGCTTAGAAAGGTAGCTGGCATGGTGAAAGTGTTTATATGAATCTTCGTTAAATAGAAAAAAGAACATGGGGGAGAGAGGTTATCTCCATTACTGACACGTGTAGATTTGGTTCGTACCTTTTTCAGTGCCGTGTAGCAGTCCACTTTTCGAAAACACTACAATATAGTTAATAATTTCCTTCTTGATCATTTGTGTTCTTTTTCTGTACTTCAAGACTATTACAACCAATGTATCCATCAACTTTCTTTTATCTAACTTCTCTAGAAGTTTCTCTTAAGGGCAGAATTGCTGAATCAGAAAATGTTCATTTTCAACTGTCCGATGGCCATAAAAATGAAATGTGCAACATTTGACCTATGAACTTTGGCAATTGAAGGGGATCAGAAACACTAAATCATAAAGATGAAGATGACGAAGATGACAAAATTTGGGCTGGGATTAGGACTGACACATAAAAGGGTGCGGAAACAATAATTTGAAACATTCATATTATTTTGGGGGTCACAGGAAAGCACATATATAAATGAGACTGGAAAGTTTTCTTGGACATAGACTTTCAGTGTTAAAACAGGGAGTGTCTCCAGGAAACAAGTGGTTGGTCAATACATCACTAGCACAGCGGTCCCCAACCTTTTGACACCAGGCACTGGTGCTCCTATGAGAATCTCACGCTTGATGACCTGAGGTGGAGCTGAGGCGGGGATGCTAGTGCTGGGGAGCGGCTGCAAAGACAGATGAAGCTTTGCTCTCCTGCCCGGTGCTCACCTCCTGCTGTGTGACCCCGTGCCTCACAGGCCACAGATGGGTACTGGTCCATAGCCCGATAGGTTGGGGACCCTGCCCTAGTTCACTTCTTTGTTCTTTTTTACCTTCTTAGTATGGTCCTGAGAGTCTATGAGAACAAACAGGCTCACAGAATTAAGACCAAACAGTAATTGAGACAACGGAAGAAAAAAAGGAATGCAAAAGTTGGGTGAAAAGAAAAATATCGGTGATTTTCACTCAAGTTCTGCTCCCAGACGCTCAGATCATGGACAGGTCACTTGGGTGCTTCTTAAAAACTCAGGCGGCCCCTCTCCCAGAGTTTCTGATTGAGTCTGCATTTCTCGCAAGTCCGCACATGATATAAATCCTCCGCGTCAGGCCCGCACCGCGAGAAGCACTGGGCCCGCGGTTCTGACGCATGGTCTCGCACACGTCTCTCTCGAGTCCTCCCCGCTTCCTCGCAGTTGGAAATGACCTTCATCCAGGCACTTTATCCCACCAGGTTGAAATTATTGTTTGTTTAAACATCAGCCCGCCCCTTCCAAGGTTAGATGGCCTCACTAGATTAGGAGCATCTCAAGGAATGAATGTGTCTCATTTACCATCGCGTCCTTAATGTTTGGCACAGTCCTTGGCCCATAGGAGTTGCTCAAGAAATGTTCGTTGACTTAATGAATGGCTTTGAGGACACCAATGGCAGTCGAGGCTGGCGTGGAGTGGCAGAGAGGGCCCTGGACCAGGACTTCTCTACACTTGGCTGTCACTGCCACCTCTATAACTTAGGGTGAGTCGTTTCCCCTCCAGGTCCCAGATCCCGTGGGAACAGTGAGAGTACAGACGGAGGGGCCCCTCTGGTCTCTGCCTACTTCGTACCACACCCACTGTGGTGTTCCAGCTCCTGGCCTTTTCTTTGTCTCCCCACGTCCGACTTTCCTGGTACTCTGTAAATTCCAGGAGAGCATGAAAGGTGCGAATCCCGGACACTTAGCATCCTACCGGCACATAGTAGGTGCTTAGGAATTAATTTGTTGACTTGAAGCAGGCAGGCCGAGTAGAGGTTTTGTCCTTCCGCGGCCGGCCAGCAGGTGTCGCCACAGACCGGGAGGAGGCGAAGCGGCGCGGCGGGCCTCAGGCACCGCGGCCTCACCTGGCGGCCGCCCCACCTGGCGGCGGCCACACCCGCCCGCCCCACCTGGCGGCGGCCACACCCGCCCGCCCCGCACCCCGCGGAAGCAGGGAGCCCGGGCCCTGGCGTCACCTGGGCAATTGGGAAAGCAGCGCCCCGAGCCACGGGGAGGGGACAGGAAAGGAGGGTGGCGGGTGTGGGCCGCCTGCAGCGCCGGGAGAGCGCGGGAGCCCCGCCCCGCGCGCGGGACCAGGTGAGTCAGGGCCTCGGGCCCCGCGGGAGGAGAGTGGTGGCCAGGCCCAGCCCGGATCCTCTGCCCTGCCGGGTGGCTGCGCGCAAGTCCCTTTCCTCTCCGGGCCCCAGCGTTCTGGGTCTCTTAAAATCCCTGAGATGCGTTTCTGTGGCTCTGAGTAATCGTAACTTTAACTCACCAATGGTGGACTTTCTATTCGGGTGTGGGGATAATTCACTGAGTTCCTAGTTTTCTTACCTCCATTTTGGGAGGCATGAGAGAGGCACAGAGAGGTGAGGGCACTTGCTCAGGGTCACACAGCACCCAGTTCGCAAGTTGCAGAGTGAGGATTTGAACCCTAGTTCAGAGGCCGAGCTCTGACCTCTGACCCGTTGTGTCCCTCTGCTCGACCACAGAGTTCTGACCTTCTAAGGGACGCACCTTATTTCTAACTGAATTATTCCGTTTCTATTGATATTTATCTTCTTTATTATTTTTTTTATTGTGGTCACAGATACATAACATAAAATTGATCGTTGTAACCATTGTAAAGTGCACTATTCAGTGACGTGTGGCACATTCTCCGTGCTGTGCAGCCGTCGAGTTCCGGAACTTTCCTCAGCCCCCAAAGGAGACTTGGACCCATTAAGCAGTCACTCCCCACAGCCCCCGGCCACCACTCGTCTGCTTGCTGTCATTATGGATTTGCCTGTTCTGGGTTTTTAATTTAATCTTATTTTTTTCTCACTGCCTTCATTCTGCTCTGGGCCGTCCTGTTTCACAGCAGGCCAGGAAGTGAGAATTCTTAGGCTGGTGGTTCCCAAACGTTGCTGTGTGTTGGAATCACCTGGAGTCTTTAAAAAACAAAACAGAATAAAAAAAATATGCAAGCATCACTGCCTGGCTAGGCGCTCTCGGACGTTCTGGTTTCATTGGCCTGTGACCTGACCAGGGCGTCCGGGGTTTTAGAAGGTCCCCAAGCGTTTCTGATGCACGACGACACTTGAAAACCTGTAGCTCACAGAGCCCCATGCGTCCCTTGTACAGACAGGGAGACCGAGGCCCAGGGAGCAGGGGACCCACGTGGGGTCACACAGAACGTGTGTGGCAGAGCCGAGCCTGGAGCTTGGTGTTCCTACCCTCCAGGGGCACACCCCTCCCGCCCTGCTGCTTCTCCCGAGATTCTACTTCTCCGTGCCTCAGTTTCCTCACTTTTCAAATGCGGGCCTTCCCGGTACTTGCCTGAAGGGTCGTTCTACCGATCTGATAGATCTGATGATGAGATTAGGCTTGCGAAGTGCTTAGCGCAGGGCTAGGCTTACAGCAGACGAGGTCCCTTGATGGCTGCTGTCGTCGTCCTGTGCCGGAGCATAGAAATGAGTGGGCTGACCGAAGGACCCGGAGCTCGCTGGGGACAGGGCCTGGCAGCTCTCCCTCGCTACTGTGTTCCGTGCGACCGTGACATGGGAAAAAAAAAATGGAAAAAAAGATGTGTCTATCCAACGTGGCCAAGAGCCGTTGGCTGGCATCACCCCCTCCTCTCGGCCTCTGCTCAGGCTGAGCCCTCGGCTGCAACGCCCTTGGCTCTTCCGCCTCCCCCAGCCCTACCCCCTCGCCAGGCCCAGGGCGGTGAGCCCCACTAAATCTGGGCCGCCAGGAGCAGGTGGGGGGGCACACCCTTTAGACAGTCGCGTGTGTGATGTGAATACATAGTCCTTTTAGGGGCTAGGTTGAGTCTCCTGTATCTCCTGTGGTGCCAGGCAGGCATCTAATAAGCCCCTCCCCCCCGCCGAGGCCTTGACTGACCTTGAGCTCCTAGGGGAGTTGGGGACGGGTTGCTCAGCCCCTGCCGTTTGTTGGCTCTTCCCCACATGTACATCCCAAGGAAGAAGGTCATGATGGGCACCACAGCCTCCACCCCAACCCCCCGTGTTCATATCGATAAGACCTTATTGTTTGAGGGGACCAAGGTGGCAGTGCCCAGACTCAGGGACCGTGGGTCCAGCTGCAGGGCATGAATTGTCTCTAAGTAGTCACACACAGTAAACCTGCTTCCTGGCTTAGGGGGAGTCACGTGACCCAGCTCTGGCCGGTGGGGCCCAGTGGCGGCTCTGCTTTTGGAGGCTGGCAGGTGAGGGCCATGGCAGAGCTGGGTCCGTGAATTGAGGTCAGGAGAATTGTGGTGATGTCAACAGAGAGCCTTGGCCTCCCTGAGCTGCCAAACGGCCCTGGGCAGCCACCTCTGGACTTGTCAGGGGAGGAAACCGAACCTTGTTGTTTAAGGTCCCCAACCTTTTTGGCCCCGGGGACCAGAGCTCCTGTGAGAATCTGATGATCAGAGGTGGAGCTGAGGCGCTGATGCTGGTGCTGGGGAGCGGCTGCAAATACATATGGAGCTTTGCTTGTTGGCCCACCGCTCACCTCCTGCTGTGTGGCCCAGTTCCTCACAGGCCATGGACCCATAGTCTGCGGCCTGGGGGTTGGGGACCCCTGGTTTAAGGTACTCCTGGCAAGAGATTCTGTTACGTGCAGCTGCGTGCATTCCTAATGAACACAATTCTTCCCAGCATAGTCCTTCCCTTTGTAAAGACAGAAGAAAGGCCAGAGGCCCAGGGCTGATTTTGTCACTTCCTGCTCCAAGTGACCCACTACTAATGCCCTGTGGTTTAGTACCGCTGGCAAAAAGTGAGTTGATAAAGGCCAACGTTTTGTAACACTTCCTCTGCTCTAGGACTTTATTCGGATTGTCCTACTTGACGCCCACACAATGCCGTGACATTTTTGCAGACGAGGACTCTGGGACTCTGAGACTCCAGTGCTTGATGGTCAAGAGCTCGGTCTTGTTTCCTGAAGCAGACAAGTCCTTATTCCCCTCACAGACTGGCCTCCCTCTCTTCTAGACTTCTCCCTTTATCATCATTCCTCCTACCCCATGAGGATTCATGCACACAGGAGGTGCTTAATAGAGATGAGGTGCACTGTCCACCCTCAGCTGGGCTGCATCACCAGCCATTCACCAATGAATATATAATGAACATCTCCCGTGTTGAAAGGTGTGTGTGTGTGTGTGTGTGTGTGTGTGTGTGTGTGTGTGTGTGTGTGTGTTGGGGGTAGTATGGGTGGAGAAGATGAGACAGGTGCTCAGTAAAAATAACAGCTCTTATTTCTCAAGAGCTCGCCAAGTACCAGGCACTGGGCTTTCCGTACCCACCATAGCTCTGGGGAGTTTTTTCCAGAAATCAAGCCTCTGTGAGGTCCATGATTTGCCCAGTGTTACCCAGAGTGGGTTTGCACCCAGGTGTGTGTGGCTGGAGCCTGCGTCTTAGCCTCGAGCAGAGAATGTAGACACAGTCAGCAGTTGACTGTCACTCACCAGAGTGGAGGGTCCTTTCTCTTTAAAGGCTGTTTCCCTGGGCAGGAGACACCTGAGCTGAGCCTCGAGGGACAGGCAGGACACCAGAGCGGGGAAGGGACGGCGTTCCCAGTGGAGGGAAGGGCCTGGCCAGACACATGGAGATGGGACAGTGTATATTTCTTTGGGCAGTGGGATTACGTGAGGACACCAGACCATCCGTCCCTATGTACCTCTTAGTTCTGAGTGGCTTAGGTCCTGGGATGCCATCGGCTTCTGAAGGGCGCTGCCCTGATGGGCACAAATGCTAAAGACCACTGTCAAGGACACATCTGTCTTACCGCTGGCAACGTGGCTGCTTACCCGAGCCGGTGGCCTCCTGGGAGACGAGCTGAGAAAGGCAGCCGTGGGTCCCTGGCGATGGAGATCCTGCTGTTGGAATTCACAGAGCACCTACTATGTGCCAGGCACAGCCCTGGCCATTGTGACTGTGGGGAGGCCGAGCTCCGAGGGTTCCAGCAGGAAGATTTATTCTCTTATTTGGGTCACTGCGGGGAATTAGGCTGGGCTGTGTCTCTGCTCCCCATCCCCACCCCCAAAAAGCTTTCACCGTGATTAGTTCCTGTCATGGTGGGATCTTGTTACGGTGCCACCAAGAGGCCCTCCACACCGCCAACCTGAGATAAAAGGCGGCCTCTCATTTAATCTCCCAGCTTAGAGGCCACGTTTCAATATTTAGGAAGTGGCTTCCAGGCTCGGGGTGGCGTGGGCGGGCTGGTAGGCAGGCCTGGCCTGACTGGGTTTCGAATGCACACAGGTAGCATTCAAAGGCCCTTTCTGCTCCTTGGGCCTCGGGGGCCTGGCATCCCCGTGTTGCTTCTTTAGGTTGCATTTCACTCGTCCACGGACCGGGGTGCCTGACGGGGCTCTGTATTTATAAGGGAACCTGGCTGGGCACGGGCCGTCAGCAGGAAGCAGCACGAGGTCCAGAGATGGGCCAGCACCTGTCCCCACTCCCAGCCCCGAAGGCAAAAGCAATTTCAGGCCTGTGACTCCCTTTGCCTTGGCTGGCATCCACCCAGCACAACCCACGGCAGTGAGCACTGACCGCGTGCAGGCTTTCTGAGTGCATAAGGCTGGCCACCCGGCCCAGCTGGGTTTGGATTTGGTCTTTACTTCCTCCATGCTGTGTGTCCCTGGGCAAGTCGCATAGCCACTCTGAGCTTCCATCTGGCGTCTCCTTCACACGGCTGTTCTGAGACTTTGATTGGGCCTTGGATAGTCAAGACCCTTCCATGAGGGTGTCGATCCCAGCATTCTCCACATTCATAGGGAGAAAGGAGGATGTTAGGCAATGATATGATGAAGATAGCTGGCTGGCAAAAATCAGGTGAGTTTTTACTTTGAGCGAGACCAGCTGAGAGTCCCCCAGATAACAACCTTCTGTTAATATTGCACAATAAAAGTTGTTATTATTATTATTATTATTATTATTATTATTATTATTATTTGCATTTAAAAAGCACACAAAAGTATGGCTGTGCAGTTTGCTTCGTCGCCAGGGTGAAGTGCCGCTTCGTCTCTGTGGGGTACCACGGTCTTTCACTCTGTGATGGTGTCTTTTTAATTTTTCCTTTAGTAAGTACCATATGCCCTTTCTCATAGGAAATGATGGAGAAGATAGTGATGACGGTTTTGAGTTTTTGAAATTTATTTTTTTGAATAGGCCATACGTGTCCATAGTTCAAAGGCCCAAAAAAGTCTGCAGTGAAGACAGTTTTACTGAAGGACACAGCTTCCTGGAAGCAGGTCCTGAGCAGATCCCTGCATTCTCAGGGGGAGAGGGCGCCATCTTCCCCACCATGGCAAAACAAGTGATAAAAAGTTCTGAGATGCTATGTAAGTTTATAATTGTCTGCGTGGTGCCACTTCATGCTATATTTTGGTTTGCTCGGTCCCAGTCATAGGCCAGGTACAATAGCTGTAATGTTTCTGTGGCGTGGTGGGCCCTACTTGATGATAAAATGATCGCTTTTGTCTTGGGTGCCATTTCTGAGGTCCTTACAATGAGCTGTTCTCTGCAGTAGGCGTTGGAACCAGCCTCTGACGTCCCTCTCTCGTAGGCTTGGGGCATGTTTAGGGGCAGGCTGGTCGCTGACCGCCGTGTGCTCCGTGGCCTTGGAACCGCCTGGATTTCAAGATCAGACCCATCAATGTGTATTTGCTAATAGATGACAGTGCTCATGAGAAAGATAGGCAGACGCCTGGCAGCTGAGGCTCTGTGCTGCTGTGCCTCCCCACGGCGTCCCCCCCACGCCCATCCACGCAGACATCACTAATCGATCGTCGCACGCTTTCCTGTGAGATGCCACTCGGTAGAATCCCACTCCACACGGTGCTGCGGGGAGGGGGCGGGGCAGGGCAGGTGAAACCATCAACAGCTGCTCTAACATCTTAGTACATTGGTTCCCAGGCTCTGGTATTTTATAGATGAGTGAAATTTTTGGAAATTTTTTTTTTTGTTGGGCAGAGATTACAATATAAAAATATTGATGCCATTTAAACATTTCCATTTGTTCTTTTTTAAAAAAAAACACACAAATTTTAATACCCCTTCAAAAAGTTGAAAAGACAGTTTTATAATAAGGGGCAATGAGTTTGTTTAGCTTTGTTTAGAAACAAGATTTTTTCGTTTTTCTGATTGTTCTGCTTTTGGTCCAGACACATCAAGTCTTCATCACGAGTGGACACTGTTTTATGGCCAAAGTGGGCACAGGAGGAAGCCCTCCTTGGTGACACTCAGTGAGTTCAACTTCTTTCTGTAGCAATTAAGTTCCATCTTAGAGTTTTGTCGAGACTCCTGTCTCTGGAGCCATAGATATGTCTATTAAAAATCAGCATCGTTATCTTGGTGGATTGAAAGCATATATTTCTCAGTTCCAACTAGAAGCTCACTAAAAGACAGTAATTTGTAATAACTCAAACCTGCAGTTTCAAAGACAAGGGGAGAGAAGAGGTTAGGTGATCAGTGATTGTGACAAGCATCTTGAGTATTTCCTTGTATATGTCCTACTTCTAGGCACCTCATCAAGACTTTTCAGTCTAGCGATAAAATAGAATTGGAGGTCAGCAAACTTTTCTTTTTATTGTTTCAACAATATACTTCTTTAAATGTTCTTTTAAAATTTTTTTCAATTACAGTTGGCATACAATATTATATTAGTTTTAGGTCACAACATGGTGATTAGACATTTATATAACTTACAAAGCGATCCCCCTGATAAATCTAGTACCCATCTGACACCATACCCATTTTGGTGTCACAATAATACAATCTTGTTGACTATATTCCTTATGCTACACTTCACATCCCCATGACTGTTCTGTAACTGCTAATTTGTATTTCTTAACCCCTTCCCCCTTTTTTTTTTTCACCCCCTATCCCCCAACCCTTCTCCCATCCGGCAACAACCATCAGAATGTTCTCTGTATCTATGAGTTTGTTGACACACTTCTTCTATAAAAGAACAATACTAAAGCAAATACTTTAGACTTTGCAGGCCCCGTGGTTTCTGTTGCAACTATTCACCTCTGCCATTGTATCAGGAAAGCAGCCGTAGACAACCTGTGAACAAAGGGGCTGTGTGCCAATAAAACTTTATTAACAAGAACCATTCATGGCCTTGCACGAGTGGAACCACTGAACCAGCCGTGATTCTGACTCTGTCCTGACCTCCGACTGTTTATGTCAGCAGTCCTCTCCATGGCATCAGTGTTACCTGGGAACCCTTTAGAAATAGAAATTATTGGATCTCCCCCACCCGACCTGTTGAATCAGAAACCCTGGGCTGGGGGTGGGGGGCAGGGGCACTGCAATCTGTGTTTTATCAGACCCGCCAGGTGATTCTGCTACTTGCTCAGCTTGAGACCTGCTGGTCGAATCCTTGCTCCAGATGCAACCTGCGTGCTTCCTGAGGGTTCCTCCCTCACAGCCTCTCACAGCCCTCCTCAGGGAGGTCGTGGTTCCCTCCTGGCTCACGTGCTGTCAGCATCTGGAGATGAGGTGGCCATCCTCTTTGCTCACAACCGACACTTTGAAATGACCTGTGTCCCTTCCTCCTTCAAAATAACCAGCTAATTGGAAGGGCTTTTCACTCCTTTTTTGCTTGGCGTGGAAGCTGGTTTGTTGGCTCACTCCCTGTCACTTCCTTCACCATGGCGCCTTGTGGCTTTGACCTTGACACTGAAGATCTAACACTCAACACTCTTCCCTCTCAGCTAGCAGACCTGCTTGGCTCCAGTGACTATTTTCCTTGCACCACCTCAGCCACCCATTTGTACTGTCATTCCTCAGGACTGGACTTAAATGTCACTTCCTCAAACAAGCCTTTTCTGAGCTCCCTGGCCAGCACCCCCAGCCAGTCCCTTGTCTCAGTATCTGCCATATTTTATCTTCTTTCCAGCAATAATGAGCACAGGAAAGCATCTCATTTAACTGTTGACTTGCCTGTCTGCAGTCTGTTGTCTGGAAACAGTGATGAGAATGTTACTCACGTGACTTAAGAGAATTCTCAGGAGATGAGAGGGGAGGGAAAAGAAACATGGCGAGGTAAGGAACAACGTTAAGCAAAAATGTGATCTCAGGGACAGGCAAATAGATCGATGGAACAGAATCTAGGATCATGCACATGTAATTTCTAACAAACACCCTGATTCTATTAGGAAAGTCTTTTCAACCAATAGCATTGGAACGACTGGATGAACGTTCGCAAAAAATTAACCTGAATTCCTGCCTCACATTGTATACCAAAGCTAATTGGAGAAGGATCAAAGACCTCAATGTGAGAACGAAACTATAACACTTCCAGGAGAAAACATCAGCAGATATTGTAGCAATATTGGGGGTAGCCAAAAGATTTATTAGAAAAGGCACAATATGCACTAAACCATAAAAGAAAACAAATAAGATAAATTCTACTTTATTGAAAACTGTTTACCCCATTAAAAATACAAGCTACAGATAAGGAAAAAATAGTCGTCACGCATGTTATCTGTTGTGGATTTGTATCCAGTATATGTGAAAAACACCCATAAGTCAATGATAACTCAGTAAAATGGGCAAGAGACTTGCGTAGACTTTTTGGAAGGAAAGAGACGAGAATGACCGACAAGCACACGGAAAGGCACTCACCGTCATTAGCCATTTGGGAAATACACATGGAAGCCACAAGGAGATATCGTTTTACACCCACCGGAATGATCAAAATTAAAAATCTGACAACACTAAATGCAGATGAGAATGTGGAGCAACCGGAAGGCTCATCCATCACTGGCGTAAATCGGTACCACCACTTTTAAACGCTGGATTTCTTACACCGTATTTACACCCACTCGACGACCTAGTTATTCCTCTCCTAGGTATTTACCCAAGGGAACTAAAAAACAGATGTTCACACACACACACAAAATCTTGTGCAAGGATCTTTCTAGCAACTTCATCTATACTCACTAAGAGAAGGAAACAGCCCAGATCTTCATTGACTGAAGGATGGATAAATAAAAGGTTGACGGCTTGGCCTTTTGGCCACCTGCCGAGAATGTCTCAAAGCGACCCAGGGTAGCCGCAGTTTATTTGGGATTCTTCCTCAGTTCTGTGGTGGCAGCATCCTCCCTCTGGGTCCTGTGGTTCCCCATCTCTCCAAGTCCCAGGTCGCAGGGGTGGGCCTGGAAAGGACAGATTCCTCGAGCGAGTTGCTGGAGGGGGATGGCGAGCGTTCCGTCTTCCTGCCATTAAAATGTCAGATCTTTGAGGGCGGCTGCTATCCATCTTGTTCATCGCCATCTCTTCCAGGCCAAGAGTGATGCCTGGCACACAGTTAGCACTGGGTTCGTAGGGGCAGACCGATGGCCAGACCCCGGTGTGATGCTTTATGAGGCATGCTTAAGGAACATCAAACGATGTTAGTTTTCTGTAAGATGTTCGATTGACCTTATGATTGCAGAGTTGTAAGTGTTCATCACAGAGGGTTTAAAATACAGGGAAAAGCAGAACAAAAAGTTGTTCAGAGATAACCTATGTGAGCCATGAACTTGGCCTACGCTTGGCAGCGGCTTCTAAGCAGCTTTCTGGAGGACTGGTGTTTCCGGGGACTTGCCCTAGGAATTCTCTTGACAAAGGGGACGGTGTGTCTCCCCCAGAACGAGAATCCCTTTCAAAGGTTCGTTTAAATTTTTTTTTTGGGGAAAAAAAGGGTTTGCAACAAAAACAATAATAATAATATTATTAATAATAAAAACGTTGAAACCCACTGGTCTACACCGTGGGTTTTCATTCATGCAACTCCATATCACCATCCACGAAGAGAGTAGACGGTCTGGGTCCCACCGTCGTGCGTGGCAGTTCCTGGCGTCTGACCAGCCCTCGGTGTAGACTCCGCTTCTCCAAGGAGCGTTCTGCGATACACAAAGGGGACCTTTAACTGCAAAAAAACAGATGTTGCTGCCTGGAAGAGACCCGTGGTGGTTGAAAACAGAACCGTGAATGAGTCATGTTCAATCATCGCAGACAAGCATAAAAGATTAGTGCAGAAGACAATTTATACCAGGCTCTGTGCTGTCTGGGAACATGATTTAGATTAAAAGAGGGAAGGAGAAAGAAAAAAAAAATAATAAAACGTATCTCTAAGCCACCTGGAGCACCGCAGTCAGAGAGCTTTTAGGATTTAGATTTCAATATCCATCCCTGTAACCTCTTAGATTATTTTTATTTTTTGAAAGCTATTTGGATGCGTATCAGAACAGCCCGACCCGAGCGAGGGTGTGCGCGGTTCTGATCCAGGCCATGCGTCACGGAGATGCGATGTGACTGCCTGTCCGAGGCCCCAGCAGCGCCCCAGGCTCGGGCGAGGCAGGAGGCGGCTGCGTCCCAGTCCCAGACGGCGCATCATCCGCGCTCTGCCCCTTCGGTGTGGAACCGAGGCCCAAACACATGCCCCTGTTCTGGGCTTGGGTTTAGTGCCTTCCCAGGGGAGGAGGAAAACGAAGCCAGAGGGAGGCTTGGGAGGAAGGAGGGGAGGCTGGCGAAGCTGCCCGCCGGCCCCGTTTGTAGTGGGACGCTCCTCTGTGGGTGCGAAGTCTCCGCTCAGTCCCTGCGCTGACGGGCTTCCTTGGGTTTGGCGAGCGCGGCTGTCTGTGTTTCCACCCGGGGACCCGGTCACCGCACGGCGGGGCGGGGCGTGGGTGGCCAGAGGGCGCGCCCTGGCACCCCGTCCTCGCCGGCCTCAGGGGTTCCGCGTCCAGCTTCGTAACAACAGCCATGCCGGTGGGTCGTGGGCAGTGACCCCGTTTGATTTTAATTGGTGTTTTCCCTGGTCACTAAGGATGTGGACCATCTTCTCCTTGTGTTTATTGGCTGTCGGGAGAAATTCGGTCACGACCTGTCTGATGACCGAAGTGTCCGTTGGAGTAGGATGGCGAATGGGGGGGGGGCGTTGGGACTGCGGGATACCATCCCCGCAATGCAAACGGGAGGGCGGGGCCTTCACACTCCTGCGCGGGTCAGTGACAGGATGTGGGCCCTCCTGTATTAAGCGCGTCTCTTTATTCCCATGTTTGGACATCAGGAGCTTTGCTGACAGCCTGCAGGGACTGTCCCCTCCCAGCGTTGCCCAGTGACCCACCTAGGAGCTTGCCTTTTATCCAGCCCAGAGTCCCTGCATCCAAACCACCTCCTTCTGGGCTCACCCACTCGGGGCCATTCTCTCTGCCTGTCCTATCACCCCAAAGCCAGGTACCAGACAAGGAGAGACACAGCCCCGACACCCGAGAGAGAGCATCTGCCGCCCCTAACCCTGCCTGCCCAGCCTCACCCGAACATTCCTTCCACAGAACCCACAGGAAAGGCTCCCGTATACTTCTCTCCCCTCTTTCCCTCTGCCCGCTGACGGACGGGGGTGCTTCCCCCCAAATCCCCCACAGCATGCCTAGCCCCCGCCTCTTGGGACCTGTGTATCACAAGCTGCCTTTTCAATAGCAGTCATCCCCTGATCTGCTGGCCTTATCAACTGAATAATAATGAAATCTAGACTTACAAGCACACCCTTGGGAGGGGTGTGACCCCGGGGGAGGCAGCTCTCTGTCCCCAGGGTCGTCCCAGAAGGGCCGACAGCGGGAGGCCATCTGCCAACTGCAGTGGCTGGGGCGGCAAGGCCTTCTCGGCGGGGCGGGCAGTGTCCAGCACGGACTCATTACATAAAGGTCTGAATGGCCCTTCCTTCCAGGGCGGGGGCTGGATGAGGGGAGGAGGCACTGAGCTTCTCGGAAGTGAGCATCTGTCTATGATGACGTCCCCTCCACCCTCACCACCCCCAAGGGCCTCGCTCACCTCACCCTAGTTTCTGTCCTGCTTCTCGCGCCTCTCGACCCAGAAGCCAGAGTGACCCCATGTCCCTCCTCTGTCTGAAATGTTCCCAGAGCCCCTTCTGACTCAGGGTCAAAGCCAAAGGCCTTCCTGTGCCCTGCAAGGCACTGCAGGGTGTGGCCTCCTTACCTGGCGTCCCTAGGCCTGCCCCACTCTGCGCGATGCCCAGTGGCCCCATCGCTATTCCTCCCCAGGATATTTGCACGTCCTCTGTCCTCTGCCTGGGATGCTCGTTTCCCTAGACCTGCCCTTGGCTCACTCCTTCGCCTCCTTCAGTGCTTTGCTTGTCTGTCATCCCTTCCTCCGTCGGCTGCCTCCCCACCCCCGCTACTTCCTGTCCCCCTTCCCGGCTTCACTTTTCTCCGCGTGATGGATCGCGCGCTGATTATTTAATGCAATGTCTGTTTTCCCCACCCGAATGCAAGTTCCAGGGGAAAGGGGAGGGGTTTTGTCTTCTTCGTTCATCGCTGGATCCCCACCCACTGCCTTAACCAGAGCCTAGCACATACATGGGGTCAGAAAAGGATTTGCGGAGCGATGGCAAGGGCACGCGCCCCCTGGCGGTGGGTTGCGGGGGTGCGTTCAGGTCCGCCCCAGCCTCTCTCTGGGGGGCAGCGCTGGTGCGACACCCAGAACGCACAGGCTCCGTTTCATCACTGGGGCGCAGCCCTGGCGCGCCCTCTCCCTCCGCCCTCCCGTCTCCCGTCTCCCTTTCATGTCTCTTGCTCCTCTCTCTCCTCTTTCATATCCATTTTCTTTCTCTCTCCCACTCCTTCCCACTTTTTGGTGCTTGATGGAATCGCATTAAACTAATAAAGCTTTCATTACTTGATTGTACCCGTAATTACGCACACCGGGAGTCGAGTTTGTTTTGATTTTCTGGGGACTTTTTGGTCCCCGAGGCTTTTGAACACTCGCTTTTATTCCTCAGTGGCCCCTTGACCCCCCCCCCCCCCCCCGCCGCTCCTGTTTTTAAAAAGGATGAAAAGCTTTAAAAAAAAAACATCAGAAATATCCTTTTATTTTCCCCGCAAATTGATTTGGAGGGTTTTGTTTTGATTTCCCTCTTGGAAAATGGCAGGCGTTAAAAAAGAATCACAGGTTTTGTAAACTGGCCGCTCGGCCACGACTTACAAGGCGGGAAGGAGAGAAAGTTAGGAGAGGCCGTGACAGAAGCCACAGGAGGGGAAGTTTGGTAGAAGCCCTGCCCCCCCCTTCCCCCCTCTCCCTGGAGGCTGGCGGAGGTGGGTCTGCGCAGGACCGCTCAGCCTGGGCGCTAGTGACATTTTGGGGCTAGATACTACTTGTGATGGGCTCGTCTGGTCCATCGTAGGATGTTGAGCAGCATCCCTGGCCCCCATTCCCTAGGTGCGGGTAGCACGTCCCCTCATTTGTGGCAAAATAAAGAATGTCTCTAGCTATTGTCCAGTGTCCTTGGAGGACACAAGGACCTCCAGTTGACAACCACCGGGTCAGATCAAAACCCGTGTGGTGAATGTTCACGGCAGCACTGTTCACAAGACTTAAAAGGTGGAAACAAGTCAAGTGTCAATCAATGGACAGATAAATAAAATGTGATCTATCCGTGCAATGGAATATTACTCACCCATGAAAAGGAATGACGTGCCGACACACGCTGCGACGTGGATGACTCTTGAAAACAGAGTGCTTGGTCAAAGAAGCCAGATGCGAAAGATCACGTATTGTATGATTCCATTTATATAAAATGCCCCAAATTGCTGAGTCTGTAGAGATCAGTGTCTACCTGGGGCTGGGGGCGGTGGGGAGTGAGTGGCCACTTCGTGGTCCAGGGCTTCTCTTTGGGGTGATGAAAGTGTTCTGGATCTAGATAGTGGTGACGGTCACACAGCATTGCAGACGTACCTCAAGTCACCGAAATGTACATTTGAAAGTAGTTAAAATGGTAACTTTTGTGTTACTGTGTATTTTATCATGATGAAGTAACAGTGACTCATGTGAACCGCTTTTACTGGCAGTGTGACAGCTACTCACACACATCAGGACTCTGAAAGATATAGGGTTTGGTCCTTCTCATCCCCTTTTGGAAGAAAGCTCCTCCCATCCCCCACCTGCCTTTACTCCATCTCAGGGATAGAAGTCCCTAATTTGCATAATTGAGACTCTAATACACCAATGGGGGGAGGAACTTGGGATGGATATTTAAAGGGCATTATTTCAGTCATCTCTTGCTGTGAACAAGACATAGTGGGTTACATCACAACTGTTTATTGGCTCACGGTTTTCTGATGTGCTCAGGGCTCAGTGGGGACCACTCGGGGGTGTTGGTTGGGGCCATTCACGTGGCTGCACTCAGCTGGAAGCTTGGCTGGCTGGAAGGTCCAAGGTGGCCTCCTTCACATGACTAGAAGTTGGTTCAGGCTCTAGGCTTGGGGTGGGGGCTCTGTTTTCCACGTGCTCTCTCTTTGTCCAGGGTTCTGGACAAGATTCTTCACAACAGGGCTCTGGATTCCAGCAGGAGGAGAGCAGAAGCCAAAGGTCTTCAGACCCAGGTGCTGGGAGCCTCCCATGTCACCCCTACCATTTTCTGTTAGTCCAAGCAAGTTACAAAGCAAGCCCAGGTTCAAGTGGAAGTTTAGAGACCCCGTGTCTGGATGGAAGAGCTACAGAATATTGCCGTCATAATTTCCAGTCCTCCACAGGAATTAAGACATGCGTGGGTGTGATGTTTTTAGAAGAACCCAGAAGCTATGGCCAGGTGAGATGGCTTGCAGGTGGCTCTAACAATTAAATCCTCTTCCTCCTCCCTTCTGGCATGCCTCTGTGCTCCCTGCCTTTGAGAAAACAAAATGGATCCTTTGCGTTCTGCTTTTCATCTTTTCTTCGACAAATATTTATCGGGAACCTACCTGTGTCAGGTAGTGTTCTAAGACTCAAAGGATGGAACAGTGAATGACCCAGAAAAAGCCCCTGGACTCAGAGCTTCTGTTTTAGTGAGTCAGGCTGTAAACAAGTAAACAAGAAAGTCAGCAGGATAATTTGAGAGGGTGAGGAAGTTCCTGCTGGAAATAGAGCCATCGATAGAGTTGCAGGAAGAATATTAGAAGTGAGAGCAGGACCTGGTGGTGAGAAAGAGCCTGGAATATTTCAAAAGTAGCAAGAAGGTTGTCAAAGGTACAAAGTTTCGGTTTTAAAATAAGTAAATCCTGGGGATGTAATGGATAATACTGTATCATATATTTGATACAATAACAAATATAGTACAATACTATATTATATATTTGAAAGTGAGCAGAGTAGATCTTAAAAGTTCTCATCCAAGGAAGAAAGTTTGTAACTATGGGTGGTGATGGATGCTAAGTAGACATCCTATGGGGATTGCTTTGAAATATATACATATATGGAATCATTGTGTCGTACACCTGAAAGTTATATAATGTTATGTGTGAATTGTATCTCAATAAAAAAAAAAAAAGCGAGGAGGCCACTGGGCCTGGATGGAAGGGAGTTAGTCTGGACCTGTGGTATGAGTCACATGATCAGTTAAAATGCAGCTTCTGACTCAGCAGGTCTAGGGAGGTATCTGCATTTCCAACAGTCCCAGGTAACATTGATGCTGCTGGTCCTTGGACCTCACTCTGAGTAGCAAGGGTCTGGATCAGGGGCCGGCAAACCACGGCTCATGTGGCCAGTCTGACCCACTCCCGTGTCTATAAATAAAGTTTTATTGGAACAATGCTGTGCCCATTCACTTACATGTTGTCTTTGCTTTTGTGACACACAGTAGCGGAGTCGAATAGCTGTGATGGATATCGCATGGGTTGCAAATCTGAAAATACTTTTTATGTGGCTGTTTGCAGAAATTTGTCAATCCCTGGTCTAGACCATGTAGGGTCTTGGAAGGAGTTTGAAATTTTTTTCTAAACGTGATGGTGAGTCACTGGGAAGCTTTAAGCAGAGGGCGATGGGGTCTGATGATGTTTTGAAAAGAGCGCTCTGGCCGCTCGTGGTGAATGCATACGGGGACAAGCGTCAAGGAGAGGGGCCTCTGAGGAGCAGAGATGCATCAGCAAACAGCACAGCCACAGGATTCCCTCTTTCTTCGTGTTCTGCTCACACCCTATCTGTTTCGTGTTTACTTCACCTTCCCCTCGAGGTGGTTCTACTTCTTAAGTTATGGAAACAAATACTTAGGTCACTCTGGGTATATGACATTATATTCAAATTTATATTCCTCTTATGCAGATGGTCTATGTTTGTATTAAGGGTGATATATATCTATATATCTATATATCTATATATCTATATATCTATATATCTATATCTATATCTATATCTATATCTATATCTATATCTATATCTATATCTATATCTATATCTATATCTATATCTATATCTATATCTATATCTATATATACTTTTCTAAATTTAAAACTCTGTGAGGATGGCTATTATCAAGAAGACAAGAATCAAGAGGGCTGGCCAGGATGTGGAGAAAAGGGACCCCTCGTGCACTGTTGGTGGGATTGAAATCGGTACAACCACTATGCAAAACGGTATGGAGGGTCCTCAAAGAATTAAAAATAGAACTACCATGGGATCCAGAAATCCCCCTTTTGGTGATACAAATATCCAAAGGAAACAACATCAGGGTCTCATCAAAGAGAGATCACACCCCCAAGTTCATGGCAGCCTTATTCACAGTAGCTGAGACGTGGAAGCAACCTAAACGTTCACCGCTGGACAGATGGATTAAAAACCGTGCTCTGTGCATACAATGAAATAGTATTCTGCCTTAAAAAAGGAAGGAAATCTCGCAGTCGCTGACAACTTGGAGGAATCTGGGGGACAGGACTACAGCCCAGGGCACTGGCCCCAGGGCCTGGTGACCTTGGATGGCCTTAACCTGCAGTGGGATTGCAAACTGGTGGCCCACAGATAGGTTCTCTGGCATCCCCAGTGGTGATATTGTGTCACTGCATTCTGGTGTTCATTGGGTGAGTTGCCTTCACTGAAACATGGGAAGATTCCACAGAAGAACCTGGGTTTCTGGGTTCTCTTAGAATCACTGGAGGAGCTAGCAAACTGGGGTTCTCAACTCCGCACGGCGACAATTGGGAGGAGTTGAGAAGTGGCCGTGCTCTTGGTTTCATTGTGGTTATCTCAGGATAATGAGAATTAGAGACTTTACTACAACCTGGGAAGAACAGTGGGAATAATTTTTTGAAGATCAGTGTCTGGTTTGGATTTGTTGAGTCAATAAATGAAGCTTTTCAGTTCGGGACACCTCTCCTCCTCATATTTCTTGCCGTGGGGAGCTCATTGGCAGAAAAGGTAGCTTTTTTCGTTTCACTAGGTGGCTGTGTTAATTCTACCGGGAAGACGAGCCAGCCTGGGACAGATAATTGAGCATCTGACTGGCTGTGGCTGGGTATGTTTAGGGCGGAGGGGGAGAGGCAAGGCAGGCGTCACGGACACTGTGTATCCCAGACAGAGCCTCATCAGCTCTCCCAGGAGGAGCCTTGCCTGACCCAGGAGGATGAAGTCAGCCCCCCCCACCCCCTCAGTTCAGTCTCCCCGGGACTCTCCAGAGTCCCCAAGGCTGGAAGAAGTGTCTGCAGTTCTGCGTACCCACGGAGAACTCTCTGTCTATCGCTTGATTTCAACGTGACCTTGATCTCCAGCCCCCATGCGCAGGAGATGCTCTGATGACAGAAATGACCTCCCTCACCAAGTCGTCCACCAGAGGTGGTGGAGGCTGGCCGGAGCAGGAGGCGCTATCATCCTGACACGAGGCTAGACACTGCTGGAAGAGGCTCTCGACGCGGCAGTATTTCAAGGTTCTTACCGGTACCCTTGCTGCGTCTGCCGTGAGCCGGAGGCTGCAGATGTCGGGGGAGATAACGAAGCACATAGAGGCACACGGACAATCAGACCCCCTCGCCAGCCCGGCTGCCAGCTCCTGTGGCCCCAGGTGCAAGGGTACACAGCATCATCTTGCCTTTAGACCGTAATCAATGGAGCAGGCAGGAAATGAGAGGAAATTAATTTACTCCCCCCCACCCCCGCCACCCCTCTCGCTTCTTTCCCTCCCCTGCCGTCCCTCCTGTTTTTACACAAGGGCCTTTTAAAATCTTGGTTGCTCTCTGATTACGGTGCAATAGAGGTTCGCAACAGCCTCTTCTTGACTAAACTCCCTCTGCCCTTAACCAGGGCGATTGGCCGGTTGCCTTGGTAATCGTCCTCATTCGCTGTGTAGAAGCTACAATTATGAAGCTTTTTCTGGGTACTGATCCTCTTAGTGTTTTTTTTTCTTGGAAGTTCACGACAAGATGGGACAAAGGAGTCCTAATAGATTTTATTGCTCCGGCTCCTTAGAGCACTCCGAGCCCATGACATGCGGGCCTGAGCTGTGAGTGCCATTTAAATTGGTTGGCCGGAGAGAAAGCTTTCCTCTCGAGAGAGTGGCTGAGGTTCTATTAGCAGGAGGGCCAGGGCCAGAGACTGAACTCACAGACCTGGATGCCCCAGCTCAGCTCTCATAATGGAAACCCTGGATGGGCATCTCGGGTGGAGGGCTGGGGCACTTAACCTTTCACTGATAATCGAAGAAAATGGACATGTAACTGCTCTCTCGAAACTGGCGCATGATTCAGGTTCAAGGCAGGGGAGCTCTGTGGGCTGTTGGGGGAAAAAAAAAATAAAAAAGCCAGGATGAGATGTTTGGGGCAGAGGCGGCTCTCCACCGTCCGAAGACAAGCGGGAGGACTCCATTAGCCGGGGTAATTGGAGGGGAGGAAAAGAGAGAAGACGGTGATTATGAGGATGGGGATCGTGATCACCATAATCAGATAATTTAGCTCGAAAGCGCACGAGAGGCTTGTGTGCATGACTTTGGTCGGTCCTCACAGGAGCCTGGGGGTGGGGTGGGGGTGGGTGCTGTTTGTTCCTTTTTGTAAATGGGGAAACTGAGGCACGGGACGGCACAAGCAGCTTGCCCAGGTCGGAGGGTGACAGCGATGGCATTCAAACACAGTGGTATCTGATGACTACGAGAATCTTCCCACTAACTCAGAACCTCCTTTCACTGGAGTGAAATCAACTCTGAGTTTGGGTACTGTCCATGGGAGGGATCAGGTGTCCATCCCCGTGAGGTGCAGTTTGGAGCTTAACAGCCTCGGTGTTTCAGGGGGGCTGACGTGCCTTCCTTAGAAAGGCTTGGGGTCTCCACCAGCCCCCAACTGGAATGGAAACATGTCTAGAAGGGGTCATGTCCATGGCCTTCTCATCCAGTGAGTCAGCTCTTCTTGGCCAGCAGTAGCTGTGTAGAGGATGCTGAGGCCGTGTCTGGAGTTACGGAGAAAGGGTACCATCTCGGTTAGCAAGGCTTGCGTGCGGGAAGGGATGGGGCATCGTGCGTTTGCCTCCCCTGCAGGCCCGTCAGCTCCAGTCGTTCACCAGTCTGCTCTTCAGAGGGCGCTGTCGTCGGAAGACCCAGAGCTGTCACACAAGGGGGCTCCGGACTCGCCCCACCGTTTGCAACAATCTTTTTGTTTGGAAATAATTACAAACTAACAGGAACGTGTCAAAAATAACAGCAGCACAAAGGACAGTCACATGTTCTTTATCCAGGGTTCTCAGTTGTGAACGTTTTACTCTGTTTGCTTTTTCCTTTTCATATACATTTCATATACATTTCTGAAACATTTGAGAGTAAGCTGTGCAAATCGTGGCCTTTGACTCCTAAATAGTTCAGTGTGTATTTCAAAAGAATACAGACAGCAAGGTAACCACATTACAGTTCCCAGCTTCAGAGAGCTTAACACTTGACACAATCACCTGTAGTCCAACTGACCCCATGCCATAGTCCAGCTTTGTCCACGGACCCTGTGATGTCCTTCCTAGCATCCCCCCAGGCTCAGGTGTCGTAGGTCCTGATGAGACGCTGTAGGAACTTAACTCGTGCTTATATCCATTCACCGACAGAAATGTCATTATATGTCATTTCACTTAAAGTCACAGAGCCTAGCGATGGCGTTTCGTGGAGACTCATTGTCCTGCATGTAACTCTCCTGTTTTCTTTAGCTTCCGTTGTGACACTGACACATTTGATGGCCCCATAATTCTGAAGTGTCCTGGCAGAGAGATTCAAAATGTCCATTTTTGTGTGTGTGCCATTTTCGAGAACTAGATATGTGTACTGGGCTAGGTGCTGGGCCTTACAAGGTGAATTGGACAATTCTTACCCTAAGATACAATATCGAAACGATAGAAGTTAATATTTATTGAGTTCTTGTGATGTGCCAGTCACTTTACATGCATTATCTCATTTAGACCTACCACAGCCGTATGAGGTGTGGGCAGCACGATTGTTCCCATGTGCAGATGGGGAAACTGAGGCTCAGAGATGTTAAGGAGCTTGCCTAACATCACACCATGGTCAATAGTCAAGATCTGATCTTAGGCAGCATTCTAGAAATCACGCTTGTGACCACCACATTATCCAGTCTCTGAGAAATAAGTTTAATAGCCTGGTAGAGATTGGATAAATAGCATATACATGATGATTCACCGATTTCTTGGTCAATTCATTGATTTATTCATCGTTTCATTCACGGATTCACTGAATAATTCATTAATTGATTCATTCAGCTATTCATTGATTAATCCTTCCTTCCTTCCTTCCTTCCTTCCTTCCTTCCTTCCTTCCTTCCTTCCTCCCTCCCTCCCTCCCTTCCATTTATTCATGTATCCTGTGGTTAAGACACTGTGCTAGGTTCTAGAGACACAACAGGTTAGCAGGATAGATATATAATCTCTGTCTTCATGAAACTTACCCTCTAAAGGAGGAAGACAGATAATAAAATATAATTAGGGTTATGAGGATAAAAGTATAGGGAGTAGAAAACTCTAACCTCATCTACAGGGTCAGAGAAGGCTCCCCTGCAAAGTGGAATTTAAACAAAGTCCCAAAGGCTGTGTATGAGTTAGCTTCAAAGAGGGAGGGATTGCTTCTGTGTAGGAAAAAGCCAAGAGAGCTTCCTGGAGGAGGTTGCATGTAAAGTGTTTAAAATATGAGTGGGACGTGAAGATTCAGAGGTTGGTGAAGTGTTTTCCAGGAGGAAGTAACTGTGTAAGCAAAGGCGGGGCTCTGGTGGGGAGTGCATTACAGGATGTCCCAAGCATTTAGTCAGTTTCTCTTTCTGCACCTAATTCATCAGTAGCCATCCACCTCTCTGAGACCGTTGATTGAGAGAGAGGCTGCGAAATATTTAGTGTGGATGAAACACATTGAGCATCTAGACCATTTGTTTTCTTGATTTAGTCCGCCAAAGTGGGCACCATTTTGAGAACAGAACCTAGCCAGCCCTACCACGTACTTCTTGAATCTGGGGACAATTGTTCTCGCAGGCTCATTCCATAAAAACGCATTGAGTGTCTACTGTGTGTCACCTGCTATTCTGGAGACTGGAGTTACAGCAGCGAATGAAACGGAAAACCAGCCATGGCTTCGTGGAGCTCGTTTTCTGCAGATTTAACTTGCAATTTTGATTGCAAACTTATTTACAATTTATAGATAAAGGGCATTTTGGAATTTGAAGATCTCTCTCTCTCTCTCTCTCTGAGTGCAATGATCCTGATAAAGAGGCACAGTCTTCACATCCAGTGTGTCGGGGACCTATGATGAAATCTGGAGTAAGTCGGTCCCTCCTCTGAGCCTCAGTCTCCCCATTGGTCAAGTGGACAGGCTCCGTTAGACATGTAAGGTCCCCTCAGCCCTGACATTCTCGAATTCTACAAACCCAAAGAGCAGACGCACCCTGGGATCTGCAGGCGTCGGGGTCTGGGCGAACCTGGACATTCACGGCTTCTATTCCCTGTTTTCACAAGGGGCTCCGGGGGCCCTTCCTGACAGTTCACCCCTCTAAGGCCGCTCAGAATTCCCTTTCTGTCTGCCTTGGTTTTCTGCACTTTGACTCGTATCATAAATTATTCGTTCTCTGTATGGCAGGCGTAGGTAAGTTACCAAAAGGTCACTCAGGACCCCAATCAATCCCAGCTGCCTTAATTACTTTAGTGCTGTTTGGACTGTGTGTGTGTGTGTGTGTGTGTGTGTGTGTGTGTGTGTGTGTGTGTGTGTGTGTGTGTTGTAGCAACCCAGAAGAGAGGCTCCGGAATAATTTTTCTGCCAAGGCGATGGAACTCCCTTTAACGAAAGTGAATTGTGTTAGCTTCTGTGGGCGTTAAGAGAACCCCCCCCCCCACACACACACACACCCATATAGACCTTAACAGATAGATAAATAACACAGGAGAACATATTTGCTGAGATTTCACTGGGTTTGGAAAGGCTGGATGGCAAATTTCGGAGTCTAAGTAAAGGATGAAACCGATACGAAATTAAGATTCGAACCAGATAAAAATAATCTATTGATTCCAATAAGCCCCGCCCCTCTTTCTTTCCTGTTTCAAGAGTTTTGTCTCAAAGCCCCCCCATGGAGGTTCTAGACGTCACGTTTCATCTTTCGTAAGAATTTAGAAACAGAGCTAAGCGTGTTAAATACCATTAGGCTTCGGCTCCCTCGGTCAGCATGGCTGTCTCCGAGCTGGCCTACCGTGCAAAGAAAGATGTTTTCATAGTCAGCGTCTTTGGCGAGAGGCTCAAGTTAAGAGCTTTTGGAAATGTCAGGGCTTTCGTGCCGTTATCTTTGCTTGCGAAGGGATCCTCTCTTCGACTCTCTTGATTCGGTCTCTTCCCCGGGAGGAACTATAGGAGATGATTATAATAAAACAACTTGTAAGCATGACATTATGAGACAAATAATAACTCAAGCTCGCTTTTGAGTGCTCTTTCATGCATTTTTCTAAGCACTGTGCATTTATCGTCTTGTTTAATTCTCACCACCATGTCCCTGCTTTACATACGGGAAAGTGAGGCACAGAGAGGTTATGTCACAAGCCCGGGGCCAGACAGTAGTAGTAGCTGAGTTGTATCAGGATATACTACATTCCAGGAATGATGGGAAATATTTCACATTTAAAACGGGAGGATGCTCATGGCTACACCGTGAAGCTGGTATTATTATTTTTCTGTATTTGCACATGAGGAGACTGAGGCTGCGAGACGTTAGATGACTTAAGCAAGGACACATAGCACAGTGGAACTGGGGGTTCACAGGCATTCCAGTGGCTCTAGATCTGGGGTTGGTAAACTTATGGCCCAGGGCCCAAATCTGGCCCACTGCTTGCTTTTATAAATAAAGTTTTATTGGCACACAGCCACACCCATGTGTCTGTGTACGTAGTGTCTACGGCTGCTTTTGCACATGGTCACAGAGTTTGAATAGTTGCTACAGAGACAGTATGGTCCACAGAGCTGAAACTATTTAACATTAGGTCTTTTACAGATGTTTGCCACCCCCTGCTTTGGGTCCAGTATCTTATCTACTTCCGCCCCTGCCATTCCGTGTAATTATAATTATAAGCATATGCTCGTGGGAATCATATATTGAATCATTTCCCTTAGAATAATGGTTTAGCGAGGCCCCAGTTAGCTCATAAGTCATTATATCCCTTGGTTCTCTCTGCTGATTCTTCCTCCCTCTGCCTTGAATTTTAATGTGACCTAATATTTCATAATCTTTTCCATTCGCTAAACCAATTGCCTCCCAGACTGGCCCTACCACAAACACCTCGAAGGAGTTTTTTCAAAGTGAGGCCATGGGTTTTCTTGTTGCCACCAAAACGTGTGAGTGATAACTAACTTATTCTTGGAGGTTTATGGCCCATCAGGACTGGTGCTCACTGGTTCACAGACCGTTATCTCATTTCCTTCTGCCCACATCTCTATGAAGTATATTCTGTCATCAGCTCCATTTTACAGATGAGGAAACTTAGGGTCCGAGGGGTGAGCGACCTGCCCAGGCCACACAGCTGTGCAGGGGCCAAGCTGGGTTTAGCTTAGTGATCCACATGGCTTTGTTTTCAGCCTTGGGGGAGGGGCAGGCCCTGTCCTGGACATCTATCTGTGAGACCTGGGCCAAGAGGACACAGGAAGTCCCACACCCTCAACGTCTAAAGCTCAAATGTTACGACACAAAGTCTGTTAAATAAAATACGTCTTGGGCCCCAAAACTGTTAAATAAAGTATG
>PVKZ01001135.1:0-473518 GCA_004027375.1 Macroglossus sobrinus | reverse complement strand
AAAGAAAGAAAGAAAGAAAGAAAGAAAGAAAGAAAGAAAGAAAGAAAGAAAGAAAGAAAGAAAGAAAAGAAAAGAAAGAAAAGAAAGAAAGAAAGAAAGAAAGAAAGAGGAAGAAAGAAAAAAGGGAAGAAAGGAAGGAGGGAAGAAAGATTGATTTTGTTTTTGTTTTGTTTTTTTTTACGTGTCAGTAGGGAGGTGTGAGCTAATGCCACAAACAGTCTGAACCAATGCCCGGGTTCCAGGTCACCAGGCAGGGTTTCCATGGGGCTCAAACCACTGTCCTTCCTCTCTCCCTGGAGATATCCAAATAGCGCAGGTTAACCACAGACCCCAGTGCTGTGCAGTCATCCTTCCTGTGCGTAAATGGCAAGGCCTTTGATAATAAAGAGACTTCCAATGTCCGAGAGTCGTAAACAAGATAAACCAACAGCTATTATGGCAGAATCAGAAGGAGGTGGGAATGGGGAGTTAGCAGTCAAACTGGCCCAGGCTTTTTCGTATTCTATTACTACCAGTGCCAAAGAGAGTGTCTCTTAAGACACACGTAAACATGGGGTAACGGGTTAAAAACACTCAGTGAGGCTTCCTAAACACAGGCATTACAACATAGTGTAGTCTTGCAGGGACTACATTTAAAAAGTAGAAGAATGTGGAAGATATTTTTTATGATGATAAAAATATCGGTAAGAAGGAATTAAAACTCTCATTATAGACAGTGCATAGACAATAATATTTGGTAGTGAATGATGTTCGGTCTGATAGTCTATATCTCAAACTTATGAGATTCAAGACAATCGAAATAATAAATAAAATTTTATTGAACAAAACAAGTAATTCAACACTTGGGTTACACTTAATCTATAAACATTTTTACTGCTGGCCAAGAATTTTAAAATCAGAGATAAAAGTGTAGAGATGAAAGAAATCGGCAGTGTAAGAAACAGCAAGAGGCTCCAGGAAAGATACAGTTGGATCTCAGAGGAAAAAAAAAAAAAAGAAAGACGAGGAGGGCAGGGAGAGCAGAGGAGAAACTTCTGGAAAAAGATACTCTCTTGGCAAGATGAATGGAAAATAAAACTGCAGAATGAAAGACTGCTTAAAAGAGCAGTCCCCTAACCTCCTGCCAACACAGGCTAATTTGTACTTCTGGAACGAGCAGAAAGGATGTCAGCTGAAACCCATGTTGGAGTCACCTTGCAGCAAATGTTCCCCTGCACATGTGCAGTCTGAGGGCGTGGGATGAACGCAGGTTTCGTGGAGTGTAGGATGACTGCAGTAACGCCACACACCCCGTTCCTGAGCTCCACTTCAGCACACATGCTCTCCCCTCTAACTGCACATGCGAAATCAAGAGAACAGGGGCTGGGCTGTCGATTAAGATCAGAATTTGGCTTCGAGAAAAGAGAAATGGCAGCCATCTAGCTGTAAATGCTTCTTTAATGAGGTACGGAGGACTAAGCTTGACACCAAGAAAAAAGTTCGAGTGGAGAGTTCTAAGAATTGAAAGAGTTGAGCAAGCTATACTCACTCCAGATGAACATTCTCATCCTTTAATCTGTTTTGCTTAGTGTGAAAAGTCATTAGCTTTTGCTCTTCTTTTATCATATCACTTTCCCTGTCATTATGATGACTATTACATTGTAAGTACCTACAAAGTAGTATTTCCTTCAATCTTTCCTTCTTCCTTTCTCTTCTCTCTCCTCCTCCCTCCCGTAAATCCTTCTTGTAAATTCAGATGCAAGTACCAAAAAAAGTACAGCCTATTAAATTTTCACAAAGTGAACAGACTCTCTAAGCATAACTTGCACTCAGATCACAAAAAGGACATTTCTAACGCTGAAGATGCTCTGAATGCCCCCCTCAGGTTCCTACCAAAGGGAAACACTTATGACCTGTAACAATGATTAACGACATAGAATAAATGTGCCCATCTTTAAACTCAGTATAATCAGAATCAGTCTATTTGTGGTTGGCTTCTTTTTGCTTAGCACTATGTGTTTAAGAGTCATACATACTGTTACATAAACCATTAGATGATTCATACGCATGCCTTCTCTATGGTATGGACATGCCACAACTTTATACTCTTCCATTAGCAGAAATTATTATCTATATCTCTTATTTATGTATTAAAAATTTTCTTTATGTCTACTGTTTGAATTAAAATTGTTTTCAATTATACTTGACATTCAATAATATGTTCGTTTCAGATATATAACAGTGGTTAGACATTTACAGACTTTATAAGGTGATTACCTCTGATAAGTCTAATACTCACCTGACATTATACACAGTTCTTAGTGTATATAACTGTCCTTTAGTGAACACATGTATGTGCATCTTTTAGGTGTATAACTAGAGAAGTGGAATTGCTGAGTTACAAGATATGCTTTTTCTCAGCTTTAATAACCATTTGGATATCCTCTCTGTTAAGTTCCTATTCAAAATTTTTGCCCATTTTGTCTCCTGGTATTCTGCCTTTTACTCTCTTAATGTTTTTTTCTGAGTGAACAGAAGTTCTTACTTTAATATAGCTCAATTATCTACTTTTTTACTACTATGGATAATCAGCTTTTTGTATCTGATTTAAAAAATCACTGCCTATATGAAGGTCATGAAAATATCCTCTTATGTCTTCTTCTAAAAGCTTTACTTAATTTTACATTTAGATCTGCATTCCATTTGGAATTGACCTTTGTGTATGTTTGCTGTCAACCCTTGGAAAGACCACCTCAAAACCTGTTGATGAAGGGAACTAAGTTTATTACATCTACATTTGGCATAAGTAAGAGAAACCTATGGGGCTTTAGAATTTGGACCTAAATGGTTAAATCCAGATCTTTCAAATCTGGAAACTGGCAGGAGATGGGAGTAGTAAGGACTGCATCCATATTGCTTATTTAGCATGGCACAGAACTGAGGCCAACTAGGGCATGACATAACTATTCGGTTCAGGAAATTCCAGCAAACCTATTTCTCCAGGCATATATTTGACTTATCTAGGAGCTATTACTCTTATCAGGATAATAGATTTCTCTCCTGGGCAAGCAGTTTACTTATCAAAAATCAGTTTATGTATCTAGACTAACTTCAAAACTATTTCTTGAACCAATCCTAAACTCTTATGTCATGAATTTTACTAATATTGATCAGTTCCCAGATTTGAAAGTTCTAGATTTAACCATTTAGGTCCAAATCCTAAAGCCCCAAATAGGTTTCTCTAATTTATGCCAAATGTAGATCTAATAAACTTATTTTCTTGAATCAACAGGTTTTGGGGTGGTCTTTTCAAGGGTTGACAGCAGACTGTGAAAAAATGTGTTTAGCTTCTTAGAGAAACCAAACTAACTTAACTCCATTTTGAAAAGATCACTCTTTCTGTACTCCACTGTGTCTCACTTTTGACATAATTCAAATAACCATACATAAGTTCTTGTTTCATGCTGATAATTCTATTCTATTTGTCTATTTTATTCCAAGGCCAGACTTTCATAAATACTGCAGCATTATAATGAGTCTTAATATCTGGGATTCCACATGCCCCAATTTGGTTGTTCTTCAAGATTTTCTTGGCTAATTTAGGCCCCGTGTATTTCTAAATAGGTATTGAAATCAGCTTGCCAGTTTCTAGAACATATCTCCAGAAATTTTATTTATTGATCAATGAGGGATGAGTTATAACTTCTAAACAATTGGATCTTCTAAATACACACACACACACACACACACACACACACACACACACACACACTTATTTGTTTTCCTTATTTCTCCCACTGTTTTATAGTTTTCTGTACAGATGTTTTGTACATCTATACTATCATTAGATTTATTCCAAGGATTTTATATGTTTCAATTCAAATTATAACTGGCACCTTTCTAATTCTATTTTCCATTTGTTTATTGTATTCAGAAATATTGTTAAAATGGCTTATGAATGAGAATTCTTTATCTATAGAGCTTCATGGATTGTCTAGTTATGCAATCATGTCATATGTGAATAAAGATCACTTTTTTTTTTCAATCTATATGTGTGTGAATACTTTTTGCTGGCAGAGTGACATTTTCCCTTACTGCAATATGCCTGGTCAATGAGTTTTGGGTGGTGTTTTTTGGAACTCACAGTTTGCAGAAGCAAGATTTATTTAGCTCCTTTGAATTCCCATAGTTAATAGCCCTGAAATCGAATGCAGAGACTTGAATTCCAGTCTATCATAAGATAATTTTCAAAAGGGTAAAATTCTAACTGTCATACAAATACACAATAAACATGTAAGTTTTTATTTTAACATGTTAATCAATGAGGAAATCTGTAAGGTGTTAAAACCAGTTCAAAGGAAAATCTGAACACTGATACAAATATAGTCAATCAAGAATGTGGAAATAAATTTGCTAATATGACTCAATATCCACAAGGAATGAAATGTAATATTTGAGTAATCTATTCCACAGGGTAGAAATAACTTGCAAATCCACCATACAAAATTCATTTGCATCTAAACACACAAGATCAACTGTGTTCCTCTCAGTCTCCTACAACTCACAGAGTTCTAAAATGTCTCAGTCCACAAAAGGCTCAGATTCCTACATAAAAACACCCAACATTCCACTAAAAGCAGACCAATGATCAAGTGTCCATTTTAACATATTTTATGTTTGTTCCTGACAAATCTAAAGAATATGTCATTTGGGCATATGAATTAACATCCTTGAATTTCAGCTTTTCCATCTGTAAAGTGAAAATTACTATTATGAGAATTCAATGAGATGACTGCTATGAATACATTTAAAAACTATAAAATCTGTAAGTATAGATTGAAATCTACTATAATGCTCACCCTTATAAGAAAATACTTATTTTGAGAAGTACCAATTCAAATTAGTTCCAGTTCTCCATTAACTGCCACATATTCCTCATTAAGCTTTCTTGATTCTACCACAATTCTCCATTCCCAGGGTCTGGGCTCGACCTTTGCATTGTTTCCAGTATTTACGCTGGAACTTCATAATAACTGTAAAAGAGTCACAGAGTGTGAGCCTAAAGGAAATGTTAAACACACAAATCCCTTCATAGTGAGTGTTCCTGATTTGGAAATGGTGTTGTTATGGATTTAATTAAGATGAGGCCGTAATGAAGTAAGTTGGGCCTCTCATCTAATATGACCTGTGTACTTATGTGAAGAAGCAAAGAGACAGGAATGCCACTGCCTGACACAGAAGACACACAGGAAGGACAGACACTATGTGACAATGGAGAGATTGGAGTTATGTTTCCATTAAGCCAATGAGCAAGAATTGCCAGCAACCAAAAGAAAGTAGGAGAGAGGCATGGAACAGATTTTCCTTCTGCACCCCCAAGAAGGCACAACCCTACTGAGACCTTAACTTTGAATTGCTAGCATCCAGAGCTGGAAGAGATAAGTTTCTAATGTTTTAGCTACCTAATTTGTGCTGTATTGTCATGATAGCCATAGAAAACTAATAAACTGTCAAAGACATTCTTCATTTCCATTACTGTTGCTCCATCTTTCTAGTATTTCCATTTGATTCTTTCTTACAGTTTCCATCTCCCTCCTGAAATTATCCATCTAATCTTAGCATCTGTCCTCCTTTTTCAGAATTTTTCATAATTACATTAAATTACATTGATTAGTTCCAACATCTGTGTCATATCTGACTCTGGTTCTGCTAATAGTGTTGTGTTTTGGCAGTGTGTTATGTGGGTTTTGTTTGTTTTTGTTTTGTTTAGTTTTTGTATGCCTTGTAATTTCTCTTGAAAGCCACACATCTTGTGCAGAACAGCAAAGACTGAGCAAACAGTTTTTTTATGCTTAGAAATGGGCTCATGTGTTCTGCAGAGTCTGGTGTAGGGTTTGAATCTAGCTAGGGTAAGTGTTGAGCTGAGTTTGGGGTTTGTTCTTGCTACGGTTACTTCAATGCACCATGAGCTTCAGCAACTACCTTATGTTTAGGGTGGTGACTGGTTTGCTGAGGGTTTTACTCTTTCTCTATTTCTGTTCCACTCTCAGCTTTAGGACTACTCTTTGAACTATACGGCAGAGAGGGTTCTCCTCCATATGCTTGTCCCTCACCACTGTACTTGTTATTCCATGCGTATCAGCCTGCTTGAGATAGAAAGAGGAATTGTCATTTGGGGTAAATCTCAGGCTTTGATAAGTGCTATGTCCCTGGGTCTTGGGTGTCTGGCCTTCTCTGCTCCTGTCCCACCCCAGCTCTTGTTCCTAACTTATATTCTTAGCCTCTCCCAGGCTTAGGGGATTTTTTTTTTTTCTGTTTCCTTTCCCCAGGTGCGATGGGCTACCCAGCAACCTAAATTATAGAGTGCTCCTTGCCCACCTTGCTCCCCAGGCTCTTGTTATGTAGATGAAACGGGGGCCTTCGTGCCCCTACACAGTGGCTCCAGTCTCCTCCCCCTCAGCCTGAACAACTAGGGACAGTTTCTCGGGATGCACCCATCTTCTTCGTGAGCATCTCTTAAAGGCCATGCAGAGGAGCCCACCAGTAGGTGTAAACTGTTCCTATACTGAGGCTTCTAGGGACCTCCACCTGCTGTCCAGCCCATACTGGCCTCCCCCAGAGTATGAACAATTCTAGATGAATTCTTCTTACCTGTGTCTCTGGCTCTGTTTGCCGCCAGGTAAATAAGCACCTGAATCTGCTCTTTCTCTCTGCAGATGCTCATCTCTCCTTAAATTTCAGGTTAGCTCACTGCTCTATAACCTAAGCTCTCTAATGAGTTTAAGAAAAATCATGAAATCAGTTTGTCCAGCACTTTCTGTCATTGTTTTAGGGTGAGAAGCTGTGCCAAGCAGTAACCAGAAGTCAGAGAACATGTTTTTGCTTATTATGACCCCGTTTATAACTGGTTTTCCAAGTCCTGGATTAAATTGTGTGTCAAAGCTTTGTTCTGAGACCTTGGCATCTCAGAGATTATCCTTACTTTTTGGAATACGCAGATATCATCCATTTTAATAGGACTAATATTTTCAACTGAATTCAACAAAAATTTATTTATTTGTCACTGCGATATAGTAGGTATATGAGGTTGTAAGCATACTAAATAAATAAAACATTTTTGTCATTATGAAGCTTCTATCTGAGTCATAGTCAAGCTATCTTACCCTAAAATAAACAATATAATACACTGTTCCAATCTATTAGTACTACTTATTGTTTTTACTTTTTAAAATTCCATTAAAACCTCACTGTAAAAACACGCTTTTAGCTAAGAATGTAATATTTCCTATAATTAGACCAGAAACCTTCTATAGCTATAACAAGGGTTTGGATTTCATACTTTCAAAATTGTTTCCAAAATACTTTTGCAGCTGTGTTCTCTAAATGTACGTGAAATGACTTCATTTAATGAGATGATTGGCTTTACTTCACTGATTCTTATTTTTCACATTTTCTTTATCAACTCTTCGGAAAAAACAATTATTTGAGTTTAAGTAAAATGCCATGATATCAACATTTCCACTGCAGCCATTAAACATGTATTTATTGTGCCTAACCAAGTGCCAAATGCTATGCTAATCACAGAGGACACAATAAATCTTAAAGTTGGAAATGAACTTGAAAGCTATAGTAATTACCTATTAAGACAGTCCTGCTTTAACATACATAAGGCATTCATTAGATTTTTTAAATACGTGGTTTACTTATGTACCTCTTTTGATAATTTACATAAAGTCAATGAGTCAGAAAACAATACTTCCTGAAATTTCATCAGGAAAATATGTTAATCTTAATGGTCCACCCAGCCAGCTCCTCTGTTCTTCACCAGAGGTCCCCATAATGATACCCATGCCTGGTCACTGCACAGCTTCCTCTGAAACACCCCAGATACTGAGAAACACACTTCCTTTCAAATCACCTCCTCGCCATCTTTACACATCTCAAAGGGACATGGGATAATTTACAAGTTCACTTAAATAAATTTCTTTATCAACCCCTGTTCCAGGGCAATCTATAATTGTTAAATTATAACTGCTTGTCTTTATTTGCTTATCAGCAATTTAAAAAATATTATGATGTTCATTTCTTACACTTGTCTGGGCCACAACCAAAACAGAACAGGCATTAAGCGCCTGTCTCTCCAATGGAACCAATAAAGTTTCATGTGGGCAGAAATGTTAGAAGCCTTGCTCCCCTCCCACATACCATTAACTTTGAAAAAAATCCCCAATACTTAATGCCAAATAGCTACTGCTTAATCCTTGTCGTCACATAAATCTGTTTTTCCATATCTGAACTTTCTGTTGGGTTTTACACTCATGTCCTGATGCATGTTTTGGCCATTTTATGAGAATTTCAGCTATTGTCCTTCCCATCCTCTGTTCTGCTCTTTCTCCTACATTTCTGTTTCAGTCACGGGAACCAACATTCCCTGAGCTGGAAACCAGAGCTGCTATGGAGTCAGCCTTGCCCCTCAACACCCACGTTCCATAAATCATGGTCCCAGTTATTCCACCTCCTAAATACTTATCTAATTTTCACCCTCACTTTCATTTTTTATCCCAAGTTCAAGTGGAAAAACTACCACTGGGATGACCTCTGTGCCTCTGATTTCCCGATCGCACAGTCATCTTCCACATTCCTCGGTGGCCACCACTAAAGGATGGCCGTGATTCTAACCCTTCCTGTCACCTGCTGTTGGATAAAGACCACACTTCTTAACGCGGCATACCTGTGGCTCTCTGGGTATTTCCTACTTATCCTCCACCATGTCTCTGTTACTTTCTACATTGAACCTAAATTCCCAATACCAAGTTTAAGTCCTTCCCTTTCCTCAACATGTATGTGCACATGCAAACATGCACACAGATGCATACACGCACCACATGCTGATCCACACATATCTGCCTTCACTCATCATGTCGCTTTCAGCTGCAGCCCTTTCCCTCCCTGCTCGCTCTCACGCACGAGACAGACTCAGGGCAGGGGCCGTCTCCCCTGTGGAGCCCTTGCTGACCCTCTCAGCTTCGTGGCCTCTTTTAGGGCTTCCACGGCATCTCTGTATTTGACACTTACGCCTCTGTCTCCCTTTCTAGATTAAACATATTTCTCAAAAGCAGGGATCTTTCTAATTTAATCTTATCTTCTCACAACCTACCACGGTAATTAGAGTAGAAATAGAGCAGATAATTTTTGTTGAACAAAACAACTTCTGCAGCTTGGTGACATTTCTGGTACCGCTCTCCCCTTTAAAGACCCAGTGCCACCCAACCTGGTCTCGTAGCCAGGGTTTCTCTGAGCCCCTACCCGGCTGATAATGCTAGAGCATGGCAGAGGCATTATTGCTTGTATCCTATTTTGGAATCTTTGTTTCTCAGTTTCTGAAATTCTGTGTTTGTTTCTGACATACTCCTCATTCCCTTAGTCAGCAAGTCACTCCAGCGCCACATGCCATGGCGAGAGTCCACCCTGGGCACAGATCTGTGATTCGTGCTAAGCCCCGGCTGCTTCTGCCCCATAGTCCCCGGTGCCATCAGAACTGTGTCCCCATTCTCCTGCACTCTCGGTTCTTCCCTGCTCGCCACATCCCGCATGACCTGGTTCTCTGCTCCTCACACAGCCACAAGGCTGGCACCATGTGGCAATACAGAGAGCCAGTCCCAGCCTGATGCCCGTTCAAGCACCCACACACTGAGAATAACCACACTGACCAAACTTTTCTTAATTTAAAATGTGTGATAACTTTCAGGGGCCCCTGCCTTTTCTAACTGTCCACAGTAAACCCTTAGCATTGCCGAATGAATCTGCTTCCACCATAAATTACAGTTAGCATCACCTGCACAGCCTCTGCTACATCGGCATGGGTAGGCAACTCGAAACATATCGGTTTCACATCCGGATTTGCTTTGGGATTACGGGCAGCCCTTCTGCAATCTGCTCGCATTCTACCTCTCCAAGTTTCAGTGATGTAAAACTGTGGTCACTTTTACTGACTAGTTTATGCGGGTGGTAATTAGGCTTCCTGTGGTGGAGGCCTCTCCAGCTTTCCCTCTGGGAAATGCATTTCCGATATTAACCATTCACTCTGACATTCCTGTTATGATGCTGTGATTCTCTAAAACTGTTCATAACAAGTAGCTCATGTGTTAGGACTGATCTATTTTTGCCACAAGATGGATCTTAAAAGATGTATTAAAATATGTTTATTACCTGTTTCAGAAATACTTGTAAAAAATAACTAGTGTGTAAACTGCATGTGAACAGGGCATTTTTTTAGTTAGATTATTATGATTATTCCCTCCCAATTCCACACAATCTAGGTGTCCATCAGTCTCTCAATACTAGACGTTTAATATTTCACTCTTATTTGAGAAAGAAATAACTAACATAAATAATGAAAGGATGGCGTGCTCTAGCAGCTGGCCTTTGTCTGCTCCTCATTCCATCTCCACCTGTAGCACACGTTCTTTTGGGTAGCTGTGCCCCAGAGTCCTCTGATCGTGTTATTCCCTGATCACTGGATCCTGACTAGTGAGACCAGCTCGCCCTATACACATCACTACTTAAGAGTTCAAGCCACCAAAGAATTTTAGTAGCAACAATTACACAACGCTGTCTGGGACCTTGACAGAAGCCGTGATACTTCACAGCTATAAGAAACCTCCAAGATCACCTAACACTACTGTCCCTTCCTCAGATCAGCGTACCCAAGAAGGCGAAGTGGCCTGCTCCACAAATCACCAGTAGAACAAGACCTTTTCCCAGATCTGCGGATCTCCTTACCTTCCCCACACTTTGTCTGCAAGTCCGTTCATTTTTTAAATAAATATTTATTTAAGATTTCACGATGGGCACTCTGGTATGAAACACAGATCAGGACAGAGGTCGGCCGTGCCTTCGCAGCAGAGCTGTCCCAGTCAGTTCGGCCGACCGCATGCATCAGTGTCTTCATCCAGTCGCCCCGGAGATGCAGAGGGGCATGCCGAGGTGGGTGAAGGCGTAAGACCCCTGAGAGGACAGATGAGGATCCGCGCTCGGAACTGTTGCCTCTGGGTGACACATACCAGTCCCACTCCGTGGATACTGATCCCTCTAAAACACAGCGCCTCCTCTCTCACTTCTGAACCTAACCTTGAATCAAACCCTTTTAATACAGCCTCTCAAAAGCATATAAAACTATTCAACATTTCTGGAACCTCATGTCTAATCGGGAACTTTTTCAGCAGGAGGACTAGCTTACCCCAGGCCCAAAGAGCCATGCAGAGCAGATGACAGCACCTTATCCAGGGCGGAAGGGCACCTCCGCTGACACAGTGCTGCTCAGTGGAGAGCCACTGTGCCTCCCAGGAGACAGCTGGCGCTGTCTGGAGATGCTCCGGGTTACCACACCTGGAGAGACAGGCTGCTGGCATGCAGCGAGGAGAGACCAGGGTGCTGCTCACTCTCCTACGACACACAGGACAGCGGTACTCACCACCAGCGCAGAGCTGGTGCCACCCGAAATGTCAGCCCAGTCCAGCTTGAGACACACTGGGCTGCCGCTCTTGCAGCCTCCCACAGACCCACAGAAGGAACCGGCCCCCCGAGAAGCACAGCCACATCTTCAGAGCCATGCAGAATAAACTGGAACAACAGCTTTCAACAGAATCGAATGCAGCCCCTTTGGTGGGTCTCTAATCGCTTCGGTTATTCTGGTTTCATCCTTAATGCAGAACTGTATGCAGCGTGTTATTCCACTCACATATATGCTCCTTTTAATAAAGAACCTCAGCCATCGACATAGGATTTATGTACCATCATTAAATATTTTGGTAGTTCTCAAAAACAGTGAAATACAAAATTATCACTATTATTACTATTAATGCTAGCTACATTTTCCTGTTATACTTAATGATAAATAAATTACAGGTTAAAATGCCTACCAAAATACAACAAAGATGCTTTCCCCACAAACCTGGAAAAGAACTTAAGAAATTGAAAATGACAAAACTGTGACTTCCTTCTGCAAAAACACAGTGATCTCATTTTAAAATAGAATACTATCAACCCAAATTCCAAACCAAAGCAATCTAAGAAGATGTGGTAAACTAAGGCATTCGCTCTAAATATCATCAGTTCAGCTTTTTCACTATTCAAAACTGTGATTCCCTATTTGCCAAAAACAGAATTGGAGATGTCAAAGGTAATATAATTAGTAAAACTCAGTTCTTTTAGCACAACTGATAAGGCAGTAAATAACTGTCACACACACAGTACACATTATGATGATATGCATCATCATAAGTAATTGTTTCTTACTGAATTTCCACCATATGATACTTCATGGTCTTTAAAACTAAGATTTGCAACCTTAAGAGTCAGGTATTATTTCTCCATGTTAAAAATTAAAAAAAAAAAAAAACAAAAACAAAACACAAACTTAACCAGATTAACTAACATGGCCTGGATCACACCAAAGGAAAACCAAACCCAGCCAGACGTAGCTTCGCTTCCCACATCGCTTTGTCCACAGGCCTGTCTCCAGAACCTTCACCTGTAGGTTCATCACCTACCCACAGCGTTTCAGAGAAGCACCCCATCTCTTCACCTCTCCTCACTTCCTTGGGTTCTCTTATATACCCAGGGCCCACTAAGAGTCTGCAGGCTAAAGCAAAACGGAAAAGTAAGAGCATACCAGGGACAGGTCCCTACTTAAGTTCGATCATATTAACTCACCTAACACAGCTTAATTTTGTGCTGTCACCTTCTCCAGAGTGGGTGACACTATCAGAACAGGCACAACTAGCTGGACCAGTCTCACTCAGCCTGTGACCTAGAATCGCCTTTGATCAGAAGCAAACGTGGTTTGTAGAACTGACTGGTTTTAGATGCCAAAGAAACAAATACAATGATTTTTTTTGGAGCTAGACAAACACTGGGAACGCTTGCTAGCAACCACAAAGTTAGTGTATTTGATCTTCCATGCTTGACGTCAAGACAAGGTTTTTAAATATCCTAGTCTTTGGCTTGCTCTCAATTTAGCATTTGAGATGTTTATAGATATTGTAGTTAATAATATTGACACACACAAGGAAAGCGGGTCACTTACAAGAGGAAAACATGCAGTTTTAAATAACAAACTAGTACAGAGAGCAGAAGCCTTCAACCCCAACACACAATAGAAACTTCAGGAAGTAAGGGGGTAGGGGTGTTTTTTAAAACTACAATGCCTGAGTCCCCACCACCACTCCCCGACCAACTGAGCCAGAGTCTTCGGGGCCTGGTGGGAGCAGTCAGTATTGCTTTCAAACTTCCAGGGCGGGTTATAATGGACAGCCAGTGCTGAAAATGATGGCATGAGAGAGGATGTAAGGCAAGCAGTTCCCTCTGTGCAAATCGTAGTTCTGATGTTACCCACTGCACAGAACGACGAAACCCAGACTTTCCCCTCTTCATTTTCTTCACCAATGATCCGGCATGAAAGGCCCCTACCACTGAATGGTGTCATAGGACTAAGGCAAGATATGAAAGGAATCTTGGATATATGGAGTCAATATCATTCTTACTCTAAGATCGAAATAGTCTATTCATATTCTCTTAAAAGTGAAGGATTTTAGTTTCTGAAACGGGTGAACAAACCTTTCTTCAAAGGCCGAATCCTGAACTCGCTCATCTCTCTCTTCCGTTCTCTAGCTGAGCACACAGGGCGTGTGCCCTGCTTCCAGCACCACTGAAATCTAGCATTGAAATCCTGCTACTGAAGCACAAAGGACAGGATGCTGGCTCTGGCTTCACGATGTGCTCTCTGGGCCACAGGCGGGGATGCTGAGCATCTCTCCCCATCACAGATGCCGCCTTTTGCTGGGATGTGGTACAGAACAGGCTTCCATGAACCACACAACTGAAGTGGTTAAGGACCACTTCATCAAAACACCAACTTCAAAGTGACTGCTGACCAATATCCAGGAAGGATGCTGAGCACTCTACAATTATTTTATTTGCTCCTCACAGTGGCCCTATGTCATAAGAATGACCTCAACTTCACCAGAAAAGAAACTGAAATTAAATGGCATGTGAAAGGTCTCCCCCATTAGATACTGGCATTTCCTGCATCCGAAGCCATGCTTATTTGATTCAGAACACCATTCTCTTAACCAACCCATCCCACCTGGAATTAAAAGAAAACATAACACAGAAAGTGGAAAGCACCCATTTAGACGTCTTGCTTCCCTGGTCGGCTACTCTGTGGGTGAGCTAACCTACATAGCTACAGCTCCAGAGCAGCAGCAGTTCTCGAGTCTGTTCAAAACCACCTTCTGGGATGCTGGTTACTATGCAGATGCCGGGGCCTACCTGCCCATGAATCAGAACTGAGATGGGGACTCTGAACCTGAGTTGTGAGCATCCACTCGTGGTTTCTCCAATACTCATTGTTCCTACTTTGTTTCCTTTAAGAAATGTTTCTAAACAATATCTATGGCTTTTATATGATGACTTTAAACTTCCTGTCTGAAAACAGGGAGACCTCAGGACAAAATAGGCTGGCAGCCTATTTTTGAAAATAAAGTTTTATTAGAAATACAGTCACCCTACATTTTATGCATTATCTATATCTGCTTTCGTGACTAGAGAGTTGAGCATTTACAACAAAGACAGAAGCAGAAAACGATTACTATCTGGCCCTTTACAGCAAAAATGTGCCAACCCCTGTGCTAAAACAATTCTATTGCTAAATTTTGGCAGAAATGTGGACCACTAATTAATTTAGAAATACTTCTCTATATTTCACATCATCTGAGTTGCACAGCTTCTGAAATTCAATGAATGTATGACAAATATAATTTATTCATGAAAAACATATCATTTATTAATAAGACATGCTTATAAGACAAGTGCTTAAATAAACTGCATTATCTCCTTTTCCTACTGATTTCCTTCTGATTACCCACAAATTCAAAGCAAAAGAATGAGAATTTTTTTTAACTTATGACCAAAAAAAGCAGGCATTCCCTATCCAATTTGCAAGACAAATGGAGAAAAATCTGAGGAATCCATTAAGAATCCTTCTTAACTTATTGACCTGAAAACAAAAAGCAAAGGCACAGAGCTTTCCTGTTGCTATATACTTAAAAAATATATCCAGATTGAGGGGAAGAGCCCACTGACACTGGCGGAGGGAACCCCTGCCCGATGCTGCCTGTCAGGAAAGTCAGGGGATCCCTTCCTTCCCGACCCATCACTATGTAAAGGAAATAGCTGCCACATCAGGTCACGATCTTTTGCACCAGAGAGGGACAAAAGGACAGATCACCAAGCCAGGGAAGAGAAAAGGAGGGTGTAAGATACAGTCAACTGACCAGAAGGCTATATTCTGGAGGATGAGAGGGAGGAAATGGCAGAGAAGATGCAGATGGGCATGAAACCCCAGATGTGAAAGAGGGCCGTCTGTGGTGAGCACGCGGGGGGTGCCCACTGCTGCTGGATGCATGCACGCAGAGAGGGAAAGTTGAACTGGGGATTCCAAAGAGAAGAGCGATGTTAGGAGTTCAAAGAAGGGAAATAAAAGCATTATTTTTACACATAATCATCTGGTATCATATGAATGTTCTCTAAGTATGTTCCCACTAGGGAAAATAAAAGCCCACATTCCTCGCTCGGAGCTCGGTTTCCGGGAGGAGCGAAGGCCTGCCCGGGTCTAGACGACATTTCGTGCTCGGCTGCCAGCCGGCCCCGCTGGCACGGGCGGCGGGTCCAGGCCCTGCCACTGCTCCCGCGCTGGCTTGCCACAGTGCTGATTTCTCCGTCTGGTTCAACGGGAAGTGTGTACTGTTTGCAGGATGCTCTTCAGCTATTTTTAAGAGCTGGGCTTCCTACAGGTATTTACGACCCTAGAGCCGACTTAGGGAAACAAAATATTTGCCAAGACGAGTGCAGCGAACATTTTAACAGCCAACCAGATGGCCTCCGGATGGAGAGGGTCAGGGTGAGCGAGTGGAACACGGCTCTGTCCTCTGCCCTGCAAAAGCCATCGTTTCCTCCTGCCGGTCGCAGTGTCAAATTCTAAGAAACGGTCGCTTGCTGGCAGGGATAGGGTGTTTCGCTCTTACTGGGACTGCAGAAATGGCAGTGATGCTTAAACACTATTTCTCATATTTCTTCCATTCTCCTTCTGCTTGTATGTGTTAAGCAAGAATCTCACAGAGTTTGTATTAGTCGAAATCTTCCGGAGAAGCAGTACCCTACGTATAGAGCACATGGATATCCCATAGGTGTGTATGTGCTTTATACACACAAATACATACCCTATCTATGTGTTATAAGTGCTCTAACAAAAATGAATGACATATATTACCCAATAAATAGGATATACGTATCCTATACACGTGTATGTATAAGGATATATATACATATATATGAATGGATTCATCATAAGAAATTATGAGGAATAGGCTCCCACAATTATAAAGGCTGGCAATCTCCAGAGCCCATGAACCACCAGAGACCCAGGGAGAGCTGATGCCCCATTCTAAGGCCATTGGGCAGAAAGAGCAGACGTTTTAAGGCCTTTGGGCTGGAGAATTACCTCATCCTCAGAAGGCCAGCCTTTTGTTCTATTGAGGCTTTCAACTGATCGGATGTGGCCCACCCACAAACCTAGGGCAATCTTCTTTATAGAGTACACCAAATTAAAGGTTAATCTCATCAAAAAACATCCTCAAAGGAACACCCAAAATGATGTTTGACCAAATATCTATGGTCCAGTCAAGATGACACACAAAATTAACTATCACAGAGTTAATGCCAATTGAGCTGTCAATTGAATATTCTGGGCCCAACACAGAGTGTTTTCTAATGCAAACTTTTTGACCTTGGCAGAAACTTTGATTTTTGCATTGTAGCCAATCCATAGTTCTGAAGCCACTCAAACCATTTTTAAAAAAATTCTGGGATTTAGAAAATTCCTGAAAACAATTTAGCCCATTTACATTCCATTAGGTAACCCAAAACATGTAAGTGAAAAAAAAATATATGTGGACATTTTCAGTTTTTTTCATCTTCTTTGTTTTCTTTCTCCTTAAACTAAATAAAACTAAATTGGAATAATTCAATATTCCCCACATGCTCTTGGGACTCTTCTATCTAAATTTTTGTGTTCATTCTCTTCTTGTGGCTTAAAATGATTATCCCACCTACCATCTCTGGAGAGATTATTCAATTATTTGCTCATTCAAGTTTCTGCCTCAAATACTCTCTTCTCCATTAAGAAAGACTTAAATTTCCTCTCAAAAAAATTCCTGACTTCTTTGAAAGGCCACATATTGTATTTCCACTTTTTTAAAAAATGTAGTTTTAATGTTCAAACCAGTCTGGAAGCTCCTGGAGAACAGGGATCTTATCGAATTATTTTTTCCATGGTCTAGCATGGTTCCGTGGACTTAAGTACTCAGTGAGTATTGACTGAATGTGAATGAATAAACGTGTGAGTGAAAATATGACATGATACAATGTGTTTCTTGCTGAGCAGTTCTACTTAGAAATATACCACTCTCTTCTCTGACTTTCCTTCTGCCGTCTGACTTGCCTGTGCCCCGAGTTCTGGCCAGTCTGGGAAGGCACACAGTCTTCCAAATCGGACCCACCCCTGCTGTTCCAGCCTAAGCCACCATCTGAGTCTGGTTTATCATTTACGTATGTCTACGCCAGAGGTGGCAGATTTCACATTTAGTGAAATGAACGCATATAAAATTCAGCTGTGTCTCTTTCACTAGTTTATTTTGACCTTCACGCTGTTTAGGCACATCTTCTGGAAGTAGCTATGTTCAGCATAAAGGAATGTACATTATTAAATTATAAGGGCACACCTATTTTTCCTTTGAGGTTTTCACATGTACATTAAACATTTCATTATCTGACAGTGTGCTGTCTTAAGGCTTTTCTTATTGCCTTTGAAAGCGAAGAGAAAATACACGGTAAGATCCCTTAATTCTTACAGAAAATCAAGCTACCTACAAAGACACAAGGACCATCTCTATTAAGTTTTGTTTCATATGCAAAATCTAAGTTCATTAGGCAAACTCAGTGAGATGATTCCTGAAATGAAGTAATGGAAATCATATTATTATCCAGCTCACTTAGATCTCTGTAACTATTGCACTAAGTGCGGGACTGTGAGAGCATGTGCCCATTCAGTCAGACACACTTACTGGCTGCAATTGCAACTTGTTTGGGAGAAATGTCCTAAGGACATCAGATTCAAGGTACAGAATGATGTCAGCTGCAGGGGCTTTCACATTATCCACCAAAGCATCTCAGAATAGAGGGGGAAGCGTTAGCTTGACTAGGCAACCCTACATATACTCTCGTATTTAAAACACTGAAAAGATGAATGCAAATTAAATTAGTAGACCTAAATGCAAAACATAAAACTACATAATTTCTGGAAGAACACACAAGAGAAAATCTTTGAGACTCTGGGTTAGTGTGCTACTGTGATTTGTAATAAGAAATACATATATTTGGTCTTTGTCCTATTTCTGGCGCAGAGTTCCTGAATTCTTTGTAATGTCCTAAGTGTTAAGAGCACTGGAAGCATCTTTTGTTCTAATGTTCGGTCCTCTGCACAGTGTTCCTGAAAGCCTTGTGACCTCCTAGGTGATAGGAGTGTTGTTTGTTCTCATGAGGTGGCTCTGGGTGGGCTTCCCGATGAGGGCTGGTCGCCAGAAAGACCAAACCATGATTCGAAGTTTGGGATTTTCAGCACCCCCACCCCATTTTCCTGAGAAGGGAGAAGGGCTTAATGGAGTTGCTGACAGACAGTGCCCACGTGGTGAGGCCTGCATAAAAAAACAATAGTGTGAGTTTCGGAGGGCTTCCGGGATGGTGAACACAGCTACGTACCAGGAGGGTGACGCACCCCAACTGTGTGGACAGACGCTCCTGTGCACGGGACCCTCTCAGATCTCATCCTATATATTTCTTCAACTGACTGCTCATCTGTATGCTTTATCATATCCTTTAATAAAATTGGTAAACCTAAGTGTTTCCCCCTGAATTCTGTGAACCACTCTAGCAAATTAATAGAATCCAAGGGGAGGAGGTCACAGGACCCTCTCATTTGTAGCCAAGTCAGACGGAAAATATGAGTACCCTGAGGACCAACTAGTTTTGACTGGCATCTGAAGTGCGGGGAGGCAGTCTTGTGGGACTGAGCCTTTAACCTTTGGGGTCTGACACTATCTCCAGGTAGACAGTGCCAAAATTGAGTTAAACTGCAGGACACCAGCTGGTGTCCCAGAGAAGTGTGCGGTGGGGCAAAGTCCCTCACACCTGGTGTCAGGAGTGCAGCGTTGTCTGTGAGTGGTAAAGGGGACACACAGGAGGACAGACTGGGTTGTCCTAACACAGTTATGCAAAGATTTCTTAGATGTAACACCAAAAGCAAGATATATAAAAGAAAAAATGGGTAAACTGGATTTGATTTAAAATTTTAGGTCTTCGTTTTGAAAGACATTATTAAAAAAAAAACAGGAACGGACTGTTAGAAAATCTATGCAAAACACACTAGTGACAAAATGATGGCATTGTTTCTCATCAGAAACATAGCTAGTGTAGGCAGAAGATAAGGAAATACAATTTTAAAGTGCTGGGGACAAGCAAACAAACAAAACCTTTGTTATCGCAGAATTCTATAGGCAACAAAGAAACCTTCAAAAAATGAAGGCAAAATGAAGACGTTTCGCGTAACTGAAACCTGAGCGAGCCTGCCACCAGCAGACCTGCAACACTCTGACTTCATGCTCCAAGTCTCAGGAAGTGGAAGTGACTGCACGGACGAGTGACTCCTTCCAAAGTCCTGTTAGCGGTGTATGTCAGTGAACACATCTCACCAAGGTTTCAGCCTTTCCAGTTCGTATCGGGGAGGAAAGTAAGGTTTTGATTATTCCTCCTTAAGTTGCTCTTTGGGAGGGCACCAGTATCTTGTTCCCAGAAAATGGATAAAATATATCCAGCTCTCGGTATTTTTTCCTAAATAGATTGAATTGCGGCTTATTTGATTTACAAAATTTTTAAAGGAAAAAACAGCAAATGTACTGTAGCTACAAAACCAGGTTTTTAAAGGATTGGAGGCAAGTAGCCTCAGAATAACCCTGAACATTCCTTTGATGATGCATTCCCGAGGAAAATTTTTTAAAAATAAATAATTGTATATGTATTGGGTTAGTGCAAAAGCTGATTGTCTTTTCAGACACCCTTCTTGATGTGGTTGGAAATTGGAACGAGTTTGGAAAGCAATTTGACATTTTATAGCTTAGATATTTCCTCCTCCGCTTTCTACTTGCAGAAATGGAACACTGGGATAGAGCAGCCGGAGGCATGAAATTCAACCGGGAACGAATATTACAGACTACAGGTAGGCAGCCTGTGCCCTTCCCCATCCTGGGCATATCCTCCCCTTGCCATTCTACCCAATTTCCTTCGAAACTTATAGAAGGGCACACACAACAAGGAAATGTTTGACAATATGTCTGAATGCACCAACGAGAAATATGTTTTGTAGATCCACTACTGTACTTTGATTTGGGGTTGAACTTGGAAAATTACATTGGGTTGGGTGGTTTTTCGATTTTGTTTTGATACAAAATTACTTCTTTCCAAACGGGGCAGGAGGAGATGAAAGAAAAGGATATTCTATTAACATAGTATTACTACGTTAAATGACCATCAAAAGAAATGTCTCAAGTGCTTGTGGGGAAGTGGAAATTGCAACCTCCGCTGCTGAGGGTTTTGAGCCAGAAGGCTTCACTCACTGTCCCATTCAAGCACCAAACAAGAACCCATGGACAATGTTCAACTTTCGCAAGGGGAAAGGAAATTTCAGTGATTGAGTGGGCCAGCGACTTGTCCAGTTGTTGTTACTGCAACCCAAAATGTAGTGCAGATGTGTCTTTTTATATTAGCAAGGCCTTTCTTTCTAGTATTTGAGCAGATTTAACTGAGCCATGAAGCTCTTTCAAGGATTTCTCTTTGTCAAGCCTCACAGGGGCTCCGTGGAGAGTAGGGCTGGTGAGTCAGCATTCGCTTATGACCTCAACATGTGTCTGCCCCTCCAGGGCCCAACCCAAACCACCTCCTCCCATCTTCTCACACCCTCCCCTACTTAGGATTTTTAAGAAGATAATGGAATTTTTAAGAAGAATGATAACGGTTATTGTTCATCAAAAACTACCTAATGAATGAGAACTTACAATCTTATTCAAGATTGTCCATTTAGCTAACTCTTTATGGCATTGCATTTTAAAATTACGTGGGCAACATGGAGTGGGGGGCGGGGGTGAGACTGGGAGCTGTAATCAACAGACATACAGCTTCAGCAATGCCAGACGAAGAGGTTCTGGAGGTCTGCAGCATGCCCTGGTGCCTGCAGTGATGACAGCGTGCCCCACACTTAAAATTTTGCCAAGCGGGCAGATTCTATGTTAAGCGTTCTTACGACGTTGAAAAAAAGGTTTTTAATTAACACTAAAATAACAATATAATAATAATAACTACCTCTTTGCATCGTACTTTATTCTAGAAATTGAATTAACTCCATATACATCTACTCTAATTTTCCAAAACTCCCCCAAAGAGGATTAAACAAAGAATCTCAGAGAATTTCAGCAACTGGCCTAACTGCGTGCACAGCAACAAAGCCTGGGCTGGCCCCTCAGTCTGTCTGGTACCAAAACCTACGCTGAAACTGAAATCTAATGCAGCAACTCAAATCACCTTGATGCAGCCTTACTCTTTTAGAGACTAACAGCCTGTTTAGATTAGGGCAAAGTATCGAATGTCACAAGATAGACTTTCCATTTTATTCATGAAAATCAAAAGGATTTTTTTTTTTTAACTTAGGGTATTTCCCGCCTTAAATGCATCTGATTCTGATTGCTTCTTCATTCTGTCTCCGCTTTGTGTAAATATACCCATTCTGCATTGCAATGGAATCTTATTAATTCAGACATGGCTCGTTTGGAATTTGTGATAATTTGAGACTGGACAGGCTTACATGAACTTTTCTGTTATCTATGAATAAAACATTTTTAAAGAAGGTGAATACTATTAAAATGATTTCCTGGAGTTTAATCTACCTAAGAAAAGAGAGCAATTCTCAAGAACCTAGCAGCTACAATTTGCATATAAATTGTTAGTTTTCGAATATCTCTCATGAAGTGATCAAAGACAACTCAAAAAACTTGGTAGCGCTCAGATATTAGTTCCAGTGACGCTATGTAGTTGCAAAAATAAAATCAAAGAGCCTACCTGCAATCACGCAAGCTATTTCCAATAAAATAGACCCAACTTACATGTAATGGTAAAAAATAAGTGATGGAAAGCAAATGGGAGCATCTGACGTCGGCACATACTGAGAGCATAATGAATGAGAGTTTACTTCTCTCCATCCTTTCCTTGTACACCTACTGCCCACTCTGGGAATCCATATTCAGTAAAAGAGGTTTGAAAGTGACTCATGAGTGCCAATGACCATGTCCATCTGATGTCTTACTCAGTTCTTCCTCTCTTCCTGTCTAAAACTCAAGGATCTCAGAGTTTCAGATTTAAAAAAAAATCACAGGCTTTAAGACTGAAATAAAATGACTAAAAAATAATAATAAAAGCACTGAGGAGTGCCCAGTAAAGCTGTCCACTGTTCTCAAGTTCAGGTTCCAGGCACCACTAAAAAAAGAGGTCAAAGAGAGTGAAACTCGGCCACTTCCAGAATTCTATCTGCTGCCCAGGGCCCTGGGGCAGTGACAGACACTGTATCCTCCCTCCCGATGCAGGCCTGAGAGGGCCTGGTCATGCTGTGAGCGGCCAGCCCACTGCACCCACACTCTCCAGTCAACAAACAGATCCCGGACCACTCAGCAACACCTTCAAATAGATACTTCCAGAATCTGGCAAGTGTTCTTAACGTCATTGTCAGAACGTGTCTCGCAGTCACCAGATTCATGAAGAAGCATGTGAATACAGACATAAACTTAAAATTTCATTTGTGCTTTGCATCCTGGGATGCACGGATCATAACTGGGATGAGTCGAGAAGAGCATCTTTTCATGTCAATTTGAACGTTTCAGAAATTAGCAGCTGAAGCTGAAACCCTACATCTTCCTTGGGTAATCGTGGCCAACAGTAAGGAGAAAGGGGGAGCACACTAGAAATCATATGTATAGGGCTTCACTCACGTTAAATCTTGCAATCAACGTAGCAATGCTGTGGTAGAAACCGTCACCATCCTCTTCATCTTCCTCACTGTCGTCATCGTCACCCTTGACCTACAGACAAGATGACGGAGTTAAGAGACACTGAATAACTCACCCAGAGCCTGTACATAAGCCAAGGCCCCTTCCTATACATGGCATTGTACAAACACCCCTGCTTTAAAGAAGACATACTTAGAATTTGAAACCACTTTGCTTTTATAATATCAATTTAAAAAAAAATAAAAAATTGAGTGAAATAATAAATGTACAAGATATGGAACTGTGTCTGATATGAAGGAGCTACCCAGAGAAATCTCTTTCCCACTTATGCTTACCCTCTCTAGCTGTCTATTCTCATCTAGTGGACAGAAGAATCGGGAAAGAAATAAGAATTGACAGCACACATAGTATTGCTGCCAAATCTAGAAGTTTGGAGGACCATCCTTCCTCTTTCAAACATTCAAGAAAAGAAAGAAAAGAGACTGTATAAACAGCTCTGATTTTCCTGTCTCTTTCTGCACTTCTGAACCTCGCCACTACAATAAAGTCTGCCAGCCAGTGCAGTCTGCAATTGCTTTCTGATCTCTGATCCAGTACAAACATAGGAACCAAATTATATTTCCAACCAATCAATTCAGGTCCTCTGAAAAGGAAAAGCATTTTCTTGGACTGACAGATGAGCCTGAATTAGAAGAGACTGCTTCATATTCACAGGTGGGCCAAGGAAGTCATAAGCCACAAGACACGGGCAAAAGTACCCAGCCCCAGGATAACCCTGATTCTGTTCTCGAGGCATAAAAGAAATGATACAGTACAAGGCTTTTAAAGAGTAATCTTCAGGTGCCTTTCATAAAAGGCTGAGTACCTACAGACACCCTTAAATAGAAACATCAGGACCTTAAGAAACATAAATCATCATATCCATTTTTATCGGTAAAAAGCCTTTTCTGGAGGTCTGCCATAAAATCAACATATTCACATCACTCGGGATCTATTAATCTGACAAAATATCAGCAATACGGAATGATATGGGGAAGACATTTGGCAGAAAGTATAAATATCTCCAGACTAACATGTGGGGCTGGAGGGGAGGGAGATTCTCCTGGAATGTTTATTAGCTCAAATACCTGGCACATATAGAATTTTCCGACCAGGCCATCGACGGAGGAGCAAGGTTAGTGAGAAGGGCCTGCTGCTTAGCTCTTTTTCTATTTTGTAAAAACCAAAACGACTGCAGTAAAATCAGAAACTATAAATACTCAAAAAGAAAACAAAATAAAATAACCTATGATTCCATTAACGTAGAGATGGTAACTTTTAACATGTTGGTGTATATCCTTCCACACCCTTTTATATGCATAAATATCAAGATTGTGTTGTTATTTTTACAAAAATGGAATCATGATATATGTGTACTCATTTTTCACACAAGCTGTCCAAGATCATTGTAGAAAACAGAAAATTCCAATAGACAAAAAAGTTTTAAATCATCTGGTTCTCCAATATTTGGTATCTATCTCTTCTGACATTTTTGATGCACTCTGTACACTGAATAGAAATTTTTATCAGTGTCCTCACTATATAGGAGATATCCTTTTGCCCGATTCCTGCATCAGCCCTGAACATTTCTCACATTAAGAAACATGGACAAGCGCCATTACTCTTGCTGGTTTCCTGGTCTACCCCTGAATAGTCTTTGTATTTCTGGAACAGACATTTCTGGGTCAGAGGCAGGCAACTTAAACCTCTCCACAGCACTGCAGGATAGGGTACATTTCCTCATAACAACCCATGTTGGACCTCATCGTTCATTTTTATCAAAGGCAGTTTCACAAAAGGAAAACTGCTATGTTTAGTCTTTGTTAAAGCAAATTCACCTTGAAAGATGTCTGTTCCATATGTTTAAAAAATACTTTTATTGCCTTTACCGTTGTAAGTAAAGGCATGGTTGTAAGTACTTAATAATTACTCATTAATTCAATTCTCTTAACAGCCCTATAAGATAGGTGCTATTATCATCGATCCCACTTCACAAGTGGGGACACTGAGGCATGAAGCAATGAATGAACCGAGCCAGGAGCGAGGGGCTGGAACTCAGGTCAGGCCATCGGCGGTGGCATCGCTTTCACATTCTGGCCTGCGGGTCCCTCTCCCACGTCCTAGGAAGCAAGGCCTCCTCACAAGTGTGTTTCACTCAGTTCCGGCAAAGCCCTTTTGAGACTACTCCCCATAGATTTTCCTGTCTCTAATAAGTGTCCCACGGCTCCGAGGCTGCAAGGGAAGCTGGGAAAATAAACAGGGGGCAAAAAGGTTTAGGATTACTGTGACTGGCTTACAGCCCTGGGACCTGGCTTACGGCCACCGGCAGGAACATTCGGAGTTGTGTGCATATGAGGACTGGGGGTGCTAATGCCAGCTGCTGAGTAATGTGCTAAAGGGGTCTGCCACCCCAGAGTCGTGTGCTGAGTGTCGGCAGCTACAGGGGGAGGTCTTCTGAAACATGGATGCTGGTGCCAACTGTAAATAGGAATTCTGGTTCCAGTTACAGGATTCATGAATATGGAACTTGCCTTTCAGTAGAAGCAAATGTCCCCAAGGAATGGGACTCCCCAGTCGTGTGGAGAGCCTGGGAAAGGGCAGGCCCCGAGGTGAAAGGGCAGGCCCCAGTACGCACAAAGGCTAAATCGCACGCAGGACAAGTGTCATAAATGGGGCACCAAACCCACTGTAAAGGCCATGCATCCCGAGTGGCATCAGAGGCTAAGACATGGTCAAGAACCTGAATCTTTAGACAGCTCGAGTGTCATCGTCAAAAGCCTACACTCGGCTGAGAGGAAGAGGAAGAGACACATCTAGAGATCTAACCTGGCCAGGATGAGTTTGAATGCACGAGGCACAGGTCAAGGTTTCTGACCCTTACCGGATGGAAGGGGAAGAGTATTCAGAGCAGGGACAGCATCTCTGGAGTTCAGAAACAGGTGCCTCTCTGTAGATCCTGCAGAGCAGGGCGTGTGTGCCCTGCCCCAGATTGCCTGCCCACAGCAGCCAGGGAAGGCTCACCCGCCTGCCCGTGTGGGGTGAGCATGGCAGGCCCCTGAGACCCGCGCCTCCCCAGCACAGCTTTAGGCTCATACTCCACGGCTAGGTCACCTGTTTACTTGCTGAGGCTCCTGTGGGTGAAAAAGCGGGTGCTTATTCAGATGACTCAGCGTTTTGAGAGCTGTGAGCTGCGAATCACCCCAGAGCTCTTTCGTCTGCACCCGTGCCAGCTCCATCTTACATAAAACCTAATCACACGAACGCACTTTGTCGTGCAAGTTGCAATTCAATGGTCAAAGCCCCTCGGAGTTTTCTTCATGCTTAACTAGTAGGGAATTGGAGCTGAACAGATGAAGAGAGAGAGGTGCCTCCTTCTCTAGACACAGGTTATTAAAGAAGTATAGTAACTAAAAAATAGAAAATAAGGAACATGGCAGGATCTCTGTCCCTGAGTCAAGGACTCAATAAAGACCTCAAAGAGACTCTCACATGAACACACACTCGTACATGCACACACACAGGCACACACGCAAATACACGAGCTAATTTAAGCCAGTAGGAAAGCTTTACTTCTGAGTATCACCCGCCCTTCCATACTTTACTTGTGACTTTTAAAGGATCAGAATATGTTTCTTATTGGAAAATGTAAAAAAAAAAAAAATCCATAGAAATGTCCCCTATGATTGAAAACAGAAGCTGGCCATTAAGACATTCTCATTGGAAAAAAAGAAAAAAAACTAATGGAAAGTCAAATGAAATGGAACACCACCAATGCATTTTATCAAGTGCATGTCAAGAAACCACACCCAACACATTTTATCAAAGGAATGACAGACACGCTGGACTGTTAATTACCTACAGGTTTCTCTTCTAAGTTTATACCCCTCATGGGACAAAGCCTGAACAAGGAATACTGAGAGTGCTGGAGAGGAAGGTGGGCCAGCCGGTGACTCAGAAACCATCGACCTCCATTTCTTCATCCCTCCATTGTGATAAATCAGCCACACCAACAGACAGCCTGTGCGGAGCGGGGTTGGTATCTCACTGGAAAGGTTACAGTCCTACAATCAAAACAACCTGATATCAGCCCCAAACTTGGGTTATTTTGGTTGTATTGTTGCCAGTTGAAAAAATCAAGATCGGGGAAAAAAAGAAGTCAGAAAAATCCAGGTTTGTCTCTTGGTAGCTACACACAACTAATCTTTTTACTTTATTCTATCTCTACTAGTTGAAGACTTAACTTTGGTTCAGGGAATCCTACAAGTTTATAAAATCATTCGTTCATTCATCCTCTCTCTCTCTCTTTCTCTTTCCCCACCCCTCCCTGTCTCTGCTGAATGCCCAGAGGTAAACAGAATTTAAAAATCAAGCTCAAATAGCAATAGTATTCTGAGGAAATTTATTTTTTGTTGATAATGATATGGGAATATTTCTCATGGCGTGAACAACACTGCAGCCTTGGCCAGCAGGAGCTGGCTGTGAATTTGGGAAAGAGTGTGGCTGAAAGCTGACAGAAGGGAAGTGTTTATGCATGCGGGTGAGTGTGTGTGTGGTACGGGGGAGGGGGAATAATATAATTTTTTCCTTGTTCACTGGGGATCTAGCCTTAGTGTTCCTTCCTCACAGAAGGCGTTTAGCCTGGGGGAGACCAGAGGTTCTGTCCTGCCAACCCCGCTTTCCCCCAAGGCTTACTGCTGCTGCTGAGACACGTCACACGCTACATGCTGTAGCCGGTCTGGGGAAACATAGAGTGAGAAATGCTTGGAGAATATCTGACAATGGTAGTCACAGCAAGTGTGAGACTTTCACACGAAACCACAGCACACTTTATTCTTCCTCCCTTCTGGGTGGACAAGAGACATCCGTCTAGCTCTCTTCGTGTTCCAATTCTAAGGCTGTGAGGAAGTTCTCTCTCTTTTCTCCTTTCAAACAGACCTGTAGACGTCTCCCCCCCGTTTCTCCTCTGTCTGCATGAAGGAGAAGAGGGGCCTCTGTGAACTCGGCTCCATCTGAGATGGAGAGTGCATCAGGTGGGCCGGCCTCCTTGGAGCTGCTTCCCGGCCACCAGTGGGGGCGGGGAGCAGGGCTTTGTGGGTTGGAAGCAGGAAGGGAGGTGCCAACAACGACGACAGAACTTCATGTCAACACCGTCCTGTGCCGATGTGAATGAGATATAAATATTGCATAATGAGCCATTTTTAAAAATTCTTCCAAATATTACGCTCTGGTGGCAAAGTGGGGTGGGGGGGTGACCTCGTGTTGCAGCTCGGAGGAAAGTTAGCAGCAGCCCAGGAGCTGGAAAACCAGCTTCAGAAACACTTAATGTTTAGATCCACTTAGCGGTTGGAAAAAACAACTTAAAAAAAAAAAAAAGAAAGAAATGTTTAAGAGCTGCTCCAGCAAGTGGAAACAGCAATTCCTTGTAAACAAACCTTTAACATGAAGCTATTTCTCGGTGGCGGAAAACCTAACTTCATAAAGTCAGATTTCTGAGATTTGGGGGTTTTTTTTCAGCTCCTCAGAGACTACAAAAGTAACCACATTCTGTCAGTTGATGCATCAAATAAACAAAGGCGAATGAGAGATTTTTCCATATCCTATGTCAACGGGATGTGTGTCTGACACAGTGCATGCAAACTCGAGAAAGTCAGCTCTGAGAAAAAGCAAGCGCGCTTCGAGCTGCGCCAGCTGCTCCACAAGGGACATCACTGACAGTGCTAAATGTGACGTCGGCAACGGGAGGCGATTTCCAGATGCACCCCTCTCTCTGGCTACCACCGTGGTCCTGATTAATTGTGTCAGTTCTGAAGCACCGAGTCTGACTCAATGAAAGTCCTCTGCTCTTGTCCCATAACCCAGCGACCCCGGGTGGGGTCGGAGGCCAGGTCAGAGTTCAGCAGCTCACAGCCCTAACCTCAGCGTCAGCCCTCTGCCCCTGCTGCACAGAAGCGATGCGGGTTCGTACACTGAAGGGCACTGGGAAAGAGCCACTCAACAAAACCCCATGGGAAGGCTACAAGGCGAAGGTACCACAATTGCATTTGCTGGAGAACTACTCTTTAAAGGCAATACCCTTGGACATTGCCTTGGGTATGCCTACAGCAGGAACACCTTCCTCTGCCGGTGTCCTCGTCCCGCTCACTTTCCTGCTGAGTTCACCTGAGAAGTTTACTCTCCTCACTCTTCCTCAGTTTCCTTAACCACAAAATGGAATAATCATCTCCACTTCACAATATTCGTGCAAATAATAAAGGAGACGTCTGAACATGGAAAGCGTTCAGTGGCTTGACTCACGTGGAGTAAATGCTCAATAAAAGGAGGACGATGTTCCTTATGAATTTCCTTAAGCAGCTGCTGCTAGTAACTCAGCTCTCAAAGAAAATGAGTATTTTGCTGGAGAAGGGTCAGTGCTTAGGAGAGGCCTGGGGAGACGGACGCCCCGAGTTCTCCAGACAAGTCGTTTCCATGTGGTGAATCCACCGAGTTGACAGGAAAGACAGTGTGGTAACAAAGGTTAGATTCCTGTTTCAATCTTTCTCTCAGCTTCAGTTTCCATTTTGTGTATAATTTAAAATGTATTAACTATCACATATATGTAATTTATAAATAAGTAAAACAAATATTGGGTCCATTTTCTTTTCTGAAGGGAGCAAAATATGGGGAGACAAGGGGCATCCAAGGAGCAGCCACGGGTTTTTGATATCTAGGAGCAGGAAGCAAAGGGAGGTGAGACTGAGCTACAAGTATTGTGAGATGGTTCTCGAATCCAAAGAAGCAAGGCCAGAATCGATGCAATGGAAGTCCAGATGCAGAAGGTTCTGAAAGACCATCTAGTCCAGCACCCCTAGTGCTAATGACATCCCCAAGACACGCTACGGCAGAGTGAGCAGCGAGCAGGTGGCTGCAACGCCATTCCACGTTGTTTCTTGTTGCCTCATTCTGTCTTCTCACTTTTTGGCCTATCGCTATTTTATAAACCAACGGAAGCCAGGCAGGGGTTCTCAAATTCGCATTTGCATCAGAATGACCTGGTAGGCTTGTCTAAACACTGTGAGGCCCTTCTCCAGTACTTCTGATCCAGCTGATGCAGGGTGGGGACCAAGAATTTGCATTTCTAACAAGTCCCAGGTGACACTGTGATGCCAGTCTGGGGACCTCACTGCCATAATCGCTGGTACAGAGTCTGGAGCTACGGATCTTTGAAATCCGAATAATTCTCATTCACTTATATCAAATTAAATAAAATTATGGGAATGAGAAAAGTTTACTTCTGAAGAGAAATGAGGAGAAAAGGACAGAAACAAACATATCTACTGTGGGTTGGTGACCTTAGGAAATACTGTAGATACAGCAGTAAAAAGAACAGTTCTTTGGCCTTTGTAGTGGAAAAGACGATAAAAAGTAGAAATAAATAAATCACATAACAAATAGTAATGGTAAGTGCTAGCAGGAAGATAAAGAAGGAAAGAGGAGGTTAGGGAAGGCCTCGCTGAGAAGATGCAGTAGGACCGGAAGGAATGAGGAGTCATCCTGCAGCTACCTGGGTGAAGTGTCTTCCAGGCAGAAGGAACAGGTGCAAAGGCCCTGAGGCAGGAACTCACCTAATGTGCGTGAGGAAGAGGCAGGAGGTCGCTGTGGCTGAAGGAGAGTGAACAGGTCAGTGTACAGGGGAGAAGACACAAAAATATGGGAGGGGGTGTGGAGGCCATCGGCAACTTGAAAGTTATTGTAAAACTCTCGCTTTCACTCTGAGAGGAGAAACCACAAAGAATGTCGCAGTTTGACTTAAGTGTGAACAGGGTTTCTCAGGTTTCTGGCTGAGAATAGACTCAAAGGCCCAAGAGACAGGCAAGGCGGCCGGAATCCAAGTAAGCGATGATGGAGGCCTGGACCCCAGTGTCGTGACAGGGGTGAGAAGGGATCAGTTCCTGACCATGCGCTGACTGCAGAGCCAGCAGGCTGGGCTGCCAGATTGGCCGGGGGTGTAAGGGGGTGGGTGCGGGGAAGTGAAGGACCACACCAACATGCTGCCCTGGGCAAGGGGGAGCACGAAGCTGCCATTCGCTGAGGTGACCTGAGCCTAAATGCAGAGCCTGGCACCCACAGACCAACTGATGTGAAATCAACAAACCCCAGCTTTACAGCTGCAAAGCTGAAGCTCACAGAAGTTAATTTACTTACTCGAAGTCACACCACGACTGTTGGCAGAAGCGGGACGGAGAACCAGGCCCCTGGGCCCAAAGGCCCGCGCTTTCTCTACACAGCCATCTGTGATATTCCCAGAGACGTGAACCCGAACAGGAGGGTGAGACAAACAGGCTCCCTGGCTTCCCTTCCGAGCAGATCACGACTCCTCTTGCCCACCCTGGCCAAGGCTCTGTCCAGGGGTCACAAGCCAGGGGACCTGTTGGCCTAATAAGGCCTGCTGCCATGTTTGGTTTGGCCCTGAGGCTTTGTAAAAACAATTTGCATTCTGAATGCCTGTAGGGGAGGCTTGTCCTTCCTGGTTCAGCTACACTCGCTCCTTCTCGCTCAGAGCAGCACCCTGCACACCCTACCTGCCTGGCCCCTGGAAACATCCGCATTTCCAACCAGTGACTCAGAGCAACGTGCCCGTGGGACTCTGGCTACAGAGCACTGTGCGTGAGAGCATCCAAGGAGTCAGACGATGTCGGCTCACTCCCCAGCCCCATCGTCCGCCCCCTCTGTGAGCCTGAGCAAGCTTCCTTCGCTTTCCTCACTCTAAACTGTCGTTGTGAGGCCTGGATAAGAGACACACAATGTACACAGAACAGTCGGTGCTAACGTGTGGTTGATACCAGGCAGGCACTGGCAGACAGTGTGACACGTCAGGCTTTGTGGGCCGCAGTCTCTGTCCCCACTATGCAGCCCTGCCATGGTAGCATGGACACAGACCTAGAGAACACGTAAATGAGGGAGCATGGTAAATAAAGTCTCAATAAACTCGTGTTTGCAAACACAGGTGGGAGGCCGGATGTGGCCACAGAGCGATTTGCTGTCCCTGCTGTAGCGCACTTGGTCTTACTCCCACGCCACCCCTGTGCTGCTCTGTCACATCCCCTCATACCTACCAAAACAGAGTCTTTAGTTATGAGGCAAGGACTACTTCATAGTCTTTTAATCCAAGCTATAAGGTGACATCATTACAGCTCTCCTTGTCCACATTATTAATGAAGGAGGACAACCTTCATCAGTGGCCTCATTTAAGGTAAGGCAGGGCCGGAGGGACTGGTGTCCCCAGGAAGTGAGGCACCCCCAGCAGGGCCAGGCTCTCCTTGGTCGAACGCCTGACAAGAGTACCCGGAACCGTGTTCGCCTCCCGGCTTCTGGAATTCCACAAGACAGCTGCTTCTCCCGAGCAGGTTCAAGGACCCAGAGAAATGGGCCACATGCTGCCGAGTGAAGCCTGCCTCATGGCTCCTTCCCAACTCAGAGGGAACAGGAAGGCCTCTCCGGCCTGGCCTGGAGCGCCCCGAGCAGCTCTGCGGCCACGGTTCCCATCCTCTGACCTAATCAGGGCTTTGATTTGCAGGCCTGGAGGGAGAGGCCACCGGGCTGTTCCCACTGAGTTATTTCTGGGAGCTGGCACGGGAGGGGAAGACAGAGAGTCCATAGCACCGGGTGGCGGGGAGGGAGCGGGGCCCCTGCGTAAGCCCTGCAGCAAACTTAGGTCACTTCCTCCTACGAGGCTCAGAGTCAGGCAGCCCCAGAAATCTAGATGGGGCAGACGCGGAGAAAACCACGTCTTCATTTTCCTTGAGAAAAATGATTTTATTTTTCCTCTTCGCCCATTAGACAATCTGAAGTGAAGTTTCAAAACCTTGAAGGTTTTCGGGGAGGATGAAATGGAGGCCAAGTTAATAGACAAAAAGATAAATGTGAGAGAATCAAAACTACTGAAATACTCACTGAGCTTACCACCTTTATTTTATTTATATATTTATTTTTAGCCAGGTATCTGCAGAGTTTGCTTCTAATCATGAGAAAGAGGCTCGACTCAGCAAACCTCAACTACTCTATGCAGAACAGTCATCCTAACTATGTGGCATTTGGTGAGGGAAGTGAGTAAGCATGAGTCATACTGTGACATTCCTCGGAAGTCACAGAAGCCACCACTGAATGACCTGCAGGTGGCTTCGTGGTGTGCGAGCTGGGCAGGTGCACAGGGCTCTCCTTGCACTTAGCTGGGTCCCACGCTTGATTTAACAATCCACTGTCACGGTCTTGAAATTCCTAATACTTCTGGACAAGGGGACTCACATTTTCATTTTGCACTGAACCCAACAAATTATGTAGCCACTCTGCTCTTCTTTTAAAATGATGTTTTTCAACTTCTTTTTTTTCCATTTTTTTCCCCTCTGAGAGGATATTCCCCCCCCCAATCAATCCTCCCATAAAATGATAATACAGATGTACTGTACCATTGACCCTTGGACAGTGAAAGGGTTAGGATGCCAACACCCACACAGACAAAACTTCATGTATAACTTCTGACTCTCCAAAAACTTAACTACCAATAGCCTGCTATTGACCAGAGGCAAAAACATAAAGTCGACTAACATATATTTTATACATTATATGTTCTGTACACTATATTCTTACAATAAAGTAAGCTAGAGAAAAAATAGCATTAAGAAAACTATCAGAGAAAATATATTTACAGTACTGTACTGTATTTATCAATATATTTATTTCATTTTATAAACAGATGATGTAAACTTATATTTATCAATATTATATTATATTATTGATATTATATTATATTATTGATAAATATAAGTTTGCATCATCTGTTTATAAAATGAAAAAATCCACCTGTAAGTGGACCTGTGTACATTTTACCGTGCCATTCAAGGGCTGACTGTATTTGTTCATATATTTTATGTACATCTGGGCTTTGCACATTAAAAAATAAAGGCTTTTTTGTCCCTCCAAGAACCAAATTTTCACCCCCATGGGGGTGGTACCGCCACACTGACAATGCGTGTTCTAGACCTGGGGTACCACATCTCAACTCCAAATGCCTGCCCAGGAGTGTGGGCAGAAGTAATAACAGTAATGGTAAGCATCTGTTACTGAGTCAGGAACCATTCTGTGCTTTGCATGTATCAACTCATATAATATCCCAAACTATTCTAGTCTACAGTTTACAGATGAGGAAACTGAGGCAGTAAGTTGCCCGAGGCCAGTCACATGTTTAATGGCAGGGCTGGGACGTGGCTCCTGAACCTGGAGGTGGGGTCTGACGGCGGAGCCCGCACGTGATCTCCACTGCACTCGAGAGGTCCACGTTCTGCAGTGCGCTGCTGGTCAACAGAGATGGTGAATAAAGATACTGGGACAGCTGACAGACACAGGCCAGTAACTCTTCACCTGGACCAAGCTCTCTGCAGGGGATGCAAAATCTCCCCATGCGCCTGATGAACGTGGTTCCTAATATTTGAAAATGGTAAGTTTTCTGAGAAAACACAGTTATGGCATTACAAACAAATATACCCATATTCTCTGCTGGAACAGGAATTGGTCAATTCCTCTCTTCTTTTATTCTTAAAAATGCTATGAGGCTCAAAGGGAAAGAATCATGAGTTCGGGGTTCTAACCACTGGCACAGACCAAGCCTAGTAGTCACTTTTCAGGGCCTCAGTTTTCTCTCTGTAAAATCGATAATTAACTGATCTCTAGGATCCCTTTCATCTGGAATACTAATACTTCTAGAAAACATAGGCAGAAGCAACAAAAGTATTAAACACTTATACTGATGTAATTTTAGTAAATGTTTACTGTGGTACTTGTCCATACAAGTGAAGCAGGAAGAAGTAAAGGAATTAGCAGACTCAGGTGGGCCCGTCCTCTTCCCAGGGGGCTGTGAACAGTCTGCTCCTGCTGGCTGCGGCCAGGTGGGAGGAATGTAGGCCCACTGCCATCAGATATTCTGGTTTTGTTTTGTCATTTTCCAAAAGAAAGTGAAAAACTAGATTCTTCTAGCACTCCGCTAGTTCGTAGATGTGGACAGCTGTGGCAGGCAGCCCCTGCAGCAGCCTCCATGATTCCTGGGCCTGGTGTTCATGGCCTCGTGTGATCCCCTCCCCTTGGCTGTGGGCAGAAGGAGTGAAGTGGCTTTGCCAACAGGATATGACAGAGATTAAGGTGTTCCTCAGATATAAGTAAGGTCCTACTCAACCAGTTGATTCTGAATTAATCAAAAAGCAGATGATAGCAGGTGGGCCTGACTTAATCAGACAAAAGCCCTTAAAAGAGAACCTGTTCCCTCCCTGAGGTGACAGCCTCTCCTGTGGGCTTGATGAAGGAAATGGCCATGCATCAGAAGCCCACGGAGCCAAGAACTGTGCCACTGGGTCCTGAGAGAAGCCTTTGGCATTCAGCCAGCAAAACGCCAGTCCCCAGTCCCACAGCTACAAAGAAATGAACTCTGCCAACAGCCTGGATGAGTTCGGAAGCGGCGCCTTCCCCACTGAAGCCTGAAGATGGGACTATAGACAGGCGAACTCCCTGACTGCAGCCTGGGGAGACCCTCCTGAGACTCAGCTAAGCCTGGACTCCTGCCCCATGGAGGCCAAGAGACAGTAAACCCTATGTATATGGTGATATATTAGCCAGCGATGGGAAATGGAGGCAAAGGCTTATTCAAACTGTCAAAAGCACTCTGCAGGTCAAACGATCTAGAGCAAGAGAGCTGGCTTACAGGCAGCCGCTGTGTGACATATGATTGGGAAGTGCCCTGAATGTTACCTGTCGCCTTGGCTACTAGGCGTTTAGAGATAAAAGGTACTGTATCTGGAGAGAGATGAATATCACAATTCAACACATCGTGATAACTGTGGAATCCCAGGCTGCAGATGGATAGGACCTCCTGGGGAAGCAGATATCAGAACCTAATTGCAACCCACGTAAAGTCAACGGCTGCCATTTTGCCATCTGCTCTGCATGCTGTCTGGAAAACAGAAACTGTCTCATCTCCATTCTCTGTTTCTTATGGATGTCTCTATCAACATTTTGCTTTATAATCTTCTGATCAATGATTCCCAGTTTTCTTAAGAAACACATGAAGGCACTGCCTTTGAGTCTAAGTGATAAGACAACGGAGGTATCTTGTTAAGCACCATGGTGTTTACGTGCCTTTCAATTTTGCTGTCAACCACCCAACGTGAGAATTTTCCCAGTTCAAAGGGACAACTCTAAGGGACAGATGTGATAAGGTTTGGCACATAACAGCTGCTCTGTGAGAAAGTGTCATATTCCCTAAAGTTACATGCAGCCGACACTGACCAAGGCACTGAGACCCCTGGAAACTGGGACCAAACACGTAAAGGGTGACTTGGAACCAGCCATGCAAACTTTCTGGGACCCAAATTTACCACCTAATCACCTGTTGTCTGATCTCTAAACAAAAACAAAAACAAAAACCTGGATTTCTACTCATGCCTCCCAAAATACCATCTCAATACATCAGCCAAAGTAATTTTCTTAAAACATAATTCAGATCGTAACTGTCCAATGGCTTCCTATCATGATCAAATTCAAATCCCAGCCGGATCATGACCAATGTGCACGGAATCCCTCCCTACTTTCCTTTCTCCCAAGGTGGAGTTAGCCCACCAGAGCTTCTTCATTGTTTAAAATGTAATGTTGCTCTAACACTGTCCCCAAAATGCGTATTAGTCCTGGTAACCGCCCAGTATGCACTGGTATGAGTGCATCGAGAATGGAAATACGTAAATGCATCCATACTGGTTGGTGTATTAGCTGCTGCTCTGAGTCTCCCCTGCCCACTGCCATTTTCTGTGCCTGGGACCCCTTGACTTCTCCGTGACTCCACAATAAGCTGTTAGCTATGGCAGAGCGGGAGTCCTCTAGTTTTCTGCTCAAGAACTATAGCCAGCAGCATGCCATCTGGTGGGTACCCGAGTCATACTAGCTGCTAAATATCCGAGTTGAGATATGACCCCTGATGGCAAGCACGCTACTGAAACAAAATGGTGTACAAGGGGGCACCTAGTCACCAAGCAAAGGAAGAAAGGATGAGAAAGGAATAAAAGGAAAGGAATAAAAAAGCTTTCTGAAGCCAAGAGCAGCTATCTTTCAATGTGGTGGGATGGAACTTGCCCCGTCATCCGGCTTGGGAAACAATAAATGGGAAATCTGGAAAATAAATACAAAGCACACACTTGTTCTTTGCACTACCAATACCACATGAAGAGCAGAGTAATTATGTATTCGAATATCATTGCTGGGAAAAAGTCGGTGTGACCCAAAGTTCAATACTCAAACGCATTGGTTCCAGGCGAGATTGCCTTTCATGGTGGTATGACCTTTCTCCTCTACTGCCTTGCTTCCAAAGGAAATTAGATACTGCTCCTATTTACCGGAATGGGATCTAATAAGGGCGTCATCTTGATTACAGAGCTACAAAGATCAGCACTTTTTCTCTTGCTCCTCAGAAACCACATAAAACGAAACAACAGAGACCTGCAAGTAGGTGCCCAGCTAATCGCCCTGGCCCAACGACATTTACAGGACTGGAAGCAAGTTCCTAGAGGAAGGAGAGAGACCAGGGTGGAACGAGATGATGTCAGTGCCATCTTCATTTCCTGCACATTGTCTCGCCCAGGGCTGGATGGGCTGGGCTCACACGTCGGCCCAGCCCCTGCAATTACATTACCAGCTTGGCCAGGAGCACCCGCTCTTCTCCAGAGAGATGGGTGAGGGAATTAAAAACCAAATCGATGTCCTCAGACCAGAAGCTGGGGGCCCACCGAGACTCCTGCATTGTGCTCCACCTCCCTAGTCCCTACCCTGAGCCGCCTTTATCAACGAAATGCATGTCCACCATGCCAAAGGGATGAGCTGGGTCTCTGTGAAAGTTCTCCCCTCTCTCCGACTCACAGGATTCCTTTTCCCTTTCCAGGTCCTGGTACCAAGCTTTGGCCTTGGGTCTCTACCAAGCACATCGACACTCCCATCTGTCCTTTGTGACCGAAGGTCCCATCTCGACCCCTGAATCTTACAGCTGGGGCCCTTTTATAAGACCTGAATTTGTAGATCCCCTTAAATGGGACAAAAGCCCTAAGGCAAAGCATAATCCCCACAGCACCACCTGGCACATACCGAGACTGCCCACCACTTGCGCTCTGTCATCCAGAATGGGCGTTGCAATGAGACTTGCTGGATCATAATTGTTTCTTTGTCCTCTGAAGCGTGGACCCTGTACTGCTGCAATGCCATTACCAAGATCGATGTGTCCAACGAGCCCTCAGCACTGGCTCAGATTTCCTTTCTTAGTTAATAGGTCCTAACCCGGTCCTGACTCATGCCCTCCCCAGCTGCTTGCCTCTAAAATCCCAGTGTATACAGTCCCCCAAACTCTTTATTTTGGACCATTAGCTACTCGGTGTACTTGGGCTGACAAGATACCAATTGGAACAGCCCCAAATTGTTCTTGATTTTATTACTCGCAACCTCATACCTGAAAACCAAAATGGGGGCTATGCCTTCCTTACCGAGTGGAATTGTGCAACCCAAGCAAAACTGTTTACTTCCTGGTGCCTCAGATTTAAGTTTCTATTTGCTTCATCTTGTTACAATAAAATGTGACTTTTGAACGTTTTGCTTTCAAATATATTTATTTAAGAGGATTTTGCTCCATTATGTGAAATAAAACAAAAAGGATCAGTTAGGGGGGAAAATGTAACATAAGTCCATCATTTAGTAAGCTTTTCCAATTATATCTATTTGATTCTGACTTTCTGCCCAGATGTGAATGGAAAGTTTTTTTCCATTTAAAAAGCAAATATCTTTCATTGAAAATAGCGCAAACCAAAAAGTGTGCTTTTTTTTTTCCTTCTTGTCTAGCCATATTTTCTGTCTTTATCTCGTCGTGACTTTTCCCTAACATACTTTTGTTTCTCTTTAGTGCCCAGTTTCTAAAAATAAGATGGCTAGTGGATCTTTGGATGTAGAGATAATATTTTGATTTCACTGGTACATACAATCAGGAAACATATTTCTGTTTATACTCTTAAAATCAGTCAAGAGTTGTAGATGAAGCCACGTTCTGTCAGCACTTTTTTTTTTTCAAACCTGGAAAATGTAACAAAATCCAAAGCAGCTGTAGGAAGCAGAATATACGCTCTACAGGAGGTAACAGGATAGTTTCCACATGAAAAAGTTACAAAGAATTTAACCTGTAATGAAAACTCTGATAATCTCCAGGAATGAAAGATGCTTGGATGATGGGTTTGGGGTTTTTTGTGAGTTCAAAGGATCTGGCTTTCCCAGTAAACGCTGCACAGGAACAGGAGACGTGCATGTGCTCACTGTCATGTCCGCGAGCCACCGGAGGTTCAGACTTCACCTCTGCGCCATCACACAGTGACCGTGTGCACTTTAAACCATGGACCAGCTGCCCATGCTGTTCTCCAAAGAACGCAGGGAGTGGAATCTCATTACTTTATCACCTTCTTGTCCAAGATCGGGATGCAGACGTGGCATTATCAGCTTAAAGTTAGTTTCCTCTAAGACTCGAAGTGTGAAGACCCTGTGGGCCAGAGCTCCTTCCTCTTTGATACGCACAGGACACCCTCCGACCTCGTCAAGTGCAGATTCTGACTCCGAAGCTCTGGGTGGGATGGGATCTGAGAGTCTGTGTTTCTCTCAAGTGCTCTGATGTTGTTCCGTGAGCCACCGCCGGGGGAGCACGAGGGCAGGGGGTTCTCCCTTGGCCATTCTATCCTGTCTAGGGAGGTGATCCCCTCTCCTGGTAGTCAGGCCCTTGTGAGGCCCTGCCCCTTGAGAGTGGGAAGGACCTACCGACTCGCTTCTCACAATCTGAATATGGCAGAGTGATGGCATGTCTCTTCTGAGGCCAGGTACTAAAACTAATGTAGCTTCGGTGTAGCTGTCTCTCTCATTCGCTTTCCATTAGAACCATCATTCTGGGGGGAGCTAGAAGCCACGCTTCACAGCTGCCCTTGGAGAAGAGCACACGGAAAGGAACTGATGTCTCTGGCCAACTGCTAGTGAGGATCTGGGTTGCCAACAACCACAGGAGCGACTTTGGAAGGAGATCATCTCCTAGTCAAGCCTTGAAATGACTGCAGCCCCTGCTGACACTGTTTGCATAAGACACTCTGAGCCAGAGGCACTGAACAGAAAATGACATGCCCAGATTCCTAGGATGCAGAAACTGAGATATTTTCCTTTAGGCAACTAAATATTGGGATAATTTGTTATTGTGGCAATAGATGACTAACACAGCATCGCTGACAAAACGTTAAGTTCATAAAAGTTAGGTCTTTAAAAATCTGAAATTAATGAATATCATTGTAGCTATTTACTAAGGACCAAAGATGCTGGAAACTCAAAACTCATTCTCCTGCTGTGACTCTTCCTGAAAGGACCCACGGGCTACGGGGCAGGGCTCTTCCTTCCCGGCCACCTTGCAACTGGGATTTATATGATCTCTTTACTGTGGGATTCAAACCAGTCTAGGTAAAGCTGACTCAGGGGGCAATTAGTCCCAGGGCCCTGTTATCACATGAACCCATAGTGGTTGAACCCACCATGCCTGGCTTCGCGACATAAGCAGCTGTGGTTTCTGCTCATTTTCTAAAGCTTGCTAAGGCAAGAGCAAAGCCCTCTGCTTTAACAAAGATGATGCATATTTTAAAAAAAGGCAGGGCAGATGAGTTAAAAATAAACTCATTATGGCTGTTTATTGCCATAGGTTTGTTTTTCATGTCTGCTCTTGGACACATGGGTTTCCACCCAAATTTCACCTGCCCCTGACCTGACCTAGTCCTCAGTGAGGACACAGCTTTGGTGAACTGAAGTCCTCTTGATAGCGATCTCAGACTTTGGCTTCTGCACTTACTTTCTGCTGTACTCACTATACTCTAATGCACTTCCTTTTTTTTTTTTAAAGGAGGGAGAGATCAAGAAAGAAAAAAGAGGCATTTGGAAACTTAAAGCAAAAGTATGACAGGTTTTGACGGCCTGATAGGGCATAACATATGTATATTTGAATGTCAAAATATATTCACACGCCCCTTTTCATTTCCGTGCCTCTGCATGTGACAACAGTTCCTTTAACTGTTACCTCCCCACAAACTATGATGCAATCACCGGCCTCTAGTCTCTTGATTTCCTGAAGCACATTGTCCTTCTTCTGCGTCCCCAAAGCGGACAGGACCGCACTGCCCGCAGAACAGAGCCCACCATTCATAGCTCGAGTCCAGCTCCCACATTATCATCCATTACTCACTTCCTGGAACCATTCAATTCTGCAAATGCTCTTCTACGCCATTGTTCATGGACTCCATCTCTCCTTCCTTCCCACACTGTCTGGATCTGGACCAGATGCTGCCCTCTCCCGGGTCCCCCCAGTACACAGTTATACCTCCCTCCTCTGAAGACAGTGCTGTCAGACTACATGGCACCTGCTTGTACTTTTCCTTTGTTCCTTTCTTCCACTATTGTAAGCTACTGCCATTTCCTTCTTGAATCATTCCGTCCTTCAAGTATTCATATATTATTATCATGTATTACTGTTGAAATATTCAAGTATTCCTTCTAAAAACAAATTGTTAGATCAAAAGGACTCTGTATTTCTATTGCTTATTTATAAGCATTTAACTACTCTCATTCTAGACATTCATTGAATTGATGCTAAGTAAATATTTGAGTCTAACTAATGAAGTTCATTTTCCAAGTGTCCTGAGTCTAATGACAAACTTCTAGGAAGCATAAGAAACACAATTACTAAATTAATAACTAAACAAGACCAAGAAGTGGCTTAATTAAATATATTTCTAAAAACCCAACCACACTGAACTTGCCTGGTTTTCTCTGTGTGCTTGATTACCCAATCTTGTCAAGACTTTGTATTTGCTGGTGTGGGAACACACACACCTCTTCTAGATTTCAGCCTGCTTCACACAAACAAACATGGTGAAGTTGATGGAGAACAAACACTTCACATTCTGGATATCCTGCTCTCAAGCTTAGACTCATAGGTTGTTGGGACTAGAATTGATCTTCAGGGCATGTGTTCCCACATCCTGCTTTGACTGAGGACTGTAACGGGTATGTAACTTGCAAACACTAAGATGGATATGCAAAACAGGCCAGGAGCCCTCTCTGTGCTACCCACAGTCTTCCAAACTCCAAGAATCAGCATTCGGATCCTTACCAAGTCTGGATGTCGGGCTCTTTTGGTGGAAGCTGAGAAACTGATATTAAAGGCAAGCTCTGTGAGGACTCACTAGCATCAATGGTAGAAGATGGCAAAGTCCATTGAAGTTGAAAAGCAAAAATGAAAGCCTTAAAGGCAATCAGAACAAAAGGATATGTACACAGCATAGAAAGTAATTACGAATTGCTACCTTCATCTTATATCATCAGATGCCTACTCCTAACACGTGACTGCTACATACGCATGCACGCTGATTGTGGCAATGTGTAGCTTTGATGAGAGATCAAAGGAAAATCTGCAGCCCTAATTTTGATTCATCAAGTATCAAGGAAAAAGAATATATGATCATTTGACAGTGAACATTCTGCCCAATTCATTCACACACATACACACACACATACACACACACACACATGCACGCACGTACAGGTATAACTAATTCAGTATATGCTATAAAAGACAGCTGGTCCCAGAGAGGAAAATGTCACCTATTCCAGGAAAAGCAGACAAGCACTAGGAAGGAAGGGCGGTCAGAACACACCAGGAAGGCCATGGAAATCTGAGACTGGTCCACATGGAGAAGGAAGTCCCATGTTCCTGCTTGCCAGTCTCAGAGGGAAAAAAGTAATGCCTGTACATGAGATGCGCATGTTTTAAAATCCATGCCACACAGATATTTCTGGGATCAGTCTGTCCCTACTTGCACACTTAATGTTTGACGCAAAGCTCATTTAACATTTTTGGTAAACTATGCGATTTAACCTATCTCTATGACAGAATACTGATCACTAAAGGTTAGTATACACACACACGAATATCTCTAAACTGACACTACATCACCTAAATAGTTCACTAGTGAAATGTGTAAAAGCACAAAAGGGCAAGTGTGACAATGAAAAGGAATTTGCATTCAAAAAGCTAATCAACTTTTTGTTCTGCTTCTATAGATATGCTTTCTGTATAGGCTGTATTCAAAGTAACTAAAAAAACTCATCTTCCCTTTGGCTTGCTCTGTCTAAGCAACAAATGTAATTACCTGCAACCCATAGTAACTCCCACTGCTTGTAACGGTCTGGGCACAAATTAACCAATCAGCCCATGCCAAAGAAGTTCTATGTAAGGAGTGCTGCAACTGAGCTCAGGGCCCAAATCTTCCGAGCACTAGCTCTTCTTGGACCACTGGCGTAATAAACCTGAGTTCTCCAACTCTTGGAGTGCTGCTTGGTTCCTCGCAGGTCTGATTTTTTGCTTCTTTTCTGCAACAACAAGGACATCAGTATCATCCTTAAATACCACGTTGCACCACCATCTGCCATCGGTAAGGAATCAGGCACACCACAACCCTAGCGTGTGAGCATGTGGGTATACATGCTTGTGTGTGCATATGAACGCTCATGTGTGCCTGTCAGTGCAAATGTGTGAGAGTGAGCGTGTATGTGTAGGAGAGAAAATCTTCCTAAGAAATAAAGGGAAAATCACTGGCATAGATGGAAACTAAAAACAAAAACAACAGAGAAGGACTTTTTTTTTTTTGCAAACAGAAACATCTTACTATATGTTACTTTGTTCCAAAAGTTTATGCCACCATCTTTCCTCAATTGTTTTGAGGATTATGGTTTGTCCCCGTGTTACGTGCTTTTGAATTGCGGTAAAAAGGAAAATGTTAATCATTTCTGTCTTGACTAGTGAATCCTGTGGCATCTGATTATATAATGTTAGTGTCCTGGGAACAGTAAACTGTGTCCTGTATATTCAAATCGGCAAGTGTACCCATAAACGTCCGTGTGAATGCTCCCATCTGCACTCCTCTCTGAGGTCGGTATCATTATGCTAACCTCATAAGGGTAGCAACTAGGCTGCAAGATCTGTCTAGCAAAACACAACAATTTTAGTTGTAAGATTTAACATTTAAGAGAAAGGGCTCTGGACACAACCTTGGCCTCACCACTTGCTACCTATGCGACCTAGGGCGAGATGGTCAACTCGTCCACACCTCATTTCCTCTTTTCAAACTGGACTTGGCAGGACACATACCTACTTTGCACCATTATTATGAGTACGAACTGAGTTAGCGCACGTGAAACGTTAAGAACTGAGCCTGTCACAGAGTCACTCCTCAATGAATGCTCATTATTAATTATCACTAACTTAGGGCCAGCACTAAGACTCTCGATTCCTAGTCCCAGTTCCTTCTTATTCCCAGTATAGCATACATGGTCTCCATTAACACTACACCCCATTTGTTTTCAGAATAAGAAAACCTGAGTTGACAGTCAGACACTCAAAAACCACGACCTGAGTGCTGGGGACAGAAGGGTGAACGAGAGGCATGAAGGCATGAACCCTGCCTTCACTGAGCTCCTACAGCCTGCGAGAAGTTTATTAGTTTATTATTTATCTCCTATGCAGAGACACCAATGATGGGGACTCTGGGATGTTATGACATCGTCCTTTAACATTAACACCAAATACATAGGTCCTATTTTAATCTCTGAAATAAAAAAAAAAGTAAAAAAATGCAAGGTGAGAACAAGACCTTTAAGGCAGCAGATATTTCTTGGAATTATCAATCTTCTAGAGTTTTTTTGTCTGCCCTCAAAAGAACTCATCCAGCCAACCCAGACTGTTCACTGAAAAATGTGACGCCTTAAAGCGGGCAAGGTGGTTTTCCTGGAGGCTTGCTGCCCACTGCTCTAAAGACAGGGAAGGAAAAACGGGGGGAAAACACCAGACCCCCTTTGGATCAAGAAGAAACAGTGCAGCAATCGGAACCCCAGGGGCCATCGCAGGGGAGGGGTAACAGGCAGGTCTTCACTGCTTTGGAACAAGCACAGCTTCCTTGTCGCTGAGTGCCATGGTGCTGTTTTATATCAAGATTTCAAAAACCATTACAAGCTGCATAGGTATTGGAGCCTCCACCAGATGTGATGAAGTTTCCATTGTTTTACTTAGTGCATGGAAAATATTACTAATGGTCGGTGTCAAGGGAGGCTTAACTGACCCCAATTGCCCAAACTCATCTGGGCACGTTTCTTAAGTCAGACCCTTTAAATGTTCTCTCTGGTGATTTCACAGTCCCCTCCCCCATTTTATGAGATATTTGACTATATACAGCACATTTTAGGCAAAGGAGAAATTCCATGACTGCAAGAACAGGTGGGCTGGGGACTTAGGGAAGAGGCGGAGTATCTTTCCTTGAGACTGAATTTGATTTACAGCTAATTCTTGATTACCTTTGACATATAAGACAAAATTGGACATAATGGAAATACTCAAGTCCCCCAAATTCTGCCATTATTCTCGTAAGAATTACTCAAAGGTTACATCAGTTATATATGTAATGGAGTAAAATTTTCTTTTATTATTCACATTCCCTCTGCAAGGCATGAGATGAGATATATCAAAACAGTCCGACAAAAGAGAGAACGTTTTTAGAAACATTCCTAGTCACATTAACCTGGATTTGACATTCAGTGTTTGTTTCTGATGTATGTTGAGTGCTGTAGATGTTCTGGGTGATACTGACGATCACAAACACCAGATGAACATCTGACACGCAGCTTCCATGTTAAACCACAGTCACCAGCACAACGCAGTTCTTGCTCCTGTCACAGACCCGCTCTCTCTCTCTCCTTTTAGTTCAGGAAGCCTCAGGATACATCGTGGTTTTCTTCATGTTCTGCCCATGAAAGTCTCATTCATTAGAAAAGTCCTTTGTTCCCTTTTGTAAACCTGATATTGTCTCCAGAAATGAGCTCATCAAGATCCAGAGTTCAGTCTCAATTCAGAGGAATATGGGAAATTTTTCACGGTTTTCCACACCTTACGTGACTTATCTGAACCTTGTGTCTTCATCTGAGTCTCTTCTGTCAGCAACACTGGGGTGGAGACCCCCTGACAATAACCTTCCTTGTGAGAAGGTTTCTGGCACTTAAAATTCAGCCTTGAAATCCCAAGTTTTAAAAAGATCAAGACAATAAAATGTGACTATGATTTCAGAAATGAGCAGTGTTTTAATGAGCTCCATATATTTCTTCTTTTTTTCTTAAATATGCTGCTCATTAATCAGGGTTTTAATGAAGTGGCATTGAATTTTGAAAACGTCTTGCAGCTATTTTATAAATGTATGATGGTCATTATTTTTTTTTAAATAATAGAAACCTAGACATACCTGGTTCCCAGTTTTAAAATCTAAGATAACGTTATCCCTAAGGAAAAACAAAGTCATCATAGGTTTTACAGCCCTGTGTCAAATTAAAGCCCCTACAATGATCTCTTGCTATCAAACCCAGCAGACAACCGGACGTTTGCCTCAATATTATAAAAACTAATAGAACGGACAGAGGTGACGATCACAGAGTGTCCACCCAAAGAGAACCAGCATCAAGGCTGAAAACACTCATCGTCATCACAAGTGGTTGGTCTGAATTCCACTGCATCCTCCCGTCTTGTTTCAAATGATCCAGAAAGAGTGAGGTCTCGGAGCCGGCTTAAACGCTTAACCCTGGAATGCATTTAAAACGGAAGGGAACAGATGAATGTTGAGCGAAGGAAAGCCTTACTCTGGAAGCTCCGTGAGGAAGTCCCAGGGCACGCTGCTGTCAGGACTCACTGAGGAAATATAACGGAATTTCTAATTCGCTTTAATTAGAAAAAGTAAACACCGCCCTCCACATGTCATCATGTTTGTATAGGAGCCCAACCAGCTGATTTTCTGCTGGCATGGCCCTGGAACCACTCAATTAAATCTCAGGGCACAATTTCTTTTTATGAATGAAATACCATTAGTATGAAGCCAGAGAACTGGTGGGTTTTTTTGTTTTATTTTTCATCTGCTTTATTGGCTATGACTCTGCAAGGACAAGTGACCAAACACAGTACTTTCCAATTTTAAATTAACCAATGATAATTTCCAAGACTAGGTCGAGTCCCTCTTGTTGAGGAATCAACATTATTTTAAAACTTTCCACTATGCCAAGACTAAGAGAACAAAAATACTTTATTCCGAACACACAATGTTAGCAATAAAATAATTAAATTTAAAAAAGAGAGAAAGAGAAGTTTCCTTCTTAAGAGTCTTCAGGTGATCTGGTAAGGGAAAACCCTAGAGAAGGTTTATCATAAGAATTAGAATATTGATAAAATTTTTCCAGAATTGGAAAGAACCTTGAAAATTATCTTCATGTTAGAGGCTATACAACAGATGCTAAACTTTCATAAGATGTTGAAAATATAGACATTTTAAAAGAGTATGAGTCCATTATCCCACAGTTACTTTTTTTATCTATGATAAATGAATTCACAAACAAATTAGGAAATTTTTTGTTTGAGAAAACTAGAAGTAAATAATCTTACATGATTTTATTTTGTGTGTGTGTGAAAAACAGATGGCAACGATTCCTAGTACTCTAGAGCAGGGGGACACTATATTTAAATATAACAAAATGTTATTTTTCTGTTATTAATTTGAAAGGGAGCAAAAGAAATGGTCAGTTGCAAAGGTTCCTCAACAGCTTGCATATTGCAAGCAACATAAGAGGAGACAAATCTAATTCTGGGGTCCTGGAAAAGTTTTCTCAAATTGATCAGTTCCATATCAGTTTCAGCTCCAAGGTAAGTGCAGAGGTATTATGTACATCCCAGTTGTGAAGAAACAAGTCCTGGCAATTCTCCCGGGTTGGCCATTCAGGTTTGTTAAACGCAAGTAAACAAGATCCGCACTTGGGTTTTGAAAACACTCTGAGCCGACATTGATGCCATGCCTCAAATATAAGACCTAGGGACAACTGCCCCTCTGCTGAGTACCCTCTACCTAGCTAATTTTAGGACCCCAAGTTGCAAACTTCCATTTTTTTTTAAACATGAGAAATGATAACATTTTCTCTCCATATAAAGTATTTGTAACTCAAAGGTCCATAAATGGACGTGACTTTCATAACATGTGTATGGTTTCTTTCATGTTTCTAACGATCCATCATGGCGGGGGTCCATACGGGCAGCCCAGTCAACCAAGTGAAAAAGTGAAATGAAAACAGAGCCAACTGAGGCACTCTCGCAGGAAAGCACATATAATATTCTTGATGTATTTTACATAATCCTCCAAATATCTAACCTATGTGTCTGTCATTGAGTCGCGTCCACCTGTTATTTAAAAATTCAAGATAGACTTTAATTAAAGGATTCAGAAACCACATTTACCTGGAATAAGCTTGAAAAATAAGATAATTATGTAGCTTTTATAGGGGTCAAGCTACATATAATAAAAAGTGAACTCACACTCTCACCATTACACACACACACACACACACACACACACACACACACACACACACACACCTATCTTTTTAACCTCTATAATTCAAATTTTATTTTGCCTCCCATATTGAACCTTCAATTACTTCTCCAAAAAACAGAAATCTTTATTGGTTTTATTGCAGACTTGGGTTTAATCGAGGCAAAATGCACCTTCCATCAGCATTAGACCCTATCATTTTGGATCTACAAGCACACTTTTCCTTCATTTATCAAGACTGTCAGATCCCAAATGGGCAGCCTTTTTAAATCACCCATCACATCAGACATCTTTAAACACATCTTGCCTGGGAGAAGTTCCTAAAGTCTTTCTCTAGATAAATCGGTATGAAAATACAAAATTAGATTCTATTTCTAACCTTTGAGCCAAACAATAGGATAAATTGCTTATAAAGCAGGAATACAGTGAGAACTATTTCTAAAACCATTAGTGTGCTCTAGAAACATGGGCCAATGCCCCCTGGTCCCCACGTTGCTCAGGCCAGCTAGCCACTCAGACGATAGCTCCATATGTGAAGATCAGGCTTATGTAAATCTCAATACCAGTTCCTCCGGGCAACCTTCAACTCAGCATGTGCATGTCTAAAATTGTCACCTTCCCTCTAAAACTGCTTCAGCATTCCTCATCTCAGGAAATGTCTCCAACATGCATTCAGCTTGTCAGGCAGATGCCCAGCAGGCCTCAACTTCTCTCTTTCTCCCTTTTCACATTCAGTCACCAACTTTTCAGTTCATTTTTCAAAATAACTCTTACATGAATCTAACTCTCTCTGTTGACTGTCTCACTGTAGTCCAAGCCTTCATCTTCTCTCCCAACTTATCTCCATGTACCCATCTTATTCCACTGCAGCCCCTTATAGACAGGGCAGCTATATACATCCCAATGTGTCTAGAACAGCCAGAGTTTACGCCTGCGGTCTCAGCATAAGTGCACCCCTTTTTATTCTCTAAAGTTGCCTGGCCTGGATAATAAATTATATGATTATGACACATATAAGCAGAATTTCCTTTCAAAACTGCAAATCTAATTATGCTATTTCCTGCCTAAAACCCTTTAATGATTTCTACCAGTCCTTGGAATATATGCTCTCAACAAACCGACTTGGTTTTAAAACCTTGCATAATCTGGGTCTCTCCTGACTCGCCAGCCTGGTCTTGAGTAAGTCTTCTAAATGCCTCCTATTCTTGGATCTTGTATTCCCTTTATGATCCATTTCATATCACTCAAGGTAATTTTTTGGTTGTTTACTCCATTGAGTTTAAACTCTGAACACAGGGAATAGATGTCCGATTGCTCATCAATACACAGTACACAGTACACATTAGTCACTCGAATGTTATAGGAATAATAGAAAAGAATACTTATTTGCAAACACACACTGACAATTAAGTGAGAGACAATGGCACCCACAATGTGATACCATTTTGTCAAAGTGGGGTTACAGAGGGGTGGTGTACCAGCAGATGCACGCCACCCGAAACAACATGCAAATGTAAACAAGTGGCACTGTGAAGTGAAAATGGAAGTCACTAGTATTTAATTTTCCCTTTTATTATTCTATATCATCATCATCATCATGTCACCAGTGGATAGAAATTAAGTGATATTTTAGTTATTTCCATGTAACATCCACTTAGCAGAATAATACCACAATATCCCACCATTCAGTCTTCCATCATTAGAAGGCATGGCCTCATGCTATTATCCTTGAGAAAACACAATATAAGCAGGAGAAAACAAAAGTAATAGAGAAAAGCTGCTGGTGCTTAAATTGTTATATACGCTAATGAATTTTAAAGCCAAATAATAATTTTCTCTTTTTTAATTAAAAGTTAAAAAGCACTTAAAAATACAGTAGCAGCATTAAAAATGCTATTTCAGATTATATGTGCCATGGGCAATGCCCCGCCCACTCATGTTTTATTATTATGGATAATTGTTACATATTTTGCATACTTTGAAAACAGATAACAAAAGGCAGTTGTCCCTGTTCTGATGAGGTCATACTTAGTCTATTCCTTTTTCAGAATGCTAACCCCACCTCTGCCGGCTGAGAGAGCCCTAGTCTACCAATGAGATAAAACTTTCTATTCCCAGTAGGTAATGATTCATCATGATCTTTAACTAAGAGAGTGTTACACGTCAACCTATAGATTTCTGGTTCCAAAAATAAATACTGCTGGTAAAGTAACAAGAACAAAACAAAAAAGCTATCTATTCATTTTCTCCCCAAGACATCTGCCAGCCTTTTCATGCTGCTACAAGGGTCAGTCCCGAAAGAGCAAACAAGTACATCTTTGAGCACATTTGTCTAATACCACTCCAGCGTACGGAAGCATTGCTCCGTCTGTCTTTCATGTTCAAGCACTGAAAAAGCCCAGACAAAAAGACAATGAACAATGCGTAGGATCAGTTCTCAAGTCAAACACTTCATTTTTCTTTTCCCTTTTAAGATTTCTCCCATGGGAATGGACACATTAACAAAAGAATTGAGTAATTGTGAAACCAGTTATATTTTTAGACATAATTCACAAAGCATAAAATTCATCTTTTAAAGTGCACAATTTGATAATTTTTAGCATATTCCCAAAATTGTACAGCACCATCAATAGGTAATTCCAGAACATGTTCATCACTCCCAAAGAAACACTGTACCAAGAGCAGCACCTCCTCATTCCCCTGTCTCCCCGACTCTACAAACACTAACCTACTTTCTGTCTCAGTGGGTTGGCTTATTCTGGACGTGTCACATTAGTAGCATAATATAATATGTAGCCTTTGTCTGGCTTCTTTCACTTAGCAGATTATTTTCAAGGTTCATTCATGTAGTAGCATGCATCAGTACTTCATTCTTTTCATGACTGAATAACATTCCATTGTATGGGCATACCACCTTTATTCATTTATCAATTGATGGATATTGAGTAGTTTCCACTTTGGGGTCATTATGAATCATGCTGCTATAAACATTCAGGCGCAAGATTTTGTGTAGACATGTTTTCAATTATCTTAGGTATACCCTTACTAGTGATATTACTAGGTCATATGGTAACTCCATGTTTAACTTTTTAAACTACCACCAAAGTATTTTCCACATCAGCTGTATTGCCTTACATTCCAACCAGGAATATTGAAGTCGTGTTTCAATTTTTCCACATCCTTACCAACAACTGTTATTTTCTGTTTATAAGCACTTATTATTATAGTCATCCTCGTGGGCGTGAAGCAGTTATCTTACTGTAATTTTTATTTGCATTTCCCTAATGACTAATAATATTGAGCATTTTTTCATTAACTTATTAGTTATGCATATATTTTCTTTGTAGAAATGTCTATTCAAATCCTCTGTCCATGAGTCCAGTTTTTAATTGTTTTTTTAATCTTTTTATGTTGTAAGAATTCTTTATGTATTTGAGATTTATCACTTACCAGATATGATTTGCATGTATTTTCTCTTGTTCTGTGGGTTACTTTTTTATTTTAATGGTGTCCCTTGGAGGAAAACAATCTTAATTTAACGAAGTCCAATTTATCTATTTTTCTTTTGTTGTCTGTGCTTTTGGTGTCATATCTAAGAAACAATTGCCTGATCCAAGTCAAAATGATTTATGCCTGGTGTGTGTGTGTGTGTGTATCTGTGTATGTGTGTGTGTAAGAGTTTTTTATTTTTGGTTCTCAAGGGCCTTTGATTCACTTTGCATTAATTTTTGTACATGGCATGAGGTAGGAAGTCCAACTTCATTCTCTCTCATGGGAATATCCAGTTGTTTCAGCACCATTTTTATGACTATTCTCCCTCCAACCACCCCTGAATTGTCTTGGTACTCTTATCAAAGATCAACTGAGCATAAATACAAGAGATTATTCATGAACTCTAAATTCTATTCCATTGATCTATATGTTTATCCTGATGCAAATATTATACTGTTTTGCTGGTAGTTTGTAATAAGTTTTTAAATTTGGAGTTTGAGTCCTAAAATTATGTACTTCTTTTTCAAGATTCTTTGGCTATTCATGTGGAAATTACAAAACACTGTTGAAAGAAATTAAATCATACCTAAATAAATAGAAAGATAGCCTGTGTTCATAAGTTAAAAGGTAATATTTTTAAGTGGACAATACTTCTAACACTGATCTACAGATTAAACATAATCCCTATGAAAATCTCAGCTGTCACTTTTTGAAGAAATTTCCATGTAAATCATGAAATTCATATGAGGTATGTGTGGTAAGATAAGTTTGCTTGAGAACGCATTCATCAAAGCCACTAGAAATAAACTGGTCTCTTCTGGGATAAAACACATGTCAGTAGTATTGTTTGTCAACAGTGCTGGTTGGACAAATAGTTGCAATTAAAATCAGTCGACATGGATTGAGTGCTTGCCATTAGCCAGCCAACATTCTAAGAACTGGGGTACAGAGATAGGTGTAAACTCCCAGCAGTTTGAGGGAACATTAAGTGCAAAAATGATAGAAGTAATGTGCAAATAGTGCTAATTCCTGTGAAAAATACAAAACAGAGAAATGGGGTAGAGAGCTACTGCAGGGGGAAAGGAGAGCTACTTAAACCAGGACAGTCAACGCCAGCCTCAGTGGGGAGGTGACCGCGGAGCCAGACTCATGATCCCCTTGGGCAAGATTACTCCAGGCAGAAGGAGAAGCAATGGCAAAGGCTCAGAATCGAACCTGGTTTAATCTACAACACTCAATATGGAATTTCTTCCCAGAAATAGAAAAGAGGAGATGACATTTAGATTATGCATTTCTGTAATCATTTTAATTTAAATTTTCTGCTGCTGGAAAAGAAGCTCTAAGAGAGCTGGCTATTTCTTCAAAATATGAAAATAGCTTTGTTTCTAGAGAATTCTCTTAATTATCCTAGTAGGAGGTCTTAGAAAAAAGAAATATTTACTTGAGATTCACTTTGGGGCCATAAAATAAAAATAGCAATTTATCAATAGGATCAAATTTAATGATTATCAGAGATTCATTTAGTGGAGTTTTATATTATTTCACTTTATGGTTATTTTCACTAAGGTAATTCTTAATCAGAACTATTTACCCATTTTCATGAATAATATATGCTCTTGCTATAAAATATGCTTCATCTTTTTTTCTCGCCCAAATATATTCTAATTAAGGCTTAGCCAATTGTATGCAATTGTATATAAAAAAAAATGTGGGACTATTTTCTGAACTTGAATTCTTCTTAAAGAGTGGAATAGAGCATGCCGCTAACTAATTCCAATCATTTAGAATTCTGACCCAAATCAGACCTTTGAGTGTTCGAGCTCATTTACATTTCATAAAATGCAACTTCCTATTTCTAGAGAATAAAAGGCTCTGAAAGTTACAAGGAAATGGCTCAAAAAGCATCCAAAACATCAAATAGCTTTAACAAATCCTGCTTGATGAGTTAAGTGTAAAGGAATCAGAAACATATGGATTATATTTCCCTTAAAATACACATAGGTTTAACAGGGAAGAAGAAAAAAAAGTGGCTGGCCCAGTGTGGTTTGGGTTTTTTCGAACCTAAAACATTTGGAAAATAGTTCAAGACGGTAATAAACCCCAAAAAGAGTCTGGGAATTGTGCTGGATTTTACAAATAGTGCCTCCTAGAGAAAAAGAAGGGGGAAAGGAAAGGAAGTAAAGGGAAGAAATGGGGAGGGGAGGGGAGGGGAGGGGAGGGACAGTGAGCCTAAAGAATCAGCAGGTCTGGACTTGTCTGAGAAGCACAGACCCTCAGATCCCACGGTCAGAGACTGAATTTTCCTTGGTCCCCACTCCTGGTTCAACCATTTTCAGTCATAGCTATGCAAACACCCCTCCCCCTCTTCTTTCCCATGGCCACGGGCATCATGGACGAAAGAATCAGCATTTCTAAAGCTCTGTCCTTTAAGGAATTGTTATAATTTAAACTCATTTAGGAAATGAGGAGGTTGCATAAATCGCATTCCAGGCTTAAATTACTATGTCATTCTTGTTGGCACAATGAACCCTTTCACCTAGTATTGTATCCTAGGAAATCGCAATTCCTGCATGGAATGACCTGTTCTGGCTCGGAACAGAGGGTTGGTGGCCAAACATTAGTCAGAAGAGATGTGAGTCCGTGAGTCAGGCCTTCACTGCTGCAGGAAGTGGTCTTGCCCAATGACCTGCTGGTCTCCTCAGACCCACTCACAGGGAAGGCGTCCTCATGTTGCAATAAGATGTCCACACTCTAACAGTATGGGGACCCAGATGCCCTAGGGGCCATGCTGCTCCTTAAGCTCTAGGTCAGTGCTTCTCCCACTCAGGCAGAAGCAACACTCCTTTGTCATGCTAATTTTGGAGGCAGCGCCTCAGAGCTCGCTCTGCTTTCTTCCTTCTAAGGTTATTATGCACTTTCCACCTCGGAGACTGTAATTCAGGGATCCTTATTCCCACCCCATGCTCATTCTCACAGGCTTCACACCCTTCATTATTTCCTTTCTCTCTCAGCCACCAACCTCTCCATCACATCAGCTCCTTTTCAATAGCATTTAAATACATTCAAGACAAAGTAAACACTCTTTCATCTAAGACAAAGTAAAACTCCTTCAAATCCACATCTCCTGCCATCTACCTGCAATTCACCTCTGACCTCCCTCCCCTTTACTGCCGTATATCCTTAACAAGGAGTCTAGGCTCCCGTGTAACCAACCACCTCTTCCCCTTTCCTTGCATTCCCCTTTGCTTTGCCCCATGTCCTCTGCAGATGCCCTTCACTAACTTGCCGATGGTACCTCAGCACACCGCTGTGTCAAGGACGCATCTGTTTGTATCCTGCCAAAAATCTCAGGGCCACCTTGATGGTTCCAAAATACCCTTCTACTTTTAAACATAGCTCGTTACAATGAACATTTTCTAAGTGGCAGGCACTCTGTTAAGCAATCAGGATATAAAGATGAAGAAAACACGATCACTGTTCACCAAAACTTCACAGTCTAGTGGAACAGAAAAAACGTACACACTTAATGGGAATACATATAGAGTGTTAAAAAGATAACTTTCTATCCAGCTAAATTAAGGGGTATTTATGCACATTAACCAGTCTTGTTGCCACATGTGAATCGCTGACCTTACAAAATAGGTTTTCACACAATTTCTCAAAAGAACAATTCAAATAAAAAGTCTTTCCTATCTCTAAAATTTATTCCTACTTATGGTTTATTACAGTGGGGAAAAACAATTTATTTTACATATGTCTAAAAGATCCCTATATACTCTGAAATTAAACAGTATACTTTCAAAACTAATTTTTATGACATATTTTACCTTTCTACTTTGCAATCAGAACCAGATACTGAGGCAAATTTAGAAGCTAGCTGGCGACTGAACTAATTAATCTATTTTCTAGATATGCAAGCTTATAAGAATTCTGACATTCTATAACATATGTATCTAATCATGTCTGAGTCACCCTATCAACAAACAGTATGAGCTTGCTGAGAGGAGCACTGAGTGTTTCTACAAATTATATTCCTGAGAAAATAATTTTAAAAATTTTTTCTAAAGAAGCCAAAAGAATGAAAGAGAAAACATTTAAAAACATAAGCACTAATTTTTAATGCTTTTTGTGAAATACTTCTCCAGTGTTATCATAAGCTAGCCCTAAGTAAGACATCAAGGCTAAATTTTCAGTTTTTGTCATTTTTATGTTTTGGAAATAACTTTTTCCTTAAATGGATTCACCACTCATTCACCCATAGCAAAGTGAAAAACAGGTTAACTGTTAGTGTCATACAAATTGTGTCCACTTGGAGAGAGAGGCCTGGGTGCAGCATGAGAGCAGCCCTAACAGGTGGCCTTCTCCAAGCCGCAGTGCAGGTCTGTGAAGGTGGTCCCCACAATGCCACCCTGTCCTCCCTACACGCAGTGCCGTGAACAGTACATAAAACACTGTATGATGTCCTTCATCTTAAAAGAGTTTTAAGCTTTATGAATTCACTATTAAATATCGTAAGCAATACTAATATAGAGACATTTTTTTATTTCACTTAATAAATCTAAATAATAATAATTTTAAACATTAGATAACACATAATATGCTAAGTGCTATCTCGATATGTAAACAGAGATAACGATTGAAATATTATATAGACATATAATACGTATCGACACATAAATGGATACACACATATGCGTGTATGTGTGTAGGTATGTGCATCTGTGTGTGTGTATATACACATGTATCTCCATTTTTATAGATGAAGATACTAAAGCACTGAAAGACCAACAACCTTGCCTATATATGGTGGTTGCACTGCGGTGCTGGGATTCAAACCCGGGCTTCGCAGGCACTCTGACGTGGTGCCTTTCTTTTTCTAGGAGCATCCATTTTCCTTAAATATTTAAGCAAAATATAAAATCTCTTAAGTTTCATACTTCTTGGAGGTTTTATCAAATACAAGGGCAAGTCTAACTAGCAGCAACCCACTTGTGGCTATCAGCTAACCTTGTTTATGCTATTGGTTTTGGTTTGGTTGTGCTTATGCCTTTATTTATTGTGGAGGTGGTAACTGTGTGTGCATATGTTATTGATGAAAGTGGATTTTCTGTGAGGCTAAAAGAGTTTACATTTTAGAGCCCCTTGCTTTTTCTATGGTCCTGGGAAAATCCCCAGTAATACTGTCACATGGCCATGTGTTTTTATAAAATTTGCAAAATTAAGATGTTTTAACTATAAACAGTTAAGACCACCACGACTGTCTTTCCACTGACTTCCCATGTCAGCTGCCATTGGAGTGGCATTAGGCATTCTAGTAATTCAAGCGAGCAGAAGCTAAAGTCAAAATACAGCTAGCGGGGTCTAGGTAGATGATTCACAGGCTGTTCATGTGCAGTTAAATCATTGCTAGGCATCCCAGTATACAAATGGGTTCCAGAAAAATTCCTACATCCCACTCTGCTGACTATACAATGTTATCACACAAAGATTTAAGGCAGAGGTTTAGGAGGAACACAGCCAGAAGATGGTCTATAGAAATTCCTTCCAAATCATACAGCTAATGTATAAGAGAAACTTGACAGAGTTTTTCTCAATATAACACGTGTGCAAATATATGCAAATAACCAGTAATTAGAAAGCTGAAGAAAGCTTTTCTAAGTAATCAGTAATAATAAAAGCAATAATCATAATAAAAGTTTGTCTTCTGGATAGAATGTATATAGTGGCAGTTCCTTGCTTTCGTTGTGATGACTAGAGAAAATAGGATACATTACAAAATATTACTTTTAGAGGCATCAGAAAACTGTGGAAGCAATGAAGACGAAATAAACAAGAATTGTGAAGAGAAAAGAGCCCTTCCATAGGGAGCCACCAACTGATGGTGATTGGTTCTTCCATGAGGGCTCTAGCCAATTCTGGGGGGAAACGCTAAGGACTAGACTAGGCACAGGCCGACGGACTCCTTGCAAGAAACATCTAAGAGCCACACCTGTCACAGACGGAAGGCTAAAGGAGCCCTCACACACAATTTCAGAGGGCACCTGCTGAGGCAGGACAGGTGGCAGGGTGCTGACCTGCTCATGGTGACTACGAGACAAAAATTCTTCAACAAAAAGCAAAATACAAGCCAGATTCTGAACCTGTCGAGGTAAACATTTAAAGAGTTTCAAGTATTTGGAAGGTATTAATTTCATTATAGAGAAAGTAGAGACTCTCATTAGACTTTTAATCAAAAACCTGAAAGGACCACAGCAAAAAAGAAGGGATAAGACTAGGAGGTAGGAGAAAATTTTCTTCAATTTCCTGATTTAGGACAAAAGGTTCTGCAGTAAACCCAGCTCATCTCCTCCTCAAGACGTTTCCCAGAAGCTGTTTGGGGCTGGAGGCCAAATAGTTGAGCTCAAGCCTCAAAAAAATTAAATTGTTTAAGAACTAATATTTACCTGTTAAGAACAGACATCTATGAAGATCTCAATGAGAAGATAAGTGATTCAGCAAAGGTGAGCTGAATTTAACGAAAAGCACAGCATGGCCCCGACTAAGCTCAGTTATTAATTCTCTCATCCAAACTGTAACATATTGTATCTGAACTTCCTGGATGAGTACAGTAGAGATGAAATAGGGATGAATTTAAAGAAGTAATGCCCCCCCCAAAAAAAAACTGATGAAAAGGATTATATGATGGATTACAAAATCAGCCAACTCCAAATAAGACAAGCATTCTTCTCTCCTCTCCTCTCTTCTTTCTCTTTCTCTCTTTCTCTCTCTCTCTCTCTCTCTCTCTCTCTCTCTCTCTCTCTCACACACACACACACACACACACACACACACACACACACACATCAGTGGATAAACTTTTGTTAAAAATCAAAGACAAAAAGTAGTTTTAAAAAATCCAGAGAAATAAAAAATGTCACCTATAAAGGAGCAAAAATTATTTTCAACAAAATATAAAAGCCAGAGTATAACAAAAAGATAGTTATAATTTATTGAACGAAAAAAAAAGCCAGCCTAGAATTGTATACACATTGAAAATAAACAATACAGACATGTTCAGAATAAAAACAGCAGAGTTAATACATTATAAGCAACTCACAGTATAAGATATATTGAAAGAGGTTCTTCAAACCAAAGGAAAATCCCCCAATATGAAAGCACAGAAGAGCAAGAAAAAGTGAAGAGGAAAAGAAAACCTGACTATATAGATAAGTACTAATGAATACTGACTACTTGAAACAATGGTTATATCTTGTAAGGTGCATAACATATATAGAAGTATAATACGATAAAATAGCACAACAGACAGAGAAGACAGGATAAATGGAGCTCTCCCATTGTTTGAGAATTAGTAAAAGTATTAAACTAAGAAATAGTGCTATTAAGGCAAAAATGCAATTTCAGTCTCTAGGGTAATCACTAAAAATTGACCAATTTAACCTAATTGACAAAATAGAACACACAGTGCAACAATGGTAAGTTTTTTTCAAGTGCACACAAAATATTTAACAAATAATTAAAACTCTGAGCAATGAAGCAAGTCTCAACAAACTTCAAAGGATTAATAATCAAAGTATTTCCAAAAAGGGAAATTAAGATAGGAATTTATAACAGAGAAATGTTTTGAAAACCCTCAAGTATTTGGAAAACAGAAACATTCTATATAACCTGTGAATCAAAGTAGTAACAATAGTAGAAATTAGAAAATATTTTAACCAAATGATAATGAAAATATGACATATTAATAAAATTTATGATACAGCAAAAGCAATCTTAAGAGGGAAATTTGCAGCTTTAACTGATACTCTAGAAAAGAAAAAAAAAGCAAAATTAATTATTTAAGATCCCATGAATTTAGAAAAAGAAAAGCCTAATAAATATAAAGAAAGTGGAAGGGAGGAAATAACAAAAATAAAGCTGAAATTCATTAAATAGAAAACAATCACACAACAGAAAAAAACCTACAAAGTCAAAAGTTTTTCCTTTGGAATGATTAATAAGTGGTAAAACAAAATCGATAGAGGGGGAAAAAATACAAAATACAAGCTGCCAATATCTGGAATGAAAAGGGGGGCATCACTACAGATCTTACAGATATTTAACAAAAAATAATGATGAGAGGATAACTGTAAACAACTTTATTCACTCAATTCAGTAATAAAGCAAAATTTTTTAAATTCTTAAAATCAGAACCTACTAAACTTATACAAGGAAAAAATAGAAAACCTGACTTAAATGTGCAATTGTAAAACCTTCCCACAAGAAGGGTCCAGGCCCAGATTGTTTTACTAGTGAATTCATTAAAATATTTATAGATAAAATAATACCGATGTTATACATTCTCTTTCAGAAGTTAGGAAAAAGGAAATATTTTCTAACTCTTTTAACTCTTTTCTTTTTTTTGGGGGGGAGGAGTAAAGAGGAGCAGCAAACCTTTGATTTCATACCTGACGAGAAAATACAAAAAAGAGAAAATTACAGACTGATCTCTCCCATGAACTTAGATATAAAAAATCCTTAAGAAAATACCAGCATGCTGAATCCAGCAAAACAGAAAATAAATAATACATCAAGTCCAAATGAAGTTTATTCCAGGTACGCAAAAGTGTTAATACTCGAAACTCAATGTAATTCAACACATTGAGTAAAATAATCATCTAATATGTCAAAAGGTGCAAAAGAAAATACTTGACAAAATTTCATACAAATTTAACTATTAGAAAACTAAGAATAGCAGAAAGCTTATTTAAACTGATAATATATCTACAAAAAAAAAAACATCAAATCTCTTATTTGATGGTAGAGAATTTTCCCCAATAGCAAAAAGAAATAATAACTACACTATTTATATTCAACAGTGAAATGGCTGTCTCAACCATTAAAAAAAAAAACTACAAAAGAAAAGAAACATTTGAGGGCTCTATTACAATGCTATGATAATTATACAATGTAGTGTTGGCACAAAAACAGACAAAATGACTCAATAGTACAGAACGGCACCAACAGAGACCCACACCTGATGTGCTCCCTGATTCACAGCACGGGCAGCGCTGTGGTGCGGAGGGAGGGAGGTGGCCATATCATCAAACGGTGCTGGGGTGATTGGATAGCCATATGGACAAAATGAGTCACCAGCAGTTGGAAGGCTTGGGGCAGTACAACCTGCCTTGTTATTACTACCTCAGCCAAGTCTATTGCACAGTCTCAGCCACTCAGTGTCTCTAGCTTAGATGATTCAGGTTGTTAAAGTCTTTTTTTTTTTTTAATCAAGATGAACATACTGTGGTCTTTCCTTACTCTTGATCTCAAATTCCAAATCTGACCACACGGAAATCAGCCACAGAATGCTACTCAGAATTATCCAAGAACTTGCCTGAGTACCTGCAGTATTCCATTACGAATCTGGCATGAAAGAACAAAAGGGAGGGAATGGCCTCAAACAGATACACACGAAGTGAGTAATGTTTGTCTCGCCAACATGGACTTCACAGTGAAAGCAAAAAAAAAAGGGGGCGGGGGGAATTTGTTGAAATTCCATGAATTTGGATTCAATCTGAACCATATGTAGCTCCAGATTAGGTCATATTCTCATGATAAAATTACTAATTTTGTCTTCAATTTTGTCTGCTACTCAATATTTCCATGATCTCTTATTAGCTGATCTCACGCATTATTTGTTTGGTCTCTATCACTCTCATGATAAGAGGCTCCAACTACAGCCGTGGAGTCTCGCCAGGAGGTGTGGGGCTCGGTTACTAAGGTGTCAGGGGAGGTGAAACAGGAAGGTGCAACGGAGCATGGACAGAAAGCACTTCTGGATGGAAAGCCCCCTTACAACCTGGCAGCGAGGTCTTGAGCAAGTTACTTCCTCTGCCTCTGCCTCAGTTTTCTTGTCTACAAAATGGGTCTAACAGCACCTACTCCTAAATTAGGTTGTTGAGGATTAAAAGGGTTAAAGGGTAAGGTACTTAATATGTAGTGCCCTAAAGATATTGGTTACTATTTTTCATTTGTAAAAACTATAAAGTCTTGCCTCCTAAATGACCCTGGTTTTCACTAATTGTATACTAACCTGAACTTTACATAAGTTATAGTGATTTGGAACAAATCACTTGTTTTTGCATCGATGAAAGGCAAACATGGCTTGCTCGTTTCCTTGCAGAAACCTGACAGAAACAAGAGGCAGGGGAGCAGAGCGGTTATGAGCTGGGGTTCTGTGGTGAGTGGCTGTTGTTTAAAACCTCCCTTGCTGGTTTGCAACTGTGCAACGTTGCAATGAGAGATTTAATTATTCTTCTCATCTTTAAAATGGGGACATAATGGCATCAGCTTCATAAGATGGTCAGGAGAGTTAAATGAGATAATGCATCCAAATTATTTACTAAGTATTTTAAGTAACTGCTAAGTAATAGCCACTGTACCATTGTTATATTATTTTTATATAGGTTCCAGATAGAAATGCTTTGAACTACCTAGCATTCTAAAAGATGCATTTTAACAATTCACAAGTATATTATTATTGTTTAATCTTCGTAGCAGAGACTTTGCTTCTCTTACATGGTGTTGCACTCACCCCAGACAGTTGAGTCTTCATCCAATTAAAATACTCACTGGAAAATCTTTGAGGTTCTTTGTTACTCCAGTAACATAGGTATTTCAGGCAAATTCATCTATTTAAATATCAGTTCTGACCCATAAAATGTGTCTGTAGAAACCAAACTCTCTTTAAAAGGCACTGTATCATTCATTTGCCTCTTATGGACTTATGGACTATTCTTAGGATCAAAGCCAATGTTTTGTATAAAACATGGACATAAATCTCATTACTTTGTGACTTATAGACCATCTCAAAATGGTATCTATTGTCACTATTACTTTTCCATGGTTCTGCTGACAGTAATAGTTTGGTGATATTATCACTTGTCCATGAAAAAAAATAATAATAAATTTAAAAAATACAACAAACACCTCGCAGAGTTCAGTTCTACTGGCTGATAATGCTGTGGATGACCAAGAATGGGAGAGAAAGGGGAAAAAAGGTTTCACAATTCCAAATGGAGTTAATTAGCAATGAAAGTTGCGATGGAAGGAAGGGAAAAGTCAACTGGCCTTACCAAGGGCTGCCCTAAGAAGTGTCCAAACATCACTGAACTTCCCTCCAACTGGTCTCTTGATGGTTGTTAGCACCCGACTCCCTGGTAAGGGCAAGTCAGCGGGTCATCAGTAAGACCAGAAGTTCTACAGACAGTTATAAATTATGAAAGGGGAGATTTACTTGAAAGAGTAAGCCAGAATGGCCTCCAGGAATTTTTGAAACATCACACTGGAGCGAGCAATGAAATTCAGTTTTTGTTAGCAACATGCAAAGGACCTGAAGCAAAGTAATCAGGGGAAAAAATTATAAGGTAGTGGGTATACTGGCTCAGACCCAGTAACATGAGACATTCATTACGCTGAGACACTGTAATTCTCTGAACACCCCTTAAATCTCTCGGCTGTTTCATATGAGAGTAAATGTGCAGGTCAATAAAATTATCGGCTATTTTCATATCCAAAAAGCAGAAAAGGTTCACCAGTGGAAAAACGTAGAGGTTAACCGTGAACTTTTTTTAATAAACAATTTGGCCTCGTGTCAGTCTATGCACAAGCCTTCCATTACCAGCAAATACTGACCCCCCACCCCAGAGAGCCACTGAATCTGCGAGGTTCCAGCAGAGCCTGCTGGCAGTGAGGACACACCGTGCTGGATTTCCCACAGGTTCAAGTGTCAGCCACCACTTGCGGAAAGGGTATTTGAAGGATGAGTGTTATATAACCACAGGCTGAAGCTCAAAAGCCAGTTCGAGTTAAGCCTGATAATAGTTTTTGACATTTAGAGACATTTTATCCTTCAAAACTCTTGGACAGCTGAACTGCTTGCCTGAATTTGCTGTTTCTATGGAGATCAGCGATTTTAAAGTGTTAATCTTCATTGACATGGTTCCTTCTTTTTTGAACGTTCAGAATTAAACCATTATTTGTTCTCTAGTCTCAGTTAAGTTTTAATCTTGCAATATTGCAGTGGTCTCCCATTTGTTCTGGAAGGTGTCCAAGACAATTCCTTGTAGGTATGGAAAGAAAAATATTAGAACTTCTAGTTTCATTTATTTTTATTAAAAATATGAAGGAAACTAGTTTATAGTAACACTCAGAATGTAGAGTAGACTTTGGTACTCTCATTGATGCCTTGTATCAAAAAGTGTCATGCTCAGCGAGGCAGCATAAGGCTTCCTGGAGAATGGGGGGCATCCTACAGCTCCGGAGGGAGGTAAGTGTGGTACCCTCCTCTTCTTGTTCTGTCTTCATTGCAACTTATCACAGTTTACTTATATCCAGTTTACTAAAATTATGAATTCTATTACCTAGTTTTAACAAAACTAACTTTCACAAAATGGACAAGTGGCTGACAGAACCCATACAGAGAAGCCATGCTCTGAAAACATATTGCTAATGCAACCATGAGGAAAGAGAAACAATAAAATGGCAGAGCTGAAACAGGACAGAATGGGTAAGAATATTGTTTCGTTCCAAAGCCAAACTCCCTGGGCTCAAATTGCTGACTCTATGATGTACTAAATTGGTGACACTGGGGAAGTCACTTAATCTCACTATGTATCAGTCTCTCCCTGTCACACAGGATGTAATATGAAACTATCATGCCTACAGCAGTGGTTCATTGGGCCAATTAAGTGAGAAAAGCCTGGAGTACACAGTTAGAGCTTTAAAAAATAGCTTTATCATTGTCCTTCTAATAAGGACAAAAAGCACTGATGATCTAATCAGATTTGATAATCTAAAATTATAGAGACAGGTTGCTAATATTAATTATTATTATATGGGGGGGGGGAGAGAAAGAATGAGAGCGAGCGTGACAGCATGTGAGTGGAACAAGGCAAACCTGCAATTCAAAGTCATGCCACACACAATCCAAACTCTACAAACGCTCACTGAACTTGATAAATGTTCAGAGGTGTCATTTGGGACATTTTACTTAATGGTAAATGATAAAACAGTCACGTTCTATGGGAATAGCAGTGTGGTTCCCAACAGGGTAACAACAGCTCAAATGAAACATGAAAGTGTTTTTTCATGAAAAAATTCATTTGACACACACAGAGAACCTTTACTAAAGATTTGAAGAAATACCTATTACTATTATTTCTGTTAGTTACATTTGGTTGCATGAGAAAAAAAAAAAGAACACTTCTAACAGATCTCAGCTAAAAATGTGCTTGATAAATTAAGATTTCAATAATGGAATATACTTTTTAAACCAATAAAGGCAAGATGTAACTGAGAAAGTATATTCTCAACAATAAATGATTAATTAAGTTTATAAGAATGCTACGTAAGAAAACACTGAAAAAAAGGATGCTCTGAATGAAAGATCCCAGAGTAAATCTGGAAAGACAGCATGATACTTAAAATAGATTCACAGCACAGAAACTGGAGTCAAAATGTACAAACTGCTACCAGATGTCATCAATGTGCTGATTTTTATAGAAATATACTTGTAAAATATAATACTTCTAAAATGCTGCATGACACAGAGTCTTTCTAATCATAGTATTGCCATATTTAAGATAATTGCCAAATTTAAATTTAAGGTACAGAATTTTGCTTTTATTGTTTATATTTTTCTTTTAACATATATAAAAAGAAAAATATATATCTACACACACACACACACATAAAATTTACAATTATCTGTGCTCTCCTGAGTTGGCAAATGGCTACCAGTATTATGCTTTCTGAAACAGAGGCAAACACTCAAAATTGTTAGAGAATATTGTTTAGAGGGCAACAGAAATTCTGCATTTTAGCAGATTTTAAAGAGATGTAATATTTTCCAAGGATTAAGTCTAAAACTTTTCTACAGCACTTTTTCAGTATTTAGCATTTGCTGGAGGAAAGGCATTCTCCATGTCAAGCTTAAATCTCATGCTACATTTTGAACCCGTTTTCTTCAGAGCAGATTTTTTAAAGTTGTAGACTGTCCTTATCAGAAAAGCAATTTACATATGTAAGGGGGCACCTTCTTCCATTGAGATGATTTTTTTGGACTTCACTAAAAAGAGATCTTAGGCCAAAATGTTGAGTTTTCATTACAAAGACAGAGTGGATTATGAAAGCCTGTGTATTGCTAGTGGCTCATATTTGGGAGCGTTATGGAATCAGTACCCTTTGGAGAAGCTGTTCAAGCTGCGTGACAGTTTGGTAGGGCCATGCAGATCTGGAGATGCAGCCAGTTGAATATTTGTACCAATATCCTGGCCACCAACCGTGTGACCTTCCATACATTGTCACAATATAACAAGGACAGAGGCTATTTGGTAGTTCTGGTTGCTACATTCCATACACTCAGAACATTGAAGACAGGTGGTTTTTGCTTTCTCTAGAGGAAATGAGATAAGTGGGGAAAAGAGAAAAAACAGTACGATTTAAATTGCTGAACTGTGAAAAGTGAACCAAAAGATAAACAAATGGCCGACCAGCATATGAAAAGATGCTCAACATCACTAATCATTAAGAAAAAGTAAATCAAAATTATAAATTATAGTGAGATACTGCTTCATGTCCATTAGGATGGCTTATCATTAAAAAAGAAGAAAACAAGCATTGGGGAGAATAAGAAATTGGAAGCCTTGCACACTGCAGGTGGGAATATAAAAGAGTACAGCTACTGTGAAAAACAGTATGACGGTTCCTCAAAAAACTAAAAATAGAATTGCCATATGACCAGCAGTTCGACTTCTGGTACATAACCAGAAGAACTGAGCGCAAGGTCTTGAAGAGATACCTGCACACCCACGTTCATAGAAGCACTATTCCCAGGAGCCAAAAGGTGGACGCTCCCACGTGTCCATGGGCGGATGGCTGGCGGATGAATGGATGACCAGATGTCGTCTACACATCCAGTGCAACGTTCTTCAGCCTTAAAACGTAAAGAAATTCTGACATGCTACAGTATGAATGAACCTTGGAGCTATTATGCTAACTGAAATAAGCCAGTCACAAAAGGAAAATGGCTATATATGAGTGCCTGCATACCAGGTACTCAGAGTGATCGAATACACAGAGGCAGAAAGTAGAACCGTGGTTTCCAGGGGACCGGCAGAGGGCAGAAAGAGGAGTTGTTTGTACAAGGAGTGCAGAATTTCACTTTTGCCAGATGGAAAAAGTACTGGAGATGGGGTGGCAACAGGCACAACATGACTGTCCTTAATGCCATGAAGTGTAACTTTAAAATGGTTTAAAAGTAACTTGCATGTTACGTATAGTATAACACAATTAAAAATAAGTAAATTTTTAAAAAAGGGAACCAGGCTTTGTAAGTGGCACAGGTTTGCCCCAGGCAGTTTGACCAATGGCTTGTGTCACACTGCAGAGAGCACTGTCAGAGTCATTTTATGTGGTTCCACGGCAAGCATTTACTGACCACTTTACTAAGGACCAGGAACAAAGTTAGATACAAAAAGAGAATACGAATCTGATTAAGACACTGTTCAATAACAAGAGAAAGTGAAAAGGAAATGAAGGAAGTTAACATACACAGACTGGACACTGTATATACATTATTTCATTTGGTTCTCATAGTAATCTTAACTCAGAGGTAGATATTATTACACCCTTTGGGTCACGCAACTGAAGTTTGGGATGTCAAGTAGCTTGTCCAAGTCACAAAAGTAGTAAGAAACAGAGCTGGGATTCAAAACTTGTACCAATCAGTGAATATTTGCACCTTTTATTTTGGGCCACTATTAGGTCCATTCCTGATCCCATCCCTCTGGGCAAGTCACTCTGTACACATGTCCTGGATTCATTACATCTCTTTGAACAATGCCTTCCTGTTATATTGCATTTGCCTTAGGAAATAAGCTGCAAAGATTAAGTTTGAGCGCACCTGAACTTCTTACTTCCATCTCATTTCTAAATTCAAAGCTAAGTTGCAAGTTCCTTAATCAACAATTGGCCATGATATTTCATACTGGCTATCATCCAGAAACACGTGTGTGTTCATTCACTTATTCAATCAGTCACAAGAATTATTATTTTTCTTAATTTCTTCATAGTCTAGAGTCTAGTGTTTATTAAAACGTACTAGGTATAAGCCATGCTATAATACAAAGTAAAATACTTTGCTTCCTTAGTTATATAGTACCTTGGTCAACGGATAACTAGAAAGTTATCATAATAACTTGTATAAGTTATATGGTAATTATCCAGATTCTTAACATAATCACTCAAAAAGCATACTTGTTGACATTTTTTTTTAAAAAAGACTTCTTCATATAAGTACTTAAATATTTCAGTTATCTCGAACAAACTAACTGGAATATACCAATGAATTCTGCATTCACAACTCCTAAAACAGGCTTCTCTCATTTCAGCCCTCCAAACTGTGTCATCCTATTCAGTTCAAACCTTTGGCTGCCTACCTCATACCTTCTCCTTATATCAAAGGCACCAGTTAAATTATTATTTTTTTTAACTCCTGAGTGATAGGAAACCACAATTCAGGCCCTCAGGCCCAAACAAGCATACTTCAAGAAGCCAGAGTGCCATGTTCTAACACCTTCCTCTGAATATACATCACAGCTCTACTCTGGGAACCGGAAAAGAAGAAAAAGAAAAGAAATTTAGGGTGTTCACCTCAATAACTGTCCCACAAGCAAGAAATATTTAATACCTGAACTCTGCATAGCAGAAAATATTATGGCAGAATGACTAAAGAGAGAGAAGAAAGTAAATTTTTATTCTTAGGTCCCCCAGTTTTGTGGGAAAATGCTGTAACATCACTGCTGATGGCCCCTTTGAGCAGAACACAACGACGAAGCCAACTATCAGAAAGATCGTGTTAATCTTGGCTCTCCAACATGGTCATGCCTGAAACTGAGGCCAAGCTAAGTGTACAGTCTCTGAGCTTTGGGTTCCTCAGCATAGTCATTCTACCTGTGTGATCCTGGACAAAATGCTTAACATTTTTGACCCTCAGTTTTCTCATCTTTAAAATGGAGATATTCACAGAGTTCCTAGTTCACGTAACTGATGTGAAAATTAAATGAGGTGATGCACGTAAAGCCCATAGAGCATGCTTAGCAAATGGGCTTAGTAACTCGCACTTGCCTTACCCACGTGACAGAGCTGGAATGAGGCTCAAGTGAGTTTTGGCATTCATAAATGAGGAGGTTATATTTTCTGTCCCATAGTGTGAGATAATAGAAAAAAATATATATATATATATACATATATATGTATGTATATATATATGTATGTACATATATGTGTATATATATATATATATATATATATATATATATATATATATAGAGAGAGAGAGAGAGAGAGAGAGAGTAATTTAATAAAATTGTAATTTCCTGCATATTATGAGTGTCATTTGCTCTAATGAGGTGGCTCAGGGTGGGGGGGGGGGGGTCTCCTTGATGGGGCCCGGTCGCCGGAAAGACCAAGCCATAAGTAGAAGCTTGGGATTTTCAGCAGCCCTCTGTCCATTCTCTTGAGAAGAGAGAAAGGCTGGAAAATGGAGTTAATGATAAAGCATCCTTTGTGATAAAGCATCCATAAAAATCCCCAAAATAGGGGGTTGGGAGCACTCCCAGGCTGGCGAAAACATTCACCCCAACTCCGTGGGGCCAGAAGCTCCCACTCTCGGGACCCTCCCAGACCTCGCCTTCTGTATTTCTTCATCTGGCTTTTTACCTGTATCCTTTATCATGTCCTTTAATAAACTGATAACCTAAGTATCTTCCTGAGTTCTGTGAACTACTCCAGCAAATTAATCGAACCTGAGGAGAGGGTCCTGGATACCTACCCTCTACAGCGAGATGGTCAGCACAGGTGATCACCAGGGCCAGCGACAGGTATGTGAAGTGGGGCCGAAGGCAGCCTCGTGGGACTGTGCCCTTAACCTGCGGGGCCTGACACTGCTGCAGGGCAGGCAGTATTGGAACTGAGTTAATTGTAGGACACCGAGCTGCTATCACAGAGAATCACCTGGGAGAAACTCCACGCACTTGATGACCAGTGTCAGAAGTCAAGTGTGAATGATAAAAGAAACTCACATGACAGTCTGAATGGAGGGTTTCTTCTACAATAGTTTTTTCCATTTCACATCGAACAGCTGTAAAAATAAACATGGTAACATACACAAAGCATCTAGCTCAGTGCCGAGCACACGAGAGGTGCTCACTGCGTGGGTTAACGCAGGACTATTCCAGGGACAGGCGGGTCTGTTTAAAGAGCAGTGTCATCAGTACAGATTTACAGGTATGACATTTCCCCTGCCCCAGCTTGGACGAACCCCCTCAGGAGCCGCCCAGGAGGAGGATCAGTGGAGGTTATCAGTCAGCCACCCTCACAGCAACACTGCATGACAACCAAGGACACAAACTCAGTGGCATCCAACAACACACACTTATTTAGCTCATGCATCTGTGATTAACTAGAGGCTGGTGGAGCTCAGCTGGGCTCAGTTAGTTGGCTCTATTGATCTCAAATGGAGTCACTCACCCTTCTGGGGGTTACCTGGGGGTCAGATGTTTTCAGCTGGGGCTTGTCTGAGCAGTTTGGCTGGAAGGACACTGCTCCATTTGTGCCTCATATTTCTCCCGGGCTAGCCTGGGCATGTTCTTCTCCTGATGACAGAAGCCACAGAAGTGAGCCAGCCCAGTTGCTTAGGAGCTTTTTAAACATTTGGCCATTTTATTTCAGTATTCCACTAATATTTCATTGGCCAAAGCAGTCACATGGACAAACTCGAAGTCAACCTGTAGCAAAGTGCACTCCACCTCTTTAGGTGGAGGAAACTTCCAAGTCACATGGCAGAGGGCAGGGATTCCAAGAGAAGACAAGAGCTGGGGTCATTGATGCAATTTATCACAGGGGCGAACATGGCGACTGGCCAGGCTTTTGAAAACCCTCGTCTCTGCTATAACCATTTACATATTCTTTTAGTTTACATGTATTGGGAAGATTTCAATTTAGTAAAGGGTACCCCAGCTAAAAAAAGATTTGGACATAATTTAGATAAACTTACATAATTAAATTGAAATGTACTATCTGGACACTGCAGAACTGGTACTGGAGATGTACAAGCTTCTAGAATGAGACTCTTGCTGTGTCCATGGGATGCTCCCCTGCGGGACTGTCACGAAGCCAGAAAGAAGTGTAAAGCCCAGGGCACTGGTCACCAGGTAGGCTAGGGCATCAGAGGAGGATGGAAAACTGCCAAAAATGAAAAGTGAATAGGCAAGAGAAAAAAAAAAAGTCCACCTGCATCTAAATGTGGCCCAAACATAGTCTCAAAGGCAATCTTCTCTCCAACCTGCAGGACCATCTAATGTTCAGAGGGAAGCACCTCTGGCATTCTCAAAGGAAAAAAAATTGCTTTTGAGAGAAACATAGAGTTAACTCTGCAACAGCTAAATTTATTAAGAACATTCCTAAAATACAGGCTTACCTTTAGAGTCAGCTTGCTCAAGTTTGTTTATTTTCTCTTTTGGCCACCTGGACAATAAAGGCCAAGGGAGTCAAAATAATGATAAAACGAGAAATGAGAAAACGAATTTTTGTTCATTCAGATTCAAAAAAATCTCTTAAACTGTTTTCTAAATATTTGATTCAGAAAAACCTAAACCTTGTTTGTCAACTGCATTCTTTTTCTCGTCTAAAATCGGGGAGCCTCCCATGAGTATAATGATGGAAATTTAATCCGTATGTTTTCTGATTCATTTACACTTAGCTCATCAAAATATTTTGTAAGAGCTGAGCTCTTTGGTGGCCAAAGATGCTCTGTGGTCCTTTTCCTTTGAAACAGAAGAAGTGCAGTTCATCATCAGCTTCCATAAAGCAAAGAGAAGGTTGAAGAACACTCCTAAACTGAATATCTCATAAGGCTGGAGTGAGTTATAAGCTTGGAAAGTCTGTCTTCTAAACTGGCTTCTTCTCCCTTGTAATTTATCATAATATTCCAATTCTACCTGTATGGTGCTGATGTAATTTTTGCCATTCACATTAGTATCAATACTCTTGTTGATAAAGACAAACTGAATATAAAAGGATCAAAGTCTTAACAAATGATCCAGGAAAGTGAAGAGTAAACTTTGGGCAAAAAGTTCCAGGAAATTCTGGAGGAATATGAATGGTTTGGAGTGTAGTATGATACTGTAGCCAGATTTCAAAGGTAGAGTATAGTCTTCTATTTATCAAAACTCAAAGAAATAGCTGGGTTTCTCATTACATTCAGGGCCCAGACTTAATGCCAGAACCAAATCCACATTTATCAAAAGAATAAGAGAAGCTTTTCTTTTGTTTTACGTAACTCATCTACAGCCCTGTCCAGTGAGATGAACGGCTTTTACCGACAGCACAATGGGGGCAGATTTTAGGGAAACATGAAGTCAGAACAGAAATCATTATGCAGACAGAAATGGTAAAGAACAGAACAGAACAGGATGATGGCACAAGCAGGCAGCAAACTCAGGTCATGGGATGCTACATACCAGGCTTCTCCATGCGCTATATGCCACTGAAAAGTGAACTAATATACTTATTGTGAATTTACTTATGTTACTGGTTTATATTTTGATATTCACTAAAAGTTAGAAAAGTGTCATGACAGGTGGCCATGATCAAAAGTGACAACAAACCTCTTGACATTTCTCCCTTTACCCTTCGATGACAGACAGTGCACTTGGGTCTACATTCTCAGAACTCACATGTCTCTAATCTTCAATGGCTACCTTTTTGCTATTTGTACATCTTATATTTTATACAAGTCCCTGTCCCACATCTTCAGGTAACTATCAGTAATATAAGATAAAAGGGTTCTTTTGGCTTTGATATCAGCAGTCTTTTTCTAAGCTGGTTGAGTGACTTTCTCTGCCTTTTTCCCCACAAATTATTTTTTTTTCCTCCAATAATGAGGAAAACTGTACCCAAAGTTTCATATCAAGACAAAGATGGGGACAAATGTTTTCTCTCAAGTGTCAGAGTAGAGCCGATCTAAACATCTCATTCCAGGTATTTCTTTCAATTTGGTAATGAGGGTTGGGGCGGGCAGGCCTTTCATCAATTAGGTATCAGGCTTCTTAAAAATAGTGCTGTAAACAGTAAAAATCCTCATTATTTGTTTTTTATGTAAGCTGTCCTTCATCACCATTAATGATGTCCAATCTTCAGTGACATTGATTATACATGAAAAGAAGAAACTGGAAATATGAGAAAAGTGATTCTCTTAACTTATCTAGAAAATTGTTTAACAAATAAAAGTCATTTGACCAGTGTTACTGTAGGATTCCTACAAGGTTAACTTACAGAACTGCAGACATTGCAACTGAAATAGATTTCAGCAATAATTTCCCCAACCCTCTCATTTCCAGGCTGGACCAGGAAGCACAGAGACAAGAAGTGACTTGATGCATATAGCACAATCCTTAAGGCAAAGTGCATGTAATGACGGAAACGCACTATGAGCTTTCCTTTACCCAAAGTTTATCTCCAAAAACAGAGATGAAAACTTTTTCCTATAAGAAATAATTCTTTCAGAAATGAAGAAAAATAAAATGAGGCAAGAACCATATTCAGCACACAGACTTAATTTGTCTTTCTAAAACCATATCAGTTTCCCTGAAAGCTTTGGGTTTTATGTAGAAACAAGTTTAATCCAGTAGTAAGTGACAGACCTAGCCAAATATACACATATCTGTTATTTCAAAGTGTTTGCCATCTCTCTAATAGTTCATTAAATTTACAAATATTAGCCTATCGAGGTAATTTTTATAATTCTGAACCATTGTGAATCAGTGTCTGTCACTGTCCTGAGACACCTGAAAAGAAAGATGAGATGATTTGGAAAGCACTAGAGATGACACTTGATAATGCTTTGATGAGATTCCTATTTGGTTTCATTTTGCAAAAGAATGGATCCAATATTCAACGTGACTTCCATCAGTTCCGAAGGAAGGCAGAGCGTGAGACGTCTGCTCTGTGACAGCCTCACTCCTCCAAAGGTCATCCCTGCAACCAGCATGTCAGCCTCACCTGGGTGTTTGTCAAAAATGGGGCCTAGAAATCTGTTTTTAGAAGTTCTTCACGCAAGTGTCAGAAACACTTGTGACAAAAGGAGTCTGTATAAGATCAACCAGCTATTACACAAGGAAGTTTTGATGTTTAGATGCATTTTTTCTAGGCAACAGGAGAAGAGTGAAATTAGAATCATAATAGCAGAAAAGAAAAATAATTCCTCTGCTAGTATGTAGAATATGTGGAAGCACTTTCAATTTTATTTTTACAAAATTAGAAGTGAACACTGCACCCAGAGCTTCCTTCTAAAAAGTGTGGGGCTCTGCACCATCCTCCACTGCGGGCTGGCGCCCCTTTGCCTGTCCGCACCTCTGAGCAGGGCTCCCGTCCCGTCCGAGCTCCTCCTCTGTTTGCATCATGTTAGTGCCTGAGAGTCAGCATTTCCTCTCTGCTTTTTAATTTCTACAGTTTTAATGTCCTCCAAAGCAGCTCTAGGCAAACTGGGCTGCCTGCCTGTCAGTGCTCAAGTTAACCTCTCCAGGACCAATAATTACTTTTTAGTGTTTGGTTTATAAAATTGTATAGATTTTGTGTGTTCTGCCCCAACCCAATTTTCTCCAAAGCCTTTTTATTTTATTGTACAATAAACAAGTATTTTCAATTTCGTAGAAATACATTTATCATGTTATAGCAACAATTTCTGTGTTTTTGTGGTGGATAGAACTTTGTCTATAAAAACAAACCACTTTGATAAAAAATAAGACCTTATTTTTCTACTAGTTACCTAGAAAGTTCATAGTTGCCGCAATGAACTTTGATATTTTAAAGTAAGAGACACTTAGAAATACCTACCTCTTTTTTAGCAAGATACCTGCAAATATGCAAAAGTCATTGAAAAAACACTTAGTCTGGATGTAAGATAAGTAGTCACCATGAGCAATGAAGAATTTACAAATTGAGCATTTAAGTTTAAAATAAATACATAATTGAAATCAAAATAGAAGTGAAAAAATATATTCAATTCTATATTTGAATCATTGTAATATATTCGAAGAAAACAAGTAGCCATTGTGTCCTACCCATCAGAAAATAAAAGCTAAACTTTCCTATTTGTTTCTGGGAAGAATCTACCATCTATCTTTTCAATGTAAACTGCATTTTCTTTCCTGGATCTGTGTTTACAAAATTATCAAATATACATTTTCAAATGATCCTTACAGACTTTAAATAGGAAATATTTGACTCCATGTTTTTTAATCAACTGCAAAAAAATGCAACATCTAATGATGTAAGCCCTTCCACGTTTCCATTCTCTCAGCCAACACAACCACTTACAAACTCGGCTGCAGCACTCAAAGAAAATGCACATCATATTTATATGTTTCCCATTTTAATGAAGCCTTGCCAATTGCCACTTGGCTATTTCTCTGCAGTCATTGGATATTGCTCAGTAAAGAATGAAAATAAATCCTATTAGTATCATTTGCCTCTCAAGGAGGACCTCATATAGCCAGGTAGTAAATAAGTTTGTGTGCTGACATTCTTTTTTCATTTACTTTACTTTCCAGGCTGGTCTAATGTATAAAGTATGCATCAAAATACTTTACTCTGAGAGTGAGAAAACCAAAAATCTTAACAAGTTTAACTGAATCCAGAACAAGGGATTTCGTAGATGCATGGAGTTAAGCAATCTTAATGTCGGAGATCACACCGCGTCTCTCTAGTTCAGCATTCTGACTTTGAGGATGCTCTTTAAAAACGCTTCTGACAGGGTCACCAGCCTCCTCTTGGCTACACACATTGTGGGTATTTCTGTAAGGAAATCTATTAGGGAAGCCTCATTTCTTAGCAAGTTCTTCCTTTCCTTGTGCCACTATGCCTCCAGGGAACTTCCGATCACTAATCCTAGCTTTGGTAGTCTAGAATCCTACACAGTCTAAATCTAATTCTTCTTCCACAGATAATGGTTTTAAATATTTGAGATAATTAACATTAGATCCCTCAGCCTTCAAAATTTTCAACTAACCACCATTAATTGATTCTTTTTTTTCCATTAAAAATAGTGTCTAGCCATCAACATTTCCTAGCCCTTCTCTGAACACACTCTAATCTGGAAATCAATGTATTTCTAAAACTATGGCCACTAGAAATAAACACAAAATAAAGATGCCATCTCTCTGATGGGGAGTACAAAGATTCTCTCACTTCTCTTCCTACAGACGAGAAACTTCCCTCTATGCTGTCTTAGTTTGGTATTAGCTATTTTTTTAATGACAATGCTTTAGTACTATTCATACATTGCTTGTAGTTACCTAAAACATTGAGGATTATTATAAATTATTACTCAGCTACTAAATCTTTAATATAGTGTAAGTTCATAGCAGTTTGTAATGCTATTGGGAATACTGTGACTGCCTCCTCACCTCCCCAAAAATGTCGGAAGTGATACATTAGGCGACCTTATTTTGGCAGGATTCTCTTCCCCTGTACCTTCTTGGAAGGAGGGCAATGTGCATGGTCATGTTTTGCTATTACATATATATTTCATGTACATTACTTCACTTTCCCTACAAAGATATGGGAGACGTTACAAAAAAATGTGTAAAGTATAGTAAGTTAAAGCATTTTTTCAATCTCTCAGTATAGTATTACTTGGAAGAAAGAGGAGTGGGAAAGAAGGGAGGGAAGGACAGGGGAAGGGAGGGGAACAGAAAATATGACAAATTTGAAAAGAGTGACCTTAGGAAACCCATGATAACTCCTAAAGATTTCAGCTTTCTTTTTCAAAGTGCCATTAATTAAATGGTTAAAAAAAGGAAAAAAAAAAGAAAAGAAAAGAAAAGAAAGAAAAGAAAAGAAAGAAAAGAAAAAAGAAAAGAAAAGAAAAAAGAAAAGAAAAGAAAAAAAAAGAAAAAGCTATAATTTTTACATAGTATTGGGTTTTCAAATTCATACCCTTGGTCAAGACTTTGCATTCTTGTTCAATTTATTTTCAATTTTGATACTCAAACAAGTATAGCCTTTCTCACAAAAGAAGACAAAAAAAAAAAAAAAACACGGACAAACATGTGAATTTGCTAGGATCACCACTTGGAAGAGGAAACCAAGCCCTCCACCCACCACTTTTTGACCACCGTTTCTGGACTAAAGAATTAACTAAAATCACATTGGTCAGAAATAGATCAGCCTGAAGAAAATGTGCACATTACACATAGCCCAGTAGTTTATATTCTGAACAGCACTTTTTTGAAAGAGAATAAGTCACAGTATCATATCCTTTCATTAGACCCCTTCCACTTGTCATTCTTTGTCTTTGGACAATCTGAACTTCATAATCCTCAATCCAGGCAGTGATATTAGAGAATGTTTGTAACTTTCTCTACAAATTTCTCATGTCAACTTTCAAAATTTCAATATAAAACACATTACCATTTAAAAATATTAAGAAAACAGAACCGATCATTTAGGCCTTATGGCACATCCAGTTCTTCAATTGATTCCTAAACAGCCCAGCTTTGCTACCAACAGGAGGAAAGTATTTCATTAGATGGACAAATGCAGCTTTGATTACTTTCAGGGCAAAATCAAATTAAGGGTTATCTAGTCATAAGCAATTGGTTGATGGTCAAGAAAGCTTTCGAAACTTAACAGTTTCGTAAAGAGTACATTAACTCATGTGAATTGGAAAGAGCAGGGTGCAGATTATAATGTATAATAGTATAATGATGGTTAAGAATTTATAAGATAAATTCAGACCATCTCAATTTAAATCTTGACATTGGAGAGGTTATTTAAAATCTCAGTATCTCAGTATTCTCATCTGCAAAATGGAATTACAATGCTACCCATTTCCTGATGTTGTTTTAGGGATTAAAATGAACAAAGTACTTAAACAATGCCTAGTATGCCATAAGTGCTCAATAAGTATAAGCTATACTTACATAATTTAACCATGCACCTATGCTTAGGAAAAAGGCTGTGAGGAAAGACATCTAAACCTGTCTATAATGCTCTGCAATGTCTACAATGATTGTCTACAACAGTTTACATAATGAGCTACAATCATTTATTCAAAAGCTTCCTAAGATCGTTTATACAATGAACCCATGTTTAATAACTGGTGTGAGGTGGATAGATGGGTACTTAGGAAAAAACACTTCAATTTATCTTCCTTTATTCCAGAGTTTTGTTTCCTTGGTGATTAGATGATAGATAGATAGATAGATAGATAGATAGATAGATAGATAGATAGATAGATAAACATTGAATGATCAGGCTTGTCAGTAGTAATCAGGTACAAAGAAAAGGCACAGTTTATGCAACTCAAACTCACATGAGACTGATTTGTGTCAAAGAACCAACAGAATAATTTATGAGTCTCTGATTGCCAAGCAGACTGATGTTCAAGTTGGCTGTTCAACACATTCTCTTCTTAGTAGAGGTCTACTTAGGAAATCAAAGGAAGATCATGCTTCCTAAGTGAGTAAGAAATGGGAAGGAGTCTACAGAAATAGCCCTCCTCACGCAACCAACCAGTGGTTCTATTATTTAAAAACAGTCACCTCCCTAAAGGTCTGTAGAGAGCTACTCCTCCAGTCCTTTGAGTTCTTTTGTTAGTTCTTGTGTATTAGAGAATTGGAGACATCTCTAAAAGGATATACAAATGCACATACATGTAAATGATTATAAGGTGATGAAAATTCAACAACAGTCCTCACTATGTCTCAGTTCCTTCATTATTTTCAGAAGCTCTACTAATCTTACATTATGCAGATGCTTCAAATTTTACCCTGCAGTCAGAAGCTGTTGAATTCATCTCACAAATACATCCTACATTCATGCCATTACAAACTGTGCATCCATCAAGTTATCTTTCTAGGAGACAAGAATCTGGAAGTCTCTGTGCTTTACAGAAGAAGGGAACAAATGATATGTGTGAAAAAATATGTTCACAAATTAACTAATCAAAATATAGAGATACTGAGAACAAGTCATAGTATCTTATCCTTTCATTAGACCCCATTAGAGGAGAGAGAGGTTAACACTAGCCCAGTGAGGTTTCAGGCTCAACAGGATTAGACATGTACTGAAATATTACAAGTATGGTCCATGATGAATCATAAGAAAAAGAAAAGATAGCCAAGTAATTATTCTGAATATTCCCCATTTTTAAAAAATTACAGACAAGAGTAGGCACATAAAATTCTGAATAGCTAACACAATTTTTTGTGTGTTTGTAAATATTGCTCAAAATATTACCAGTCTCCAGGATGTGTTGTCTCTTCAGTTTTGATTCAGTTAAACATGCCAGCCACATTTCAACCAAAGATGTTTGCTTAATACACAAATAAATCTTAACACACTGCACACTCTTACACTTGAGAAAATCTCCAAATGCCATTTGAAGCCAACTATTAAATAACAAATCATATTTGTTAATAAACTTTTAAATTGAGCTGCTGTTCTCCTCCCTCTATGCTCAATGATTTCTTTGTGTCATTGTTTTGCATATGCTTGAAGAACATTGTGTAATGGCTGAAAAATGTAGCTGAAGGTTTTTGAAGTCCTTTATTTTTTAAAATAGTGCCACCACTTGAGAAATAAACATGACGTCTAAGAAAAAGCTCATTTTTACAAATGTGCCCAATTTTCAAGTTGCCTTAAATGATTCAAAAATCTCAACTTGTGTAACACAGACCACTTTTATAACAGTGTAGAAAATGACACATCCAGCTTTGGATAAGTCACAGCAAGGGCAAAAAGCCAGATACCCTCCAACCAAATGTGATGGATGCAAGCACTCTGTTTTCCATACATCATAACACAGTGCCGTTGGTGGAGCCAAGAGAAACAAGAAGTTCTCAGCCTTTCGAGTGCAACGCCTGAGGGGCCACTTCCCCCAGACTTCTTCTGGGGTTCCCCAACCGAATGAACATTTGCTCCCCCAGACTCCCACACCAGTTTATGTGCCCAATAGTGAAAGTATTCTTGCATGTCTAGTCATGCAGACTGGTCATCTCCAACGAAGCCTAGTGGCAGTTACTGAACTGGGTAGAGCATCTCTGTAGGCCACCTGGACCCTTTCTCCACATTCCCAGGATCATTTTTTTCCACTTGCCATACCCATTTTATTCCTTGTCCATTGTGAATCTTTGTACATCTTGTTCCTCTTCTCTGGAATATTCCTTCCCCACTCTTCTCACCCACCTCCATACTCTATTCTCGTGCTTGTGTTTACAGTGATTTGTTTACATATGTGTCTCCCGTCCCCAATTTATGAATTCACTGATGATAAAAACTACATCAAATCTCATTCATCTTTATCTAGAACTAGGTACTGGGCATTAAATAAGAACAGAAGTTACTATAGTTGTTAAGAAATTAGGCCCTGAAATCAGACTAGACAAGTAAAATTTCAGGCTTGCTTCTTTCTTGTTGTGTCTGGGGACATTTTAAAACATTCTCTAAGCCTTAGTTTTTCCTTCTATTAAATGGGACAAGTAATAAAGTCTACTTTATAGAGTCATGTGAAAATTAAATAAGAAAAACATATATATAAAGTAGATAATAAACACACAATGACTGTTATCTACTAATACTTCCCTGGTATAAAATTTAAATGCATATCTTTTGCCAAATCACTTCTATTCTCTGAACTTCTAGATCCTCAATAAAAAAATAATGCTACTTCATTATAAAAATACTATGTTCAAGCTACTATAATAAATGCTATTAGCTATATGACAGCATCAGCTACTCAATAATTAACACAAAGGTTTAAAATGCTTTGTATTTTAATTTTCAATTTAGAAAAATTATTTTCCTTCTCATCAAATTTGCCTTAAAAGAGAAAAAAAACATTAAAACAAGCCAAAATATGTTAGACTTCTATTTTCATCCATAATGGAATAACTGGCACTGGACGACCCAAACTACCACTCCCTCACAGAAAACTAGAAAACAGGAAAATATACTTTAAAAATTGTTTTCCAACATTGGGAAAAAGAAGGATATGGTCCCTGTGAGGACAGAAACAGATGAAGTGATTTTTCTTATCACCTTGCTTTCCATCTGGAAGCCTTAACTGAAAGCTGGCATGTGGAGGGGGTCGCTAGAAGAGCATGGCATTCTCACTGGGTTGCCGAGAGAATGAGGGAGTGGGGAAAGGGGAGAAAAAGAAATCAGAGCTCAGAAAAGCAGAGGCTGCTGAAATTTATGGAGCTGAGTACCCTGAGAATTGAGAGAAATTGCTCCAGGAAACAGCACAGGAGTTCCTGTAAGTCTGACTGAACACCGACCTGCACATATTTAAGGTGAGACTATAAATTCAGATAAGGAGCACTTGGGGGAAAAATATTACTTCTGGAAGTCTCCAGTGGAAAGTGTTTTTGTTCTGAGCAATCAGAGTAAAGGGACCTTGCTCATCACTCAGGACATGCAGTGGGGATCTATGACTAACCATGCCTTAAGAGGAGATTTTGATTTTCAAACGTGTAAGAAATACTCAGCAGCCCAGAAGTGTGGGACACAGAACCCCTGGCTGCAGCGTGTCCAGGGGAGGGTGTCTCTGTGGATGACCAGCATGTCCACAGCCTCAGCACAGACAGGGTCTCCCCGGGCTCTCCTTCAGATCACTGCGTCCGTGACGCTGACTCAGACTTCAGTAGGTAAATGATCTGGAGAAACACTGTCTGAGGCAACGCTTCATAACCACAGGTCCACGGACCCCTAGCATCATTTGGGCAAACGAGCTTATGAACATATTCTGAAAAATTGGTTGTAAGTCGCACCTTCAGAAGAGCCCATGAACTTGGTAAAGATGACAGTGCGTAAGGCTTGACAGGTAAACACATTAGTTGCCCTACTGTTGCTCCAAACAGCAGTGCAAAATGTCCAATGTAACTTCTCAAACATTAAAAAAAAAAATTGTATTAACAAGTCAGAACTGTATTTGCTATAGTAAAGTGTTTTGGAATTTCCCCTGATGTTTGTGAACCCAGAATAGTCCATGTGACTGAGTAATTACGTGAAAGGTAACTCCAAATGAAAAGCATTGCATGGAACAAGCTGATAGGAAACAAACTACATGTTTAGGTTTTAGCTTTGTCTTAGGTCTTATTTTTCCTATGGTTTCAATATCCCATTGCCAATACCCTCAGGGAACAACTGGGCTGAGGTAGATAGAGATTCACTTCCTAATGCTGCCCGCCAACAAGGAAGGATATATTAGCAGTCCCGGGATAAAATGCTATTTACTACTAATAATAATCATTTTTTGGTAGGTGCTGAAGGGCAAAAATCTATTTTTGAAACACACAAGAGAAAAAAACAAAACAGAGGCTAAATACTTTACAAATTTGTGGTTTGCAGAACCTAAGCAGGCCTGCCTAGTGTCGTGCTTTGTCCTTAAGTGGGGGGGAGGAGCAGAGGGGTACAGAAAAATTCCATCTTTCTGCCTGGCATGCCTCAGACCCCTGGACTCTTAAAAACTTTAATGATAGGATGGGCTCCTGAATATTCATAGAATTTATCTACCACCCTCAACTGCACATAGCTCACCAAGATCGTCAATAGATTTTCCACTTCCTACTCATCTAGTTCAATGTCACAATATCACCCATACAGTGGACCAATGTGATGTTCTGCAAAATGGGCACTGAGTAAAGCAGATGGCCTTCCATAATGTGGGTGGCCCTCGTCCAATCTACTGAGAGTTGAATAGAACAAAAAGACAGGGAGGAAAAATTCCATCTTTCTGCCTGACTTCTGAGCTGAGACATCAGTCTTCCCCTGCCCTTGGACCAGGACTTCTATTGGTCCTCCTGATCTTCAGGTTTTTAGAGCTACATCACCAGCCTTCCTGGGTCTCCACTGGGTCTCCAGCTCATAGATGACAGATTGTGAGACTTCTCAGCCTCTATAATCATCTCTCTATATAGAAATAGATATAGATATATAAATAGATATAGACATAGACATAGATATACAGATATATAGATAATGGAAAATAGTATAAATATCTAGAAATACTAGGAATAGAGATCACTAGGAACAGAATGAGAATAGAGAAGCAGGAAGGGCAAGGTTGGTCAAAGTCAAAATGGAAACTCATAGACCACATAAGCAATTTTGAATTTTATCAATGGTAATGTGAAACAATTGAAGAGTTTAAGGCAGGAAAGGGCTGTTACTATGACTGCATTTAGAAAAGCTCACTTTAGCCACGTGAGTTTGAGAAGAACACAAGTAATGGCAGGGAATCAGGAGAGTTTTCGGTAGTCCAGGGTAAAGATGTTGAATTAATATGACAGGTTTATGATTGGGAAGAAGTGAGCATATTCAAGATAAGTTCTGGAAGGAGAGTGCCAGGACTTGTGAGGAATGAAAAGTGGAGGATGAGGAGTGAGCCACGCTGAGGATGGTTACTCAGTCTCCTACTCTTCTGTAGCAAAGAACTAGGGGATGATGGCCTGAAATACAAACTAAAAATTGTGAACTTCGTATCATATATTTCCTCATACAGATACTACATAAAAAGCAATATCTTCAAAGAGACTAAATGAATTTTTTCCAGAGTCAGATCCTCTGGGCAAAGAAGGAAAATACTTTGGTTAGCAGAGCTATGGGCTCAGTTCAGTTCCGTGCCCACACCCCTGCTTTTAAAAAAATTCTAGCAAATCTGTGAGTCTTTATTTGTTGGCTTATGTAGGACTAGATTTACACTCTTACTGTAGGTGGCCTTAAGAAAGACTTCGTGACCAAACACAATCCTTCCTGGCTTCCAGGAACTTACAAGGGACATAAAGTCATCTCCGCTCTACATGTGGTGAGTAACGCAGGTAAGGAGAAAGAGGAGCGAAGGCAGGAATTTTCACAGTTATCATCCTCATGCCCATTTCCTCTTTCTCATAAAAAAGGGGGAGACAAAGGTATTTTTAAGGAGGCAAAACTTGCCAAAAGGATATAACTAAAATCTATGCAAGGAAAAAAAAAAAGTGGCTTGGAAGGCATGTAAAAATACAAAGTTCAAGAACTAACTCCATGCTAGGGCTTGATGTGCTGGCACCGCAAGGCTGTGGTTTTCAGCCAGGGCTCCCCAGGAGGTTAAGGTCCCTGTCAGAAAGCCAGAGCCCAGGGGCCCTTGGCCTTTAACAGTCCCAGCTAGGGGCATGAAAGCAGCCCTGAGCATGCTCTGCATCCAGGCTCCTCCCCCACAAAACCTGCGGATGAACCAACAACACGAGGAAAGAATTGAAGGATATGAAGCTAGATGTGTGTGATCTGCGCCAGGCCATCTACTGTGGGTGATATGATGTAGGGGTCAATGGCAAACCCACCGCAGTCATATTTCCTTGAATCCCATCTTTGCTCTATAGCTGGCTAGCTGTGTGACCTCATGAACTTCCCTAACTTCTCTACTCTTCCATTTTCTCATCAAGAAAATGAGGGCAATAATGCCGTCCCACCAGGGTTCATGTGAGGTTAAGTGGGATCATGGACATTAAGAGGCTTGCCCCACGTGGGCTGCTGAATACATGTCAGCTACTACTGCCAGTATCACTAGGGAGAGAGCAGGATGCAAGAGTAAGGCAGAATCCTTATAATTCATTAAGGAAAATAAAACATGTAAATAAATAATTACAACGCTTCATAGTAAATGCCAAAAGCAATAAGTCACCACAGGTCTCACTGCCTTGAAACCAAAAAAGTGGACATTAATAAGCCAAGTGGCCAGGAGTTCAATGGGAAAGTGACATTCGATCATATAAAAATAAATAAGAAACAGAGGTTCACCCAACACATAGTGTAAATATGGATCTTCAAAAATGTTGGGTACATTTAAATTATTTTTTAGTTACTATTCTAAGTGGTTTTATAGAGCATTTTACTGAGGAAGAGAACAGGGCTGGGGACAGAGCAAGAGTGATAACAATCAGTATTTTCTCTAAGGGAAGCGTTAACTTGGTAGCAAGGAGATTTCTCTGTGACCAGTTGCCTACCGTGCATGAGGAGCAGGATGTTAATTAGCAAATGCGATACAGAAAAAGCCATGTACTGACTTCCCTTTCCACATATGCTCAAAGGTTAGCATAATAAAACTCAAATAGGATTACAGTCCCCTGATGGCGAGCCGGACTGCTCAGCCTCTGTACAGACCAGCGGCTATGGCGCAGCGGGCAGGCTGCCATCATTTTAAAAACTCAGCTACTCCTGGGCATGGAAAAAATGTTGTGAAAGTCTCTTTAAGGGAAAATACATACCCAGCCATTAAAGAAGATGGAAACAAAACATAAACAGATTCAGAAGTATGGTATTTTGATTGCTGAAGTTTAGGAAATAGTTTAGGAAAATAAGGAAATGAGATGAAATAAGAACTAAATCTAATTATCCTTTTAAATGTATCCATATACAGAAATTAGATGTTGGTGGACTCCCAGAAAAATTTCAGACTCCTGCAAATGATTCAGAGTTTGGTTTTAAGTAGCAGCAGTTAAAAAGGGCTATGTGGCTATTTCAGTGTTCATGGCTAAGGGGGACAGTTCAGGACCATAAAGCAGTCCAGCTCTTGAACCATTTTAAAATAAATCGAATAAAAGTGTCTTTACCAATTATCCTAAACTTGTTGACACTGTTTCAGAATTCCTTAAGTGTTCTTCTGTAAAACAAAACAAAACAAAACAAAAAAACTCTTGTGAACATGCTGCTTTTCATAGTATTGGTTAGTTTTTGTTGAAGTGTCCAAGGACCACGACTGCATGTGAGATCCAGACTTACATTGGGTTAAGCTTATGGTTATCTCAAGATACTTTTTTTTCCCTCCAAAATCTGTATTAAACTGAACGTGTGGAGGTGTGAGGAGTGTTCACACACTGCTGCGCACAGGGAGACATGTAAATGCCAGTGCTGCCTTAAACATGTGCCGCCTCTAAGGAGTCAGACAAGGGGACTGGCCTGGAACACACACTCACTCACACGGCGGAATCTGGGTGGGGGTCCTTTCAAGACAGTTACTTATAAAAAGGTGAGATTTTAACCATCACATGTACATGAAGAAGAGAAAGCATGGAAAAAGTTTTCAGAGGAACTAGAAAATAAAAGTGCTGAGTGCACTAAGCTAGCTTCTTAAGTTCTTTTGATAGAGTTGCAAAAGGGGCTTGAGGAGGTCTGCCCCATGCCCCTGCCTCTAAGAACTGCAGGATCTTCCAAAGTCAGCCGGGTTCACCCCCTCAATATCTGCAGGCAGAATACAAGAATCAGACTACTGTTCTCTCTTCTCACTTCCATGAATGTACAGAGGACGCAAGTTATTCCCTGGAGGAACGCCAGGTATCCTTGTGGAAACATCGTGAAGCACTATTCTTCCAAACAGGTAAGGAATTGTGACACATGTCTCTTCTCCACTCCTTTACTCCACCCTGAGTGGGTGCAGTTGGAAATTATTAGAAACATACCAGGACACACGTTTCCGACCGGAACAGCTGAGCTGAAGCACCACCCCTTTGAACAACCGCTTAGACACGGGGCGGGGGGGTGGGTAAATGGGGCAGTCACTGTCCGCATATATTACGGAACACTTATCTACGGGAACCTGATGAGAAGGCAAACCGAGGATAATAAGGGGAGGTATTTCTTGAAAATACTGACTTCATAAAGAGTGTGAAGGAAATGTCACAGGCAGGACAAGTATAGTTTTTACCTTAGAAGCCTGATGTCAACCAGCCTTAACTGAATCAGGACTCTCCAAGACTTCCATTGTCTCTATGAATGAACACATCTTACCATGAGCAACAGACATGCTGTAAATATTGTACAAAATCCCTTACATAAAGATTTTTATGTCTGTTCAAGGTACGGAAAGGGTTCAGAACATATCCAACGCTGGTTTACCCATAGGGACAAATGGCATCCATCCTTTATCACTCCCTGTCAACCTAGCTCCTTTAAAACAGTAGGAAATTAACTGAGACACAGGAGAAAAAGTGAAAAAGGACATCAAAATATAATATTATTGGCTGTGTCCAAGAAATACCACATCAAAACCACAGACAGCTCTCCAGCTATGAAATCGATCTTCCTTTGAAAATACAATGAACAGTACGAATACAAAATGAGGGTAAAGACAATAAATGGTATTGGGAAAATTGGACAGATACATGAAAAAAAAAGAAGCTGGACCATCTTTTTATAGCTTATACAAAAGTAGACTAAAAATGGATCAAAGACTTAAATGTAAGACCCAAAATCATAATATTTCTAGGAAAAAAACATAGGCAGTAAACTCTCTGATATTACTCACAGGAATTTCTTTTCAGATAAACCTCTGCAGGCAAAGGAAACAAATTAAAGATAAACCAATGGGACTATATTAAATTAAAAAGTTTTCGTACAGCAAAGAAAACCATCAACAAAACAAAAAAAGCAACCAACTGTTTGGAAGAAGATATTCACTAATGATACATCTGATAAAGGAGTTAATATCCAAAATATATAAAGAACTTATACAACTCAACAACAACAACAAAAAAAAAACCAACAATCCAATTTAAAAAATGAGCAGAAAACCTGAACAGATACTTCTCCAAAGAGGAAATACAGATGGCTAATAGACATATGAAAAGATGCTCAAGATCACTAATCATCAAAGAAATGCAAATTAAAACCACAATGAGATATCGCCTCCCCTATCAGAAAGGCTATCGTCAATAAAGCAAAAACAAGTGTTGGCGAGGATGAGGACAAAAGGGAACCCTCATACACTGGTGGGATTGCAAATTAGTACAGCCACTATGAAAAACAGTATGGAGGTCTCTCGAAAAATTAAAAATGAATATACCTTTTGACCCAGCAATTGCACTTCCAGGTATCTATTCAAAGAAAACAAAAACAATAATTCGTAAAGACCTATGCACCCCAATATTCATGACAGCACAATTTACAATAACCAAGATATGGAAGCAATCTAAATGCCCATCAACAGATGACTGGGTAAAGAAATTATAGTTCATATATACAATGGAATATTTACCCAGCTATTAAAAAAAAATGAAATCCTACCATTTGCAATGACATGGATGGCCCTAGAGGTTATTATGTTGAGTGAAATAAGTCAGACAGAGAAAAAGGAATACCATATAATTTCACTTAAATGGGGAATCTAAGGAACAAAAAGAACAAACTAATCGAAAACAGACTCACAAATATAGTGGACAATTGGGTAATAGGCAGAGGGGAGGAGGGTTTGGGGGGCTGGGAGAATGGGGTGAAGGGTTAAAGAAGTACAAATTCATAGCAGATGGATGGTCATGAGGATGGGAAGCACGGCATAGGGATGCAGTCAGCATTAATAGGCTGGCTAGGTGGAGAGCCAGGGGAGGGAGGGAGCAATTGGGAGGATCACTTTATGAACTATATAGATGTCTAACCATTGTACTGTATACTTGAAACTAATTTAAATAAATAATTTTTTAAAATATAGTGAACATATGATTTTACCTTATTATTTTAGTCACCAAACTCAGAGTTCATAATGAACATTTTGCTCAAATATTCAACAGATGGCTTATTCATCTCTATTGACTCATCAGGTATATTTCCAAATTTCCAATATAGCAATGGAAGATTCCTACATATGCTCAATTTTTAAAAATTATTAGTTTGGGTTCAATTAATAATGTAAAACATCAACTGAAAGTGAAGTTAATTTTTCTGCATTTGTCAAATACCCAATCTCCAAATTTACTTTATATTAGCAAAAACATGTGAAATGTGGATCTCAGTTAAATGTGAACATATTTTCCCATCCAAACCTTAGTCCTCTGCCAAACTTAGAAGAAAGTGCATCTTATTCTGCTATAGTCTCCAAAGGCAGCCGCAAGATTATAGTCTGATTATAGACAGAACGGAGTACATTGTGTTCACTTTCCTGTTCTTTTCATAATCGTTGCAACATGAATACTTATCAGTGGGAAGTAGTTGGACAATCAAATGACAGTAATCACAAGAGGGTAAACAAATCAAAGAAAATGGGTGGGGAACGAAAAACAAGGCTGTGGACCTTTTCCTTCCGAGGGTTCATGCACTCTTTGAATATCAGCTGATTTGAAAATCAGTGGATCATCAGGTCATCAAAGGTAAAAGCCTGATGATCGCTAAGGTCTCCAACAATGTCTCAGGTCACAGACTGATAGATTCAGTGATGGAAAACCTAGCAAAAATATGTTTATGTATACATATCAACATGAAATTTCCACAATTGTCCTTTCAGCCAACTTCTTACCAGCTTTCTTCTGCAAAGTGTTAAAATGAGTATCATCTTTCCATCACTGACTAAATTATTTTATTCCAAAGCAAACTGGATGTTAGTCAGAATCAAAGTAAGTTAGGGGCATACCGATTCCTTGAGCATCTAGATGATAATTTTGCTTAAGTGGAAGGAATCACATACTGTTATTTTCATGCAGCTAACCAAAGAAACACGTGGATGATAATGACAGAATTAGAATAGTCTAAGGAAAGTAAAAGCCAAACCCTATGCAGGAAAGCTCAGGGAAGCTCTGAAACAGTGCACGTGATCTGCAAACTCCATTTCTCACTCTGCCTATCTTGCACTGACATTCTGTGTCTCTTTCAAAAACCCCATTACTTTTCTCTATACTGTAGTCATAGTAACAAGTTCATTTACTTTCGAAGGACTTCAAATTTCATTTTATCTTAATGGAAATGCCATATCGTAGATTAAGTAGCTTGTATCCAAAAACTCACACAACTAAATAAAATTTTTAAATGTGCTATATCCTAAAAGTGTTTCAAACTTACTATATAACTAAGGAAAGTGGTATAAAAGTCAGCTGAGAATCTAGATGAAGATCACTCCCTTTAAAGACAACAAAGGGAGAGATAGATCACCTAAACATAGTCGAAGGCTGATCACTGTCACTGTCTCTGTCTTGTGGCTGAACAAAATAAAGCGCATCCACGGAACTGTCAGGAATTCATAATAGAACAGCATCTTTGCACGTGGAAACCACATTGCATGACCTTGCATGACCTTACACTTCTTCATTCCTCTAGTCTGAAGCCATGACTCTGCTTACAAGAAGCACAGACTTGGCCCTGAAACATGCTCTGTCAACATTCACAGGCTATCAGAGACTCAACCTTAAAGCCACAGAGCATTCTAGAATGACCAAAGAATTTCACTTGTCTCTAATCAAACTGTTCCCAAATATCTAGGGGTTGATTTTAATTTTCCAGCATAATCAGGAAAGCATTGAGTTTGTATTATGAATCACCTTCTTGTCTACAAATGTCTCATGTAATATATATTCTCCATAAGAATCTGACAGAAATAAAGAATGGAGAGAGGAAAGCGGCTCCAGAGGAAAAAAAGTAAAGGGAATGCCATGTTTGAGCAACCACTGAATTTGACCTTACAGCACAGATAGTTTTATCAGTCATTATAGAAGAACACAGCATCACTGGGACTTATGGGCCTTTTAATTTTCTGTAATCATATTCCTCTAAACTCATGCTATTTCTACCTTGTGCTGACACTGTTTTGATGGTTCTTGTAAGATAAGAGATCTGACTCTTAAATGCCAACATCTCCCTTTGTGGATGTCTGTGGTTTCAAATAAAAACAACTGAGAAGTGTCTCAAACTGACAGCAGCTTGTTCTGTGTTCCTGTCCTCTTCTTTCTTACCAAGTACCAGCATGCCTTTCAGAAAGTATAATGAAATGCCTTATTAAAGTGACTATTTCTGCTCTTTCAGTATGATCGATGATATTCATGCACTCTTGTGATGGGTTTACATTTAAGAACTTACCTAACATCAGTGGTTTACCATGACTTAGCCCTTTCATTCTTCCCATCACAGCTGTCCAAATAACATTAAGTCATCATTCTATTCTAGCACTGGGCACATCACCAGAGATGTAAATAAGACATCACTGGCCTCCAGGAGTTTACAGAGATCTCCTTTATAAGCATGTCTATTCATGAGAAACCTTCAGAGAATGTAAATAGCTTTCCACCACTGGCTTCAATATATTTCCTAATATATAATCAGACACGTGAAGGTTTATTATAGAAAACTGTGAGAGTCAAACGATAACTCATTCTTAACTCACACTCAGGTCACACATATCCTTTCTGCAGTAGATATTTGCAGATTATGCCTTATACCATGTAAGATGCAGTAGCAAAAGCCAAAGTTTACAGCCAGATAGACTAAGTTTAAATCCTGGAGCTAAGCACTGACTTTAGAAGAAACCATCTGTACGTCACTGTACTTCACTAGCTAAACTCACAAGCAACCAGGATTCATTTTATCCCTGGTCATATTTGAGAATCAAGCAAATCAAAGTGTTTTTCAGTCTCAAGCATCACACCACGCCACCTCCCCTCCGTGACTTTGCTCATGCTGCCTCCCCTGCCAAAGACACCCTTCCCTCCACTCATTCTGGGTGAATCTTACTCATCATTTAAGATGATCCCCAGATGTCACCTGTAGCAAAAGTTTTCCTTAGTTCTAAAGATTGATTTTAGTGCCCTTCCTATGTGCTTTTGTAGTAACTACCAATTCTTTATCATTGCAAGCTAAATGATAAAATGAGGCAAAATATTTCTTTTCTACCAGACTGATTTTTATTACCTTTTTGCCTTCTCAGTGCCTGGCATTTAAAGTACTCAGATTTCATTAGCTTATTAATTTTTAATCAAGTAATTACAGCATTAAATCATTTCATGAGTGTCTTATCTTCATGCATTTTATTTCTAATATAAAGGTAAAATGATCAGCATAAGATTGGTAAAATGTATATTTTGACACTGTTTCAATAATAGTGACAAATTGGCCTGAGTCAATTTTATACCCAATCAGCAGAACTAGGGAAGAAGTGTGGCCTCGAAGCAAAAGTAAATATTTCAAAAAGCCCTACCTTGTTCCAAGTGAAAAAAAAATAAACCTCTGCCTAGACAACAGATGTTAATAAAGAAACTGCATTGCCATGCTAACCAGCGGCATCTAGGAAAGAGCAGACTCAACTTCACACAAAGGCATAACAGAGAACCTATCTAAATAATTCAGGACTAAAAGAAATCTATTTGTATTACAAGTTCATCAATTCTTAGAGATAGTTCAAATGTTTTATTCTACAAATTAAGACCCTCAGAACAAGAGAAGATATGCCTTATTCAAAACTACATACTTTTTTGATAAAATCAACATTATTTCACAGGGCAAGGATTCTACAGTATAAACCTATGAGCACAGTCATCACCAACAAGAAGGGGATCAGCTAAAACTGCTCCATTCCAATAGTCCTTATTCTTGGTTGTGTATCAAAATAAAATGAGGAGCTTTTAAAAATAGATATGGATTCCCCAGACCCCAGACCTATGAAATCAACATTTCTGAAGCCTGGATACCAAAGTCAGTATCTTTAAAAAGATTCAGGGCATATTCTTGCCTGACTGATCCTGCCTATCATCAGTCAGCATCGGGACCAGCAGTGAGGAGCTCTCTTCAATTTGAAACAGATTTTGAGACACGCAAACTTTAGCATGTCTTCAATTCTCAATTAATATTCACCAAAGTGGCTATAAACAAGTTTCTCTTTCAGAAAAGATTTCAACAAATCAAAAAAAAAAAAAAAAAAGGAAAGGAAACTTCACTCATACAGAGAGTCATTTCCCCAAATTACTAAAATTATATTGATTTCGGCATAAAATGCAGTGAATCATCTGTCATTCCAGCACATTCTGCTTTTTAGGCTTAACAGGCTTGCACTTGTTCACAGTCGCTATTACAGCCATTAGCAGTGTGCAGGCATGTGCTAACATGTGAAGCAATGCCTGGACCGATCCTAGGCAGTCACAGACCGCTAGTCTCGCCCATGGCTGAGTTACGTGCCGCGGCAGCAACAGTGGTGCATCTTCTGAGCAGCAGAAGTGTACGCTGCTTCTCTACCTTTCTTCTGTGAGTTCACTCTACAGGCATCAGTTGGTGCCTAGATCTCTTCAGATCTCTTCAGTGGAGAGAACACTGGGGGATCTGTCTGTCCATTTACATCAGGCAAAAACAGGTTCGATGCCTTGCTAAGATTTTTATAACCTTTTTTTATTCAGTTCAGTGTCCATGGGCTATTAGAATGAGTTAAAAGAAATCAGGTGAAAAGATATCAGTATGCTGACCATCAATCACATGAGCAATAAAAAATTTGAGTATCTAATTTTATGAGTCAGCTAGAGGTGCAATAATAAAATACATAGACTGCATGGCTTAAACAATAGGAACTTCTTTCTTCACAGTTCTGGAGGACAGAAGTCTGAAATCTGGATGCCAGTATGGCCAGGTTCAGGTGAGAGTTCTCTTCCTGGCCACCTTCTGTGTCCTCATATGGAAGGGGACAGGAGATAGAGGTAGGTCACTGTGGCGTCTCTTCTTTTAAGGGCACTAATCCCATGATGAGGGCCCCACCTTTATGACTTCATCTAACTTAATTATCTCTCAAAGGCTTCATCTCCAAATGTCAATCACATTAGAAACTAGGGCTTCAACATTTGAATTTCTGGGAGCACGAGCATTCAGCCCATAATACTACTGTATGTCAACGAGGTCACACAATTCTAAGCAGGTTACTGGGCAGAAAGATTCTAGCTGCTACTACTCAGCAGAGAGTAAAATCAAGATTCACATTTAATGGCTTTAGACAAATCAAACCATGTTGCTGAGGAATGGGGAATCCACTGATAGGTGACAAGCAAAGAGATTTATCTTAACTTAAAAGGTTTCAAACATGGCTGTCATTGCCTGGGTTGGCTAATTATTATCACTTCAGGGAAAAGGCAAGCCCAGAGTGATCGAGTTAGAGAAGCATAAAAAAGAGCTTTGTCCTGTCATTTTCTATAAGAAGAAGTTGCCAGCAACTAGCAGAGACTATCAGATGAAAGAAAAGCTCTCTAAAGAAGTCGGTTAAACAATACCAGAAATTCAATACAAATCTTGAATGAGTACATAAGCGAAGATTAAGAATGCTTTAGCAGCTAAAAATAAGTGCTCTGAGCAATAGATGTGCATTGTATAAGATGAGTGGACCATCACAGTAGATTCCAAAAATCTACAAGAAAATTTAAGTCCTGACCTGAATTAGTTCTATAACTACAGTAATTAAATATCATCATCAAAGTTTTAGAAAGGAAGAACTGAAGATCCATCCAGAACTTTCTTGAGAAATGTGTGAATATTTCTCATACATAAACTTGTATATTAAACTATAGTTCCTATTGCACATTATGTGTTTAGCCACCACAATATATCCTTCTTCATCTTGATATAAAATCCTGAGTTAAAATTTCTTACATGTAACACCTGGATCAGGTGGCTCCTTCCTATGAGACTCAACACTCAGGTACCCAGAGTGGGCAAAACAAAGCAGACAAACCTCCTTGTAAAAATATTTTTAGCCAAACTTACTTCAAAATATGATAATGGCTACATTAACTAATAATGCTAATAGTAATGATTAAGATGAAAAAATACTAACAATTTTTTAAAAAATCAAACAACAATGCTGATGATGCAGACGCCAGCGAGAGGTGCCTGGAAGCTTGTGTACCCAAGACGTTGCATGGAGACAGAACTGCAGAGGCGCCCAAATGTTTTTAGCTCACAATAAGCTCAGTGCTTGGGAATTCTTTCATGATGCCCCTAGGCCAAAAGAAATATCTAAAAGTTCTGTTTATTGAGTAGTTAGGTGCAAAATGACTTTGGTATAGTGATCTACATGGTATCTAGGAGACGGTTCCCCAGAAAAATTAAAACATCCCCAGATAAACCCATGACTTAGTCCCAGAGTGTTTTCAGCACACACTTTGGGAACCATGGGTACGCTGCATTCGGTAAGTCAGGGTTCTGAGCCACACTGCTCAGATTTGAATCTTCATTCCATTATTTATGTAAACAGTAAGTTGTGCGATTTAACCTTTTCATGCTTTAGTTTCTTCAATTTTATAAAATGGCTCTAATAGTAACACTTGCTTTATAGAGCTGTCATTATGAGAATCAGTTAAGGTGATCTATGCACAAAGAAAGTCTCAGTACTTAGCTCTATCAATGCTAGTTTCAGTATCAAGCATAATGCCACATATTATATTCCCCTTCTTATGATTTTGATAGATCTAAACAGCGTCAGATATTCCTAGGTAAAACTACAAATAGGAGTGGGTATGTGTTTTCATTTCTCACTCCTTTGTGACAAGTTGGAGCTACAAAGTTCTGAAGAAAATCTTATCAAGGAATTCCCATGGGTCCTTCCTCCCAGGACACAGGAGAAGCAAAACCAGGTTCTTGTTTTAATTAAGGCTTAGTCATGCAACTAGTTGGACTTTCCAAGAAAATAATGTCTCTATATCTTTAATGTCTAATTAAATACAAAAAGAAATGCAAGAAGTTAGCCAAGCTTTTGATTGTAGACATGAAGAGTTTCCAACTCATTCAATGGACTAGCATTTCAACCCTGCACATTTATCAACAGGAAATGGTAGTGGGATTATGATAATTTTTAAAAAATAAATTGCTGAAAGAAAACAGTAAATGCAATCAGCTTTTACCGATCTCTACATGTACATTTGTTTTGCTTTACTGAAGCACGTAGCTGGTCTTTAGTTGAAAGATATAGTTTTATACGGGGGTATAAGCATACAAATTCCAAAGTTCGGTTATTATCCCTCTCAGTTTTAATACATACTTCTATACCACTGATTTGTGGGAAGGCAGTGCTCCTTGCTTTGGCCAAAGGAATTAAGTAAACAGGAAGTACACCCAGATAGTCTGAACCTTTAACTGTGCTTCCATCACTTGGTTCTGCCTCCTTTCTTTTGTCCTCCTCCATCAGAAGCTTATCCCAAGTAGGAGTCACTTGACTGGCCTGAACACACAGCCAAGCCCACCAGAGCTTGGTCATAACCACACTCATCCTGACATGAGCAAAGAGGATTTTATTTCTATAAACCTCTGAGACGTTGAGGCCATTTGCTGCCACAGCAACAAGTGACTAATGCCCCAAGTTATCAACTTTCTACTTGCAAACTGCATTGCTCTCCTTCCCATTTATGACATTCATCCCTATTCTCCAACACCATAGCCTACACATGATCGTTACCCCCAACTGCTCTACTTCCGAAATTTTAATTTCAAGTGTTCCTCTCCCTCTCTGACTACAACCTCCTGACTCTTCAGATCTCCAGCCTCTTTACATCCTTACTCCTGTAGCACACAGCTTTCAGATAAACTGAGACCCCCCAGATCTTTAATATCCCATGCTTCATTCAATCCATTATCTTCCCTCCTGACCCCCTTTCCCTCCTCAAAGGTTCTAGTCACCAATCCCAATACGTGAGTTGGGGAAGGGGTTCCTCACACCAACGAGTAATTCTCCAATGCCAGCAGGGTGTCCTATGATTTAACTGAATTCTGACATGATCTACCCAGGATGGCATCAGCTCCCACAGTTTAAGGGCTCAGTCCTACAAGACTGCCCCCTACCCCTCCACTTCAGACACCAATCGCAAGTCCAAGTTACCACCACGTATCAGCGATACATCAGAGGTTCCCACGACCCCTTCCTTGGGTTTGATTTATTAGCTAGAGTAGCTTCTAGAATTCAGGACATCTATCTACTCACTAGAGTGCCAGTTTATGATAAAAGCGTATCACTCAGAGAGAGCTGGATGGGGGAGAAGCAGAGGGCGAGGTGCGTGCTCCTCTCCCCGAACCAACCGGAAGCTCTGCAATCCCAGAACTTTCTGGGTTTTATGGAGGCTTCATTCTTAGGTATGACTGATTAATTTACTAGCCCTTGGAGATTGATCCGACCTCTAGCCCCTCTCCTCTCCTTGGAGGTCCAGGGTGGGACTGAAAGGTCCAACCCTCTAATCACATGGTTGGCTCCACTGGCAACCAGCTCCCACCCCCAGGTGCCGTCCAAAAGTCACCTCATTAACATAACAAAATACTCCTTTATGGTTTTCATCACTTAGGAAATTCCAAGGGTTTTAAGTGTTCTGCACCTAACTGGGATCAAGATCAAATATATATATTTATTACTGTTAATCACAATATCACCACCTGGTCTTCAAACAGAGATTCTTTAGATTATAGTAAAACCACCATAAAAGTCAAAAGATAATCACATCTTACTAGAATTCCATTCAGTCATTAATAACCATCCAGTCCATCATCATACCGTAGCAAATGTGTCCCAGGGTGAGGCCACTCGGGTTCGAAGGTTTCCATCAATCTTGTCACCAAACACGTTTCACCTTTCAGGCATCTGGCATAATCGTGCTAAGAGGTAATACCCTCTCCTGCTCTGAAGTGTGAACGTAATACTGGATTTCCCTCACTGTGGAACATAACCCACTACTCATTCTCCTACCCTCAGCTACTATTTTTCCTTTTCTCCATTTATACCCAAACTGTTCCCCTTCGGAAGGGGCATTAGGTCTGGCCACTGGGCTGGTCCAGGTGGCAGGCAGCAAGGCTAGTCTAGTGAGTGCCCCCCACCGCAGATCACTCTTGTTCACACACAGTGATGCTACGTAGGTGCTACTAGTGGGCTACTTTTACCACTGGGCAGTGTAGCTGAACTCACTGTTGATCCCAACGTGGTGGGTGGTGGTATGAAGGTACATCCTATTCTATTGGGCCCCCGGGAATCGTGACATCGAGGTTAAAAACACAGTCACAGTTTGCTTCTTAAAAGCATCCTGCCACACCCCCCTCTTCCGACCCACCAGAAAAACAGAAATCCATCCAGTGGGGACACACTTTTAGCCCCACTCAGATTCAGGTTGCGTGTGAGCACATACTCCTGAAAGCATGTAAGCCAGCCCTTCATGCCTTTATCTCCTCCCATTTTAGACGACCAATGTCCAAACGTCGATTCCAATCCTCATGCTCTGAGAATTTCTCTCTGCTCGTGACTGGACAGGAAGGGCTGTGAAGTGTGTTCATTGGTCTGAAGAAAGGACAGTCAGCTTGCATACCAAGCACACCCATTGGCTGCTTCGCCTGGGATGCTCCACTTGGCCTCTGAGTGGAGACAGCCCCCTTCCCAGGGTAAACAGACCTTACGGAGGCTTCTCTCTAGTTCACCAGGCTGGCTGTTTCCTAGGGCATAACCTTGTGTGTGTGGATCACATATAGCCCTGTGTGATCATCCCACAGTGAGCTGTGGATCCTGTATCAACTCGAACATGCTTTTCCACTTTGAGTCACTTTAAACCAAAGACATGGCTTTTAAATTAGTTACTCTGCTACCCTATTTTAGTAGCACTTTGTCTTCCTTGTCAGAACTCATGGCCCAGAATACGCAAAATCCTCAATATACTCACCTCCCATCTGATCTGTTTCTTCCCCTTCTGCTCCTAAGGAAACCTGGAAGTCCCCAAGATAATGTCAGTGAAGAGTGACTTTTGCTCAAACCCCAAGTACTCGGGGTCTAAAGGTGACGTAATCATGCTTTCTTTCCTCTCCACTGTCGACTCCAAACTCTTTGACCCGCATCCGAACTCTGAATTCCTCCTTTGAACTGAACGCTACCAGACGACATCTCTTCCCTGCCTTTGTCACTATTATCTGTGATAACCTGACTGCTCGCTCACCTGCTCATGCTCTCTCTCTGTGGTTTCACCTCTCTATCTCCCCCCCCTCCCTCCTTCTCTCTCTCACTTGTTGGACATTTTATTCACTGATTCACACTTTCTCCTTATTCCTGTTCCTGCCCCCGCTGTGGTGATGTCGACATCCACGTGCATGACTCAGCGAACACCCTGTGCTCTCAGTCTTCTCTCCCTTCTTCTAACGATCCGTTCCTCGGCCCCACTTCAGCACTCCAGTCTCACCTCAGCTTTGTCATCACCAGCACCTCAACACCCACCCTGACAGTCGCACTGTATAAAAAGTGAACAAATGAATGAGTGAATGAATTGATTCTGGGAATTTATGCTAATAAGTGCTCAAACCACAAGGATGTCCATCCCAATAGGATTCAAACAGCAAAAAATTGGAAACAATCTAAATGACCAACAGATTGACTAAGCAAATGTGTAATATCCATGTAATAATAAAAAGTAAAAAAAAAATAAAGGCAAGAATCAAGGAGCAGGTCCACATTTACTGACTTGGAAAAAATGTCAACTACATACTGTTGAATGAAAAAAGCTAGGTAAATAACAACAAAACAAATCCAAAGTGTGTACCTTTTAGGTAAAATAATGCATACACAATATTACACAGAAACCATGCATTTTTGCACACATACATGTAGTCAGATGTCTGAAATTAAATCCGGAAATGTTAACAGTGGTTATCTGAAAAAGCTGGCAGTAATTTTTACTTTCCTCCTATACTTTTCTGAATTGTTTAAATTTTTATATGAGCATATATTTTGATCATAATCCAAAGATAAACACAAATTCCTACTCCTGGTCTGTGGTTCATCCAATAGACAATCCCAGAATTTTTCCAAGTGATTTTTGAGACAGAAGAAAAAAAAGCAGTTTTCAGTACACTGATTCTGAAGCTCTCTATTTCAATTTCATTTATTTTTCCTCTCTCTTGTTTTTCTTATTGTCATTGGGAATGTGGAAACACTATCAGCGTTGCAAAAAAAATGAAATAAAATAAATCCAAATATTATTAGGCTAAGCTTTCAAAGTGCATTTTAATATAGCATCAAGCATGTTCACATTTTATTACTGATTATAATGTTCAACAGCCTGTGACACAACAATTCAGACTTTTTGGCAGACGAAACCCAGTTTCCATTTCTTTTAGTACAAGATGTAGGGTGTGGAAACTTTCTACTTCCTTGGAAACTCTTCTGAAAACGGGTTTTCACTCAATTCGGCCTCTAAGTGTTTAAGAGGTGACTGAATTTCTGAAAGTGGTCTGACTGTTTTAGTGCTGTTGGCAACCACGGTAACTTTCGCACTATGTGAAAGGGGGAAAAAATCCATATTATTAAAAATTTGCCCTAGATCTCTTTCCCATTTCCTATTTTTTTCATTGAGCACAAAATATCAGGATAATTTTCCTATGGAAACATTTAAAGTCTGCATCAAAAATTATTTATTTAAATGACTAAATTCTCAATAACAATGACCATAATAATAATATTATTGTGATGGCAGCTCCAAAGAGAAGAGATGCCTAAATTCCATGGAGTTTTTTTTATTCTTTTCTTTTCTTTGCTTTGCTTTTTTTTGTAAACCACTATACAACCAAACAGGATATCCATTTCTATTTCTAAACTGCCTGAGTGAGATTCAACAAGATGCTTAAACTGCATATATTTTTTACGGAAGAAAACAAATGCACCACTTTTAATTAATTCCTTAACAGGGCAGAAGATATTATAATGAATTTCTTAAAATGGCAATAGCTTCTGTCTGCTTCAATCATTCAGCAGTAGGTTGGCTTCCTAGGACAAAATCCTAAAAATAGGCAGCTTTTATGTCTGATCTGGAGTAGCTTTTGCTTTTGTGGACTAACAAGGTGGTATTCCAGCTTCCCAGGCGGTCCTTTTGCATTCTCTGCTAGTGAAATACAGGAGGAAGCCGGCCATGAATTTGGGGTGTGGGTGGGCACCATATTTCCAGAGCTGTCTTTCCCACTGCCAGAGTAAGAAGGGGGAAGGCAGACTGTTGCAAATGATCCAAATCATCCTGCAGATTTGGTGCTTGCTCAAAGAGTGAATGAGGGTTTCCTACAGCCCCTGAGTCTATGCTAATTTTTTTTTCAATATCAATTCCCATGGTCAATTATCAAATTGTTACTGATGCACTGATACATCTAAATCTTCAGCTCCACATCCCATTACATCCTTGAACACCAGGCCCACATGAGTAAATGCCTTCCTGCAAACTCAGAAAATCATTCACCATGTCACACATTCATTCTACCATGCTCTTCATGGATCTGACCCTTCTCTTAATTCCCAACATCGATGACAGCCACCACTTGACACCCTTCAACGCTGATGTCTAAAGCTTTCATGGTTGTGTAATAGTCAATATGACAAAGACTGTATTCTAAGGTTTTTGATATATATTTCAAATTATCTAAGTTTCAATTTTCAAATGTGTTTGGATTGTCTATACTTTGACACTTCCATCAGAATTGGGATTAAAAATTAAGCCAAGCTTTAACCTCGCCAATTCTAGCCAAATACTGGTATCACTTTTTTTTAATGACATGGTAGCTCATTGCTATTTTTATCTTTATTTCTGTGATTTACAGTAAAATAGAAATACAAAGCAGGGCTAGCTTATCTACAAAATCCATCCTCTCAGACATGACACTACACTGCCTCTTAGACTGACAGCAAAAGGACAAAACCCTCTGTTTATCATATTAACTGCAGATGTTTTGAGCTGTCAGCCTTCAACCTCATTTTGTGTGCTTTTGTAGACCTTTTTAGTCATACAGAAATTTCATATAATTATATAGTTACATATAATCAGTTTTTATATTTTTTCCCCTTCAGATTATATTAAGAAATTACATCTTTGGCACAGAATTACTTTAAAATTCTTCTATTTTAAAATTATTATATAAATTTTTCTGAAAATTATTTTGGTATTTGGTGTGAAAGACCTATGTATATATGGAAATTTAATGGCCAGAATCTTCTACTTACGACTTTTGACCTTTAAAAAAATGTTTAGACACAAAAGGTAAATGCGAAAGCAAAAAGCACGGTAACAGATGTCACTAATGGTCACTGGTATTGTGTCATTCTAGACTCACATATCCTTTTAGAACTTGAATTACTTATAAGCAGAATAAAATCCATATCTGATAAATATGAGATCAAAAAAGCAGGGAGAAAGGACTGTTGAATAGGTAGCAGTGCCTCAGCTGGCTCTCCATTTAGAATAGGTATTGTATTTCAACCTGTCTTGTCCAAGTGAAAAAACTCCAAATAAGTAAGGTTTAAATGTTAAAAATAAAATGAAAACTATACTAAAAAAAAATGTCTCCTCATTTAGCTATTTTTATTTTATTTTATTGTGATAAGAATACTAAACATGAGATCTACCCTCTTAAATTTTTAAGTGCACATTACAGTATTGTTACAGAGGCAATGTTATACAGACCTCTAAAATTTATTCATCTTGAATAACTGAGACTTCACATCTGTTTCTTAGCTCTTCTTAATGCATTTTATTTTATTTAGTATTTAAATATTCATATACCAACATAAATCCTTTAAAAATTTGGGGGGGGGGAGGTGTAAATCAGTGGTTGGGGTTGGTAAACCACAGTGCATGAGACAAATATATCCCATAGACTTTTTGTAACTAAAGTTTTACAGAAACACAACTATGCTCATTCATTTATATATTGTCTATGGTTATTTTTATGCTACAATAATGCAGTTGACAGTCATGGCAATATGGCCCACAAAATCTAAAATATTTACTCTGACTCTTAAAGAAAAAGTGTTCCACTGATTTGGCTAAATGCTAATAAAACTCAGTTTACTGTGTTTTAGTAAAACTCAGTTTACTGTGTTTGCTGTGACACAGTAACACTTTCCAAATTTAAAACATTGTACTGTCATAATTTGTAGATATTCTACAACCTATATAATTACATTCATAAGTAAAGATATTGAAATAGAGCTGCTAAATGGGTCTTAGCTTTATTCTCCATTATTTATTGAAAATAAATTTATCAACATTCTTCAAAACTATGCACAGAGCAATCTTCTTGGCATTTTAAATATACACACATGAATCAGATTAAGTCTCACTGCAGAAAACTTAACTCCACGTTATCAATTCTAAACCATCACTCACGGAACAGTCAGATACATATTCTTAAAAATCACCATCTGATTATGTAACACAGTTTCCCAAAAATCTTCATAACATCCCAGAGCCCACAGGAAAAAAAAAAGGTAATTTTCCTTTGGCATTCCGCATCTTGTAGGATCTAGTTACAATCTACCATTCTAATTCATTCCTTGCTGTTTCTCCATTTCCACAAAATAAGCTATTCAGCCTTCCCAGGAGACATCTGTACTTTTGCATTATCCTGCCTTTTCTCATCTGTTCCATGTGCATAGAATGCTTGTCCAAACTGGACACATTACTTGCCATCAAGCTCACATCCCGTCTCCCTCTCAGAAGACATCCTGAATCCCTTCCCTTGGAGTTATCTCTTAGGCTGTCACTTCCTGGTGTCACTTCCTGGTACATGATTGTTGCACTAATTACTCAGAGTTATGACACATACCTCATATCCATATGACAGTTGATTATCTTCTAAAAGACAAGGAGCACAATCTGTGCCACTGCAGTTCTCTTGCAGAGCTCAGCAATTAGAACAAGTGTGTAACAAAAATATTGGTTAAACCAAATTAAATGAAAGCTACTTCAGTGTTCATTTACCAATTTGTCTCCCCCCATTTTCCTCTTCTCTCTTCACATCCTGTGCACCTACATGGAGTTGCAGCTCTGCCATGCATTATTCATATCCTAGAGCTTTTCTGCAGGATGATTAATTAGAGAAATAAAGTATCTGGCAGCTTTCACCTTTTTTCCCTTTTGCTCAACATTTTGACTAAAAATATTAGATAAAAATTAACAAGACTGGTAAAGGCAATGAACCTATAGTCTAAGACATTTTAGAAAAAATGTTTTTTTAAAAAACTAAACTTTCTGAGCCAGATCAAGTTATAGATTTAAAGAACAGTAACAGAGAGTGATAAATATGTGCAAGCTTAATGCTATACATCCATGAGCATTTACAATAAAAGAGGAACTTTTATGTCTTTTCAGACACCTACAGTCATACTGGCCTTTCTCTTATTATAGTATATTAATGGAATTTGTACTCCTCCAAAAAAAAGTAGGTTAGATGAAGCTGTACTAGAATTGCAATTTCAAGTAGAAACAGTACTTCAAATTGGGATTCAAAAGCACTCATGATAAACTGGAAATCATCTTACTTGGAAATACTATTTATGTCTCCTTCTAAAGAGGACTTTGTTTGAAATTAAATGTCAATCTGAGATGTGAAACATACATGTAATGAACATACAGTAGATAACTAGAAAATCCTCTGTATCACAGCAACAACTTAAGAATATTAAGAAAAGCATACATATGGTAGCATCTTATCAAAATTCAACTACGATAAACTTTAAAAACTATTCTAGACTATAAACATATATCCCCTGAGCACAGCAATAGATATTTCAAAGCAGTAAGAATATTTTCAGGAAATTTATAGCAAAAGAGAATGGTTCTTTTGCACTCACTGCCTAAGGTTCAGATGCTAGCTCAGTGCATGAACTTGCCATCTTGTCTCATCTTCTACCAGTTCACCCCACAACCTCCATTCCATCCACACCAGCGTTTGCTTTGCTCTTTGCATCAACATCATTTGGATTAAAAGATTGGACTAAAAGGGCCAGAGACATTGCAAAAGTTTTTGAAAGAGGGCTTTTGAGCCCTTAATATTACATGCAGGTAACAAGCTAAGAATACTACTCAGCTGCAGGCATAGGATGATTCTCATTGAAGGAGAAAGGTTATTCAGAGGGCAGAGCCAAGAGTACTGGAGAACCATCTCTAGGGTGGATGACCAAGCCCTAATCAAGGAAACCATAAATGCATCCAGATGAATTTCAGAATCGGAATGGGGCAGGGACTGAAGAATCTTCCACTTTCTCCTGTTTGAATGGGAGTCTTTATAGCACTTACCCTATGCTTACCCCACCACAGTAGGTTGACTGTCGGGTGGAATGGATATAATTTGTCTCTGTTCACAGGCCTCCAGATGAGCAAAACTAAATGAGAGGATTGTACTCAAGGAACTGCAGCTGAGGTGCCTCACACGCTTAACCCCGATTTAGGATCCTGGGCATAATGGGATGAAGTCTACAGAGTCCTGAAGAGGGAAGGAGCTTCTTTTCCATGTAAGAGGGGTATGAATTGTCAGAGGACAGACTTTATTTTCAAAAACTGTCCACAAAAGTTCTTCCAGTCCAGAACCTTGTCACTCCAACAGAAAGAAGTGGAGTGTGTTTTCCCACCCTATGACATCAAAGGACCTTCGTGACAGCCTCAAAGAACAGAATTTGGTGGAAGTAATGCTGCACGATGCCCAAGGCTAGACCCTAAAAGGACACCCAGCTTCCACCTGATTCTTCCTCTCCGCATGCTCACCTTACAACACAGCCGCCATGGCGTAAGGAAGCCCTGGCCACGTGGGGATGCCACTTCACACATTCCAGTCAACGGTCCCACCAAGTTTTCCTTGACAGCCAGCCTCAACTTCCAGACACGTGAACAGGCGAGCTTCCATTCAGTGACTACTAACTGCCTCTGAAGGCTCACCACTGGCATGAACCCTTCTCTGATCTCCACAACCTGGTATGGCATCCCCTCATCCGGGCCTCTAGCTCCTGTGCAGTTTCTAACAGTCCGAGTCATCTGTACAATGACTGTTAGATTATCCATCCCACATCAGAAGTAAAGATCTCTCTTTTACAAGATCTTAATAACAGTATCAGCTTTGTTGACCTCACGTTCTAAGCACTTAGCATAACGTATAATGTGCAGTTGAATAAAAGTAAATGTGTTGAACAAATGAGATCATTAATAAAAAATCAAAAACAGTATAGCTAGCATAACTGAATATATAAAGTAACTAAGAAACAAGCAGACTGTTTTGTAGGATTTGTCTGTCTGTTTTTTAATAGAAAGAGAGGCTGCAAATTCTTTACAAATAGACAATAAGACTCATACACAAGTCTGAGATATGGATGAGGAATGGATGCCAAAATGATCAATTCCATTGTGAGCCAGTGTGACGATGGAACAGGACAATGAAAGAACAAAAGCTCTCAAACCTGAACCACAGAAGAGACATGAAACCATATCAAGGATGCTTAAGTATGGTGGCAGCAAGACTTTTAATGCCTATAAAAATCATAAAGGGTCCCAAAGAGCTTTTGTTTATGTAAGTTAAATTATTATTCATTATATTATAAATATAAAAATGTAAATATATTCATTTTAAAATAACAATAAACCAATTATATGTCAATATAAATAACATTTGTATGGAAAATAACTACATTCTCCAAAAAATAATTTACTGAGAAGAGTGCCATTGTTTTATAACTTTGCAAATTTCTTTAATGTCAGTGGCTTTCATTAAGTCACATACTTGTCTGGTAAGAATCACTTTGGGTCCTTCTAAAAACACACATGCCTGATACTTTCTTTAAAAATTCTGATTTAACAGGCTTGAAGCAGAATTCAGCAATTCGTAAATTTTGTAAGGTGAATCTCCCCATAGGCAAATCTGGAAAGCACAGGCTCAGAGCAGGTGGGGATGGCGGAGGCAAGAAAAGACATCAGATTCTGGGAAGATACTCTGAAGATCAAACAAACAAAAGATGCTGGATGTGGACAATGAGCAAAGCCAAGGCTGAGTCCAACAATTCTGGCCATCATATCTAAAGAGCAGGACACCAAGAGTGGGTTCTCTCCTGGTGCAGAAAACATTAGGGGACCCTCCCGCAGCAAGTCTAGCTAAAAATCTTCACAGAATTTGCTTAGGTGCCTTTTTGAGCCACTGGACCCAGTAATCTGAATAGACACCTCCCCCCACACTCATCACACCCACCCTACTCATGTGCCCTGTGAGAAGCACCTGGAGATGGGAAAGGCTGGGGAGCTTATGGAAAAGGGGGGAAACCTAAGTTCAATCATTTACAATAGCTAGTATACATTCTTTAGACAAAGCAAAACGATCACATTAAAAATGTTTGTTAGAAAAACTTTACCAGGCTCTTTTAAAATGTTGAATCTCCTTTGTGACTGTGAATCAATATATATCTAAGCAATAATTAGTACAAGTTGCTTCAGTTTACCTTTAGGTGACCTTCGTTATGTAACAAAGCCTGACTGGACAAACTAACAGTGGTTAAACAAATGATTCTTTTTCTCATAGGAAATGTCTAAAATTCTTCTTCTAACCCAAAAGAACTAAATCTTAAATTTGATATGACTTAAACAGTAGATTTTGCAAAGTGATTCATGTTTTTCTACTGAGGAAAAGTAAACTTCACTATAACTTTCGTGTGTCTTCTTTCCAGAGAGGCATTTCTTGTTTTGTTCCTGTGTGTGTGTCTTTCTGTACAAAAGCCAATGCATTTTTTTTTTATCAAGAGCTGACTTTCTGAATGTAAGTCACATTAAATGGAATCACTTATACATGGAACATTTTCCATTTTCCTTAACTATAGAAAAGAAAAGAAAAAAAAAAGCAAACCCACTCCATTTGCCAGAAGTTGCGATCAAATCTTGGATGACTTTCTGCACTCCATAATAAGCAAGTGCCGAATTCAAGCCAAAATCTTCTGAAAATGTTCAGTGATATCAGGTTATAAGAGAATCATAGTTTTGTATTGCTAACTGCAGACATCCAAGTTTACACTGATCAAGAAGCAGCTAAAGACAGGTATATGACACTTCACTCCCCAGAAGCAATTTTTCTTCCATTGTGCTGGTAGATTTTTTAGCAAATGTGGTAAGCGGTGATTGGTGTCACGGTTAGCATTTGATCCTACCACTGATTGGTGGAATCCAAGAATCCAAGAATTTTTTTACAACAGTCTCATCCCTTCATCACTACTTGCTAAATAGTTAATGGACACAAAAGCATTCAAACATAGTATAAAAGTAAGCAGCTTCTAACAAAGGCAGAAGACTAATCCTTCCTAGCATCACTCCCTTTCCAACTCTTCCATGGGCATTTGTTTCTTATGAAGATGCATAAAGTAATAAAAGTACACAACCATATAGCTCTGCCTTCCAGGAACATTTATCCATTCCTTTGTTCAACAAATATTTAACACCTTCTAAATGTAGGGGACGGTTTTATACTGGATGGGCAGAGATCGCTTCTTTGAGAAGGGGACACTGGAATAGGCTCCTACACGCGAAGACTGAGAAGAAAAGTCCCAAATGGAAGGAACAGTAAGTACAATGCCCTCAGGGTACAAATGAGCTTCATGGACTCAAGAAAGAAAAAGAAGGCAGTGCTGAGAAGCCATTGACAGTTTTCAAGGAAAAGAATAATATGATTTGATTTAAATATTTTAAGTCAAATGGAGGGAGATGAGAACAGAAGCCAAGAAATCAGATGAGAGACAACAGTAAAATTCCACACGTTGCGAGGAGAGTCGCCTGAACTAAGGGACCCAGGGCAGATACAGTGAGTTCTCATGATCGGTTCTGAAAACAGGGCCAGTAGGGTTGAAAGACTAATTGGACACTGGGTCTGAGAAAAAGGGAGACGCGTAGTGTAGCTCCTAGATGCCTGGCCCGACCTTCGTCGTATGGTAACACGGCTCTCGGAACATAGTCTGAAATGTAAATGTGGCTGACGCTGAACATTCTGGAATGTCTTGGAGAAGACAGACTACAGTATTTTGATTTGGCTGTAAATATGTGTTTCTTTTTTCCTCCTGTGGTGTTTATACAATCAAATTACATGGCTTACGAACTTCATTGCACAGAAAACTTGCAGCTCACAGGCTGGCTTTCCCAATAGGCTATCTGATTTTCACGTCACTCCCACTCTGAATCAGGACTTGGCACTTTCTCATACTCACCATAAAAATGCAGTCCTACCAAACATTAGCAAGTAATTAGCAAGTAATGAATCTCTATTTAAAGAGTAAATGGAGAGGAATATTCTTGCCATATACTCTTCCTCAGCAAAGGCCCCTCTGTCTTGTGAAACAGTTGCTCTCTCGAAGTCTCCTCCACAGTGATACTCCACCTGAGTATCCATTTTCTCTTCCTTTCCCCTACAAAATATTCTCTCTCCTCTGTTTTGCCAAAGAAAGCAGTTCTGGCCCCAAATGTGCCTTCTCTGCTCAGAGAAGCAAGCATCCTGTTAACCAGACAGGCAGGCCCCTTGGAGGAGAGTTTGGGGCAGCTGACTCGGGCTTGCTTGTGGAGAGTCTCACAAGCCATTTATCAAAGTGTCCCTTTCTACCTCACAAGGGCACTGTTTTCTCCAGGTCACTGCAGTCACAACACGATGACCAGAAAATCTAGGACAGGAAGGAGGGTAGAACATCATGACCTGCACTAAGGAAAGGTGCTGCTTTGCAGAAGGATACTGGAGGAGTACTCACTTGTGTCTTGTGATTTTAAAGAATAATTGTATTCCAGGAAAGATTTCTTCTCTGAGTCTTTATTTTCTACATTGTAGGTACCCCACTGGGTGCTGTGGTGTATTGTTTCTTATATACATACTTTTGATACATTTTACAAATTTAATGAGATTTGCATCCGGGAAGGAAAGGTTTCTCATCCTAAGCATGACAAAACGAACGCTGGAAGCCTGGGAAGGCAGCAGCTCTCTTGACTGATAAAGGACGCTATACCCTGGAGCGACAAGAGCACTGGATGAGGAACCTCAGCACCACAATCTCTACGTCCACCCAATGAAGGGAAATGGCAACAAGACGACTAGTGGCTCCTACCCAGACTACTCGCCTGGCACAGGCTATCTGCTTCACATAGACTGTCTCGGTGAATCCTCCCAGTTGTTCTATGAAGCAGAGGTTATTCATAGAAATATCATTATAATTCTTGAATTATATAAGGGAAGAGAGGCTGAGAGCACTCGTGTGGATCATCAGGTAGAAACAGAAGAAAAGTGGGGAAATTCTAATGAAAGAAACAAAGGACAAACACAAACAAGCTTCCTTACCTGTGGGCTGTGGTGATGCTGGCAATTGAAGCAGGAAGACATACTGCTGTACTTGTTACAGTTAGATGTGGAAACACAGATGACGTATGAGATGTAGGTATGGCTATCGGTACAGACATGCAGATACATATAAACAGACAGACTCTGTCCCATAAAAGGTGAAGCTATAAAGCCTGCACGGCATTTTTCCTTGGTATATTGTCAATCACATGGTGGCTACCATGTGAAGACTACGCAGAAGACTACACAGGTGTCACTAGGCTTCTTCTGACTGAAAAAAGTAAAGGAGAAAAGAGTGCAGACTGTGTGCTGCTTAACGAAGCGAGCTGGAGATGCTTAGGATCCTGGAAGGAGAAGACACTAAGTCAGCCTGAATCAGATAAAGCAAGTGGCTTTAGAACAAGTTGTCAGGGTTCAGAAGCATGGTGCTGGGCAGGCAACCACCAGGGGTGTGTAAAGGACATGGCTGTCAGTGTTAGAGGCCCCGCTTCAAACCACAGCTTTGCCATGAACTGTCTCGGGCAAAGTTTTTAACTTATCTGAGCTGTGGATTTCCAACCATAAAATGATCATAATAGTTATACCTGTGTCCTAGGGTTGCTGTGATAAATATATGAGAGAGGATATAGGTAATGTACCCACATGGTACCTAGAACACTGTAGATATTCAGTAAATGGAAATATCCTCCTACTTCACACTCCTCACTTTACCAACTGCACCTGTATCTCACCCCCACACCAGAGTTTACATCGAATGCTCAGAGGGCAATGCCTGTCATAGAGCGAAAAGGCCACCACCACAGGGACTCTAGGACCGTGGGCCGAAAGAGAGCAATGGCACGCACCTCTGGATCCTAACGGAAGTGCTCTTCCCTTCCGGCTACCACCTGCCATGGGCTTCGGAGCACATAACACAGGAGGCTCTGCAAGGTCTTCTTTCCACAACATTTCTATTGCAAAACGTGGTGTCTGTGGGCTTTTAGTTTTCCTAGTTAAGTTTCCTAGTTTTCTACTATAGCAAACTAAGAATGCAAGAAAATTGTGATTACTAATTTGTCCAAGAATATATTTTCTGGAAAATACTGCTTTTTCAGATGTTGAGTCAAACAGGAAAAAAAAGGTGATAATAACCCTCAACGTCCCCCACAACTAATCAACAATTATGATTATATTATGCTTCTGCATACATAGGATTATCTATGTCAGGCATCAAGACAGACAAATTTCACACTAGTAAGATGGAATTTTATACCCAGATACTCATTACGAGTCTTCTTTCTAGTTAAAAGAACAAATCTCAAACACGGAAGTTAATTTGGCATCAAATTACTTTAAAGAAGCTAAAGGCGGCAGCACATCACCTCATCCTCTTTCTCTGAAAATACGTTTACCTTAGTCCTCACTAAACTTGTCATTTGTAAAAATAATGAAGTAGGAAGCTGATCCAACTGGCTGATTAATTTGGACTTTAAGCCTAAAGAACAGACATAACCATGTACGAGACCCACAGTCCACAGAAGTGATGAATCTGAATCTCCATTTCCTATAAAACGAATCATCATTTCTATTCTCTTCCTCCCATACTTCCTTCTGAGAGTCCTCCTTTTCAGGCCAAGGAGTGTAAATGGAAATCCGTGTATAATAACCTGAACACTCTCAGGAGTCTATTTGTGTAAATGGGCCTGTGTGGAGCTTTTGTCTTTTGGCTCTGCTGAGAAATGCAGATGGCACAGGAGAAGAGTGGGCTATTTCTGGAAAGAGTATTTTTTGAGCTTGAGGCACACAAAGTTCCCTTAGACCCAAGTGAAACCGTGAGAGAGGAAGAGCTGGAGGAAAGAACGACCACCACGGCGGTTTTATTTCCTCTTACTCATTGAACTGAGGTGCTGAGGGAACGCAAAAGCAGGGGTGGTGGTGTTGAGGGGAAAGGTAAAGCAGAGGAGGGAGACACGACTATGTTTACATCATGCAAGTGGCCGGCACTGCTGCCCGCCATCTACCCTCTCACTGGAAGGCGCACCCTGCTTTTGCGCTGAGGGGAACAAACCCTGTTACTTTCGGCCCTCGGGCGTCTGGTGGAGCAGACCCCAGCCCTCGGCTACCATAGTGAAATACACAGCCAGGCTGAGGCAGTCAGCCGTCATCCGTATCCTGGGCCACAGGTTCAGATGTTAAGTACCTGCCCCAAATTAGACCAACCAGAGCCGTGGGCCTGGGGCATTCCATTGAAGTCACTGGGGGGAGCCTTCCCTTTCAACGCTTCTCTGAACACTGTCCTGAGAACTGGCCTCAAGGGCTCGACGATGGAGACATCCAGAGAAACTGGAGGCCAGTAATGGGTCCCACAGACATCCTCTGGGCCTAATTCGAGCAGTATAATGGGCTAGTCATAGCCATGAACAATTGCTCTCTTTTGGTTTAAACTAATTTGAGTTGCGCTGTTACTTACAAGGGGAAGAAACAATATTCCCAGGATTTCCAGGATGAAACCAATTCAAACCATTCATTGTCACTGACCTAATGAATGGCCATGTATCTCTGTGGTCATGGCGCCCCAAGGAGCCCTATAATGAGGTGAGGGGAAACTGCTATTAAGGACTCTGGAAAACCAAAGAGTAGATGTCTTGGGAAATGCAAAATCCTTAAAGGGAAATATAAAAGCATCAAAGACATATTTTGACTGACTCAAAGATTTCCCTGGACCCAACTCAGTGTGAAAATTTAATACAAATTGCTAAGAGAAACCATCACAAATGACATATACATTCTTAATGTCAAACTGTTAAGAACTGGCCATGTCTGTTCTATAGGTTTCAAGTTTAAATGAATCAAATAAGTGGATTGAATCTCTATGTTTGCCGAACATCATTAAATTTGAAACATTAAAGCTCTCAGGTGTAGCACTCCTGGAGCTGCTACCTTTGGACACCTTAGCATAGACAGTATTTACTGCTGAAGGGAACACTGAGGACAAAGGCCAATCTGAAGAAGTTGAGAACTTAGAATTTCCAAAAAATCAAAGGTATTGCTTTACACTTATGGATTTGAAGTGGAGGTAAACAACTTGAAGTAGTATCTTTATATCAAAATAGAAATTAAAATCAACAATAAAATATTGATCTCATGATATTTGGTGCTTTGAAAAGATGGCAGACATACACAGAAGCACTCAAAGTTAGATCACAGAATTTCAGCAGGAGGAGGAGGAGAAAATGGAGGAAGAGAAGCAGCAGCTGCCACCACTGCTGCCTGAGACTGGGAACAGTGTCCTGTTACAGAACTCTAGTTCACAAAATAAAGGCTATGTGGCAGGTTATAGCCAAGATGGCTGCCTTCAAGTTGCTGTACATGTATGATGAACTTCATCTAGCCATTCTCTCCATCCTCTTGAATCTGGTTCAGCCTTAGGGATCTGACAACCAAGAGAATAAGGTAGAAGTGACATTACAGGACTGCTGAGGTGAGGTCCTAAGAAGGCTCTCAGGACCTTCTGCTACTCTCCCCTTTGGAAGGTTCCTTTAGGGGGTACCAGGCACTGCATAAGAAGGCTAACTATTCTGAGATCACCACGTTGGGAGGAAATGCAAGGGAGTCATGTGGGAAAGTCACGTGAAGGGGGAATGAGGAGAGAGAAAAGAGAAGTGAAGGGGAGGGGAGGGAAGGAAAAAGAAAAAGGAAATATATGCCTGCCCGACCCTACCTATCACAGCCACCCCAGTCCACGCGGCAGACAGGTGAGAAGAAGGCATCCTGGACATCCCAGCCCCACAGATGTGTTATACAAAGTGACTCAGACCAGCAGCCCGCACCAAGGCCACAGTCTAGCCATCCCAGCCCAGTCCAGCCATGAAAGCCACCCCACTCAAGGCCCAGTGGTCATTCATGCAGCATGCACCAGCAGTCTCAGCTCTGCCATGTCTGAATCCCTGGCCTGCAAAACCATGAGCATGACAAAATGGTTACTGTCATGTCACTGAGTACTGCAGTCGTTTGCTATGCACTAATAGGGAACCACAACAGCAACTACCGTTTGAAGTCAATGACTTTTGCTGGATTAGAACTTTCAAAATATATAGCGCTCTTTGATCCAAAACCTGCATCAGGAAGCAGGCTATTCTCCACAGAAGCAAAGTCGAAGCCGAGATACCAAGGTTTTTTAAATTGCCATATTGTGCTTTCTTAGAGTAGGGAAGCAAAACATTCACGTTTCATAGAACATTTTAAGGAACAAAGAAATGGAAGCAATACTTACGAACCTGAATTCTGACACCTAGTCTTGAAACTAAATTAAATACCATTAAAATCACACAATGAGCAATTGATCATTTAAGGAACAAAAAGCCTCTAACCATCTGTTTTAGTTAATTTGGCAAACTTAACACATGAGATGAAATAGTTTTGCCAACACAGTCTGTGTTTCTGATTGTCTAAACTTACACTACCTCTGACCTTTATGATTAAAATCTAATTAAAAATATGGCTATTTTTAAAAGGTAGAGATGGCGTAATTGTCTCATCTATTAAAGTTATGACTAATTGTTAACCTTCTTAACTTGCTGAATCATTGCCATGCCTTTCATGTCAACCTTTTTCAAAGAAAAGTCCAAAAAATTCAGATTGCAAAACAAATTCTGCTGGAAAAAAAATATGCAATTCACTTTCATTGCCTGATCAAAACAATTTGAAAGAATTTTTCAAATTTACAAACCTAACCTTCTAGAATTGTGTGTTAACTAAGTCTTTGATTCTATCACTCAACTTTTCAGTTTAAATCAATTAACCAAAAAATTTATTTAACAACTACTATGTGTCTATCACTTCCCGAGGTGATAAGAAGGAATATATAAAAAATTGCATGGTGCTGCTCATGCCTGAGGGACTTGAAGTCTAATTGGGAAAATAAAACTCATGAACACGAGCATACTCCATGATCACAAGAGTGATCTGCTTTCTTCAAGGAATATAACTCACCTATAAATGGAAGAAAACCGTACATGCTGAGGACAATCCTGCAATGCACTGAGCGCCAGAGGGATTTCCCTGGGGCTCTATCTGGATGTGCCATGGCCTGCCCCATGAGGCCAGAACTATCCGTCACTATTATCAAATCAGTGCCTCTCTGATGCCTTGGATTGGGAAGTTACTCACGGAGTTTGAGGGGAACAGCCATCACAGAAATCCCAACATCTCAGGCTTTGTTCTTGAGACTTAGAATTTGGGGCTCAGATGCGCACCCACCATGTTCTCTGTCCATGGTCCTCAGTATAAAGGTCACAGCTAATCTGAACAGTCAGTCATTAGGACTTTCTGTCTATTTGGTTTCATCTCTTCAAGAGGAGGACTCAGTGTCTCTTTGATATGTTTCCCAAGGGGTCTTTAAATTACTCCAGTGCCACAAAACTGTATTTGAAGTCATACTGATTACAAACATGTTGTGCAAATTAGGTAAAATACTTCACTGCCATCCTCATATAAAGCACTGACAAATGCAATTTTATCACCATCTGCCTTGACTCCACCCCTTGGGTTCAGAAGCTCCACACACAGCCCGGTGTGCTTCCTAGGACCACGAAGGCTCTGATGACCCTGCCACGTTGCCACATTTCACATGTATTGTTCTCTCTCCCTTTCACTCTCCTTTCCCTCTCGCTTCCTCTCCCTATTTCCCTCTCTCCCTTTCCTCCCTCCCTCCCCCCACTCTCTCTCTCTCTCTCGCTCATTCCTTCTACCATAGAATTGATTTTTTTTCTTTTCAAATAACCACCATCATCTCATATTCTTCCATCCAGAGACAGAAGATAGACAAATTACGAATGTCAAAATAATTAGGCAACTCCTTATAATGTATACCAGATTAAATGCTCCAAAGCCAAGACGATTCAACGACAAGAACAATAATAAAAACAATGAAAAGGGGTAGGGGGTACCGATCCTTTACGAGAACCAGAGAATTTATTTTGTTTTTCTCCTCAAATTCAAATTTTCAATGTGGATTTCAGGTTTCTGAAAGCTCCCCTTTTAAGGCATTACCCCCAAACTCACACATTCACGCTCCTCAAGCAGAAACTTTGTACCATAAATACGTTGTCGTGGAAGCGCAGGCTTTGATTCTCCTATTCCATCTGAGCTCTGGGTACCACTTGCGTTCCCACCTCCTCCTTTTCCACCGTCTAGCTAAAACCAGCCATGAACTGTCCAGTCACTCTTCATTTCTGTGCTAGTACTCTCTGCTTGAGACCATCCATCATCCCACCCCTTTCCAAGTCTGGCTGTCCCTCTGCACCCTCTGAGGTAAAGTCTGCATTAAGAAAAGAGTTTTAAGTCATTGAGCATCATCTATTGCTTTTTAAAACATCTATTGCTTCTTTAAGGGCTATTTGAAGATGTCCTGTATACTTCACCCTGTTATGCTGTGATATCTGAGACTTTTTCCCCTACAAGCCTAAATTAATAGCCTTTTAAAAGGAATGAAGACCTTTGTAGGGAAAAAAGTCTATGGTCCCAGGAATGGGTAAACATTCCAGAGAGGTTTCTGTTTTTCCCCCAACAGGTCTGCCCATTCCTACAAATTGCCTTCTTCTAAGAATAGCCCCCAAATGAGTCACAACAACAAAGAGAACCAAATTTCTCAATGTGACACAGGAAGAATTCTTTTATTTGAATTTACATGTTGTTTATAATTTCAAACAGGAACTGGAAGAAAGGGGTTTCACTCTCCTTGAGTAAATCCAGTCACGAGTTCTTTTTAAACTTTGCTGTTTGCTTGGTTCCTCTCAGCAGTGAATATTTGGAAAGAAGGACTATAACTCAATTTCCCTTCCTTTCATCTCACTCGTTCTTTCATCCATCTTTCCCAACATGCCATGAGTAGACTCTTTGCCAGTGTTAATTCCACATCTAACCACATCTCTGCACCAATCCCTCCCCATGTTGGAAAGTCCAAGTTTCCACCCTTTCACAGTTCTTCATAACCTTGCTTCTCTCTCTCCTCGTGTCATATCTTCTATTCCCTTGCATGTTACTGCCTCAGCCAACCTTCTCTGCATGTCTTTTCTCTATTCTCCCCTAAAGACATAATTTTTCTAATGCCTCATTCCCTTTCCCCTCAGTATTTTGTCTCTAGGTCTATAAATAACTATTCTGAATTTCACCTGGAATCATTCTTAAAGGAATGCCTTTGCCTTCAATTACTATATTTTTGCACATTATTCATCATTACTTGCCTAATGTATAATGTTGCCTCTTACGTATAATCTTGCCATAATTCTTGATTTAACATATGAATAAATCATTTTTGTCCTTGTTGCTGCCAATTTTATTAACAATGATCTTTCCTTGGGTTAAGAACTCTGTGTGTTCTGGTCTGATCCTGTTGCCAAGATGAACATCTGATTCACTATAATGAGACATGGCTGTGTAGTAGCCCAGAAGAGGATAGGAAAGGAGTTTCAAGGCTGGACAGATGTCACTTAATGGGGAAGGGAAGGGAGGTGATAAATAGAGAAGGAAGAGGACAGAAAGAAAGAAAGCAATTTAGTGGGAAAATTACAAAATCCAAAATGATCAAAATTTTAAATCTCATTTTAGGCCAGTGACCTGTACCAGAGTTACAAGTGGAAGCAAAAAGACATTTTGACACATAGAAAATACTAGTGAGGTACCAGGCATGGAAGCCCTATTAATGGGACAGAGGAAATGAAGACAGGAGAAATTTAATTTGGGGGAAATGCCAGGTCACCCAAAACAGAAAATAGGATAAGGAAACCCCACAGGTTACACTGGAGTGACTTCTTGGGTCAGAATTAGTCAGGGAAATAGAGGGAGGCTAGCTTTCCATATAAGAAAAAAAAAATCTCACACACACACACACACACACAAATAAGTATGTCCTCCTTTGTACCTAAGGGAGAAAAATGAGAGTAAGACCTAGAGTAACTCTGATGAATGGGTCATTTTATTCTTTGTGCTTCTGTTTTTTTTTTTAATCTGTAAAATGGAGAAAGTAGGGTTTGCCCTTTGGTCCAGCTGGACTGTGTTGAAGCACAAATGAGAAGAATGTGAAGAGCCACCAAAAGCCAAAGATAAATACTAGTGTTGCTATTATACTCTCTATTTGAGGAAGAAAGTTTCCATTAACTCAGTCTAGAAATTAACAGACAACTGACCATTATCTTTCAACACTGGAAAAAACAATCAAGTTGGTAGAGCTGGTTTGTAAAGCTACTACCTGGAGACCAAGGCTGAAGACTTCTGTGACATTCATGGAAGAGCTACAGCTGCCAGTGCAAAAAGAACAGTTCCCATGTGCCAGGCAGAGTGATAAGAGCCTCCTTATCTTTTACTTTCTTTCAATCCTCACAAAAGTCCCGGTATGCAACCTCTAGCAACCACCATTCCACTGTTTCCATAAGCTTGATTTCAGATGCCACGTACATGTGGAACCATGCAGTATGTGCCTTTCTGTGACTGGTTTATTTCACTTAACACAATGTCCTCCAGGTTCATCCACATTGTCTGTCACATGTGACAGGATTTCCTTCTTTTTTTAAGGCTGAATAAAATTCCATTGTTCCATTAAAAACCACATTTTAAAGTGTATCCGTATCTCCATGGTATAAATTCTCCCACCATGGCCAACAATTAGCTACCAATGTCACGTCGCTGAACGCAGACTTGGAAAGAAATGCACAGTCACACACCATTGTGTGACATTTCCACCTTACGACACGATCAACATGAAGAACCTCAAGAGCACAGTTAATAGGAAAATACACCAACATAATTAGAAAGTGAAAAATCTGTAGTCTCAGTTACCTTTGCTTTTGATATAATCTATTTAATTTTATGGAAGTTAATTTTTAATAATGACTCACCATTCCTTCTCTCTCTGCTCCGAGTTTAGTGAGGTAATTAACTATAAGACTTAACTGAAGTTTAGGTCTCTTATACAAAAACAATAATATAAAATGAGAAATATTAAAAAAGTCACCTATTGTAGTAGAGAGAAATTGGTCCACCAACTGAGAGAGAATAATGCTTCATCCACTTGCTTTTAAAGCTCTAGGATGCTTGATGACTTGAGAGAAAATTAATTTGAGCCCAGAACTACCACTGTAAAAACACTGACTGCACCTGTGTTAGTTCTGCTACATTAAAATAATATTAAGAAAACAAAGAAGGGTATTTTGGGTATTTCTGCATTCCTGGCCATTTCCTAATGATTTATACAGCTGCTCACTGAATAAGACAAATACATTTGAGAAAGTAAATGTTATGAATGAAGTAAAAAGACGTCTGGAGGTGATAACAGGAGCACTGTTTTTGAGACCCTGTGCACTTTTGCAACGCTTTGCTGTTGCTGCTGCTGTTCTTAGAGTTAATTATGGTGCCAGCTTGCTCTAAGTTAAGCGTATAACATGTGACGCTGATAGATAAAAACCAGGTTTATACAGATGAATGAAATATTCAAAATGATGTCCTGATTTTTATTAAAGTAAAACTCATTGTAGATACAAATAATTCTAAGAAAGTAACAGCCATTACCTCACACTTGGTCAATCTGAACAAATGAAACTGACAGTGAGGTTTCACTGGGAAACAGATTACAATCATTAGCTGTATTTGTTTCTATTATTAGGTTATCAAAGAACTGCAGTAGAATTTAAACAAGAGCAAACACCATATAGCTCCTCCCAGGCCACATGTGCATCAGAGTGGTTCCCACCAAGTGAGCAACCACTCACTACCAAGTCAAATGCTAAAATGTGTATCTGATAAAGAACCATCAAGCGAAGAATAAATGATAATTATGTAACATTCTATAAAGACTATAATAGTCTACAGTAAATGCTGGGGCTATACTAACAAAAATTCTTATTCGAACTAATAGATCAACACCTTTCTTTCTCTTGGAACTAGAATAAAGCATGTTTGTTTACATTAATGAATTTTCTAAGATTTCTGTGACCAGTGCATTTTTCAGTGACATTTTCACTGCACTGAACAGGACAGAGGCAGGTGGGTATACATGCGGCCCAGGGGCTTGCTTCTCTTACACCAAATGGAACCCAATGACAGGGAGAAGTGATGAAAACGTGGTAAAATTGTGTTTCGAATGTAAAATAGGAACTGATTTTGGCGTATGACTTTGCTTAGGAAGTCCGCATGTTCTTGCGTGTTATCAGCCCAGAGGTTCAATTAGGAGTCGGGTGCCTTTCGACTGCGGGAGCAGAGCTGGTTCTTCTTTGAGGCACATCCTTTGGGCACACAGCGGGTGTTTTTTAGTGCCTCACAAGGACCCCTCGTCCCCTCCATTCCTGCTGACAGGCTTTCTGGGCCAGGTGCTATGTGGGTAGCTCCTTCCCAATTTAAATATGTTAGGTTCTTCCCTGCAGCTGGCGTAATAAAGTGAAGCTCCTCTCCAGGCCCTCCCCAGAATAAAGACAGATTAATGGGGAGGCAGGTGAACAACAGACCAAGATGAGTTTTGAAATCAACCAGACTTGGATTCAAGTTATGAACACCCTCTAGCTGAGTTACCTTGGGCAGCTGACTAAACTCTCCTGCCCTCAGCTTCCTCAAGTACTAAATGGGAATTTAATGTCACCTACATCATGGGACTATAATGATAAATCAATGCAATAATAATTGTGAGTTGCCTCAAACCGGACCCCAAAGAGGACACATAGAAACTGTACAACAATCTCTCACTTGCCATGCTTGTAGAGTCCATGGTGTGATGCCACCACCCTGGAATTAGACTGAAAAAGTACTTGAGCTAGATTGTATACAGTACTGTGTCACTCTGTAGAGAATGGAATAGTTGAAAGTGGTTAAAAGCAAGAGTCTGGAACTAAAAATGGAAAGATTGGGCAAGATATTAAAAACAAACCAACCACAACAACCTCCCAAGTCGTAACAAGGATTGGGCAACAGAAGGGTGGCCTGAGTCACCAGCAGGGAGCGGAGTCAACGATAGGTTAGAACGGAGATGAAACCACACTGGAGTGACTGCAGATGAAGGCTGCTTGAGGCTGATGATAGGAAACGGTTTTTCCAGCCCCAATCTAGCTATTTATATCTTCCTCGTGAAATGTAAGTACTCCACACAACCATCTGACTGAGGCCTATGGGTGCCACTTCCACAGTGCACAAAAGGAACGGTTAAGGGAAGAAAATGGCCAAATGTGAACAGAAGATGGCCAATGTGAGTGAGAGTCAAGTAGAGGACTGAGCAACAATCTAGTAACTTTGAGCAGAGGAGGCCACTGCTATGGATAATCCAAATCAGTGTTCTACTGTTGTCATTAGAGTCTTCTTTCTGTCATTCATGGACTTAATGAGGGAGGGAGTCATAAAAGCCAAAAGGCAGGACCTGTGATCCATGCCCTCTGGTCTGTACTGTGGGCTGCCATAGAGGGAGTGTCTGTACACGTCTAAGCAAAACCCCAGGCAGCTCTCGAATGCTCCAAAAGCCTGTTTCTATAGCAGTGCCCGAAATCTACGGGAAATCACAAAGTCTACACGTTTTGGCTTCCGAGTAACTACTCATGTATCCTTCAGGATCATGAGGTGGTATGCAGCAAACTAGATGAGATCCTACATCTCTAAAACCTCTAAAGGACAGTGTAGACCCAGTTTTAGACAATCTGTTATTAATTTTGCTCTGCCCTTGGAGGACTATTAAGAGTTTTATAGAAAGACTGTCATTTCAATGCTGGCCAGCTCAGGCAGTTTAAGTCTCAAATGTATGGTAGAGAGTGAGAATAATTAGAGTTGTGAAAAATCAGTCCCTCCCATCAATTCGCAGGTACAGGCTGTACTGTTGTCGGGCAATTTCATAATTTCATTTGTGCATCTGTGTTTGTTTAATGTTTGAGTGTGCTTGGATGTACTTTTACAAATGGCTATCCATAAATCCCCATCCATTAGGTAGACTAAGACTTTCATAAGGGGATCCAAAGAACTAATGAAAAGAACATTTTGGTAACAGTTCTGTTTATAAGGAGGATCCTTTTCTCCCCACAAAGAGCTCACAATACTTTTCATTAAAACAGTACAGCATGTCTGTGAGGCAGGTAGTAGTGTGGAATCAGTAGCTCTATATTTCATAGACAAGCAGCTGGGTCTCTAGCCAGTACAAGTGTCCTTAAGGGACAAAACCAGAGATTTCCAAACCAGATAAGCTGACGCACTCTCCACACAGCTTAATGATGCACAAACCAAATAATATTTGAGTTTAGATCAACTACAGGGAAATGTAAAGTGTATTTCTAATGCATTTGTCTAAAATACCCTTCCCATATATATAGGTTTTAGCGATATTCTAATAACAAGGAGTCCATATTTACCTCTCGAAGACAAAGAAATATCTTTATATGTGGTAAAAAGTTAAGACGTGAGAAATTAATCACAAAAATGTGAGGACATCAACATAATTCTCCAATTCTCCTTTTTAAGGAAGATTGTCACTAAGATACATTTTACAAAATATATCTGGTAATGTCCACCTTATGTATGTAAGTGAGAGAGAGAGAGAGAGAGAGTGCATGCGCGCGCGTGCGTGCGTGCGCGCGCGCGCGCGTGTGTGTGTGTGTGTGTGTGTGTGTGTGTGTGTGTGTTCTTAAAAATAAGAAAAAATAGCTTAGGATAAGGTAAAAAAGACTTCTGTTAGACATAAAAAAATTTTTTTTGGTAACAAAATGAAAAATCTCTAGAATAAGCTGCCTGCCCCCAAACACTTACAGATTCTGAAGCAATAGTACAAATATAGCTTGATTTTAATATTCTAACCCCCAACTTTGAAAAATAAACCTTCATAATGACAAAATAAAAAATGCATAAAGTTATGGTTATCATAAGATCAAGTATCTAAGAGGATTGAGTTTAATTCTTATTATGTTTGCTGTTCTGTTAATACATTGGCAATATTTAAATGAGTAAAATAAACATACATAATTCAAAATTTGTTATATAGTTATCCTATTATTTTTCTTGCTTTTATTTCAGCAAATTCATTAATTATGTTGTTATAATGATTTTCACATATTTATGATATACTGAGAGTAGTGACTAAAGAATTAAAACACAAAACTTAACTGCATTCAAAATGTACAAATTCGGGTATATTTTCTTTAAAAAAGGAAATTAAATATGAAACAAAAAATAAATTGTTCTCAAAAAGGTTACTTTTCTTCTAAAGATTCAAGGTTATCTATTAAAATAGAAGAAAATTTAAAAATCTTAACTTTTTGTAAAAATAAAATTTTTAATTCCAGTATTTAGGATCTAACCAGTTGGCATTCATTATAATTGTTATCACACATCACATGTTATTTACAAATATACAAATTTAAGAGTAATATGAACTATTTAACATGGGAACTATCCCTCAGCCTATGAATTCTGCATTAATTTTGACGTTCCTCTGGAATTGCAAATTAGAATCTGAAGACAAGCAAGAAAATGAGTGCTGGGTCCTACTGGGAAATGACACCTGGATACGCAAGAATCTATTGCGTGCATACATATAACAGTATATCCTATTATTTGATGAGTTAATATGTCTTTCCTCTAAATCAAGCCCTTCTATGGCCCCAGTGTTCCTTGCATTCTGAAGCAGTGTCCATCTCTGATGTCAGCAGAGGTACATCCAAGGACACTGGGTACAGAATATGAAGGAGCTTTTCTCAGGGGCTTGAACAATATTGGGCACAAGGGCAGATATGTCAACACCAAATGCTAGATCCCAAGTGACAGAGAAGCCTGTGTGTTCTTTAATAAAGTGTGTGTGTGTGTTTTATGTAGGGCCTTCTAAAGTACAGAGCCTGGAATAGTCCTTCTGCCTGGGCCTAAGAGTGTTATTCGTTTGGAGCCTCAACTTTCAAGACACTTTTTAGAAAACTAGAAGTGATTTAACTTAGGACGTTTGTGGGGCTAGGGAGATGAGCATACTGACATCGTAAAGACTGATTTGTTTCTCTACTTAAAAGTGAACTTCAATGAACAAGGCACCTGAGATCTATAAACCAGACTGTAAGACTAAATCATCTGAATACAGTTCAGACACGGATCTTTTGTAAGACTTGCAAAAAGAGCATGGTGAAGAGCTCTACTTTCACAGTAGCAACTGTGATTCTGTTTCATTTTCATCAGTAAAGTAACAATGGACACCATTGTTACTTTACTGATGAAATCCATCCACCCATCTACCAAACACCGTGCACATCGACAAGCAGAGCAAGTAAAATCTGCCACGGCCCATGCTTCTTAAAAACTAGAAAACAAATACTGCTAACTCCACTTTCCACGTAAGTAGGTAAACACTCACTGAAGCCAGCGGTGAAAGATCCAATGCCTACGCCAGAGGAAAGCATGATGGAATGCAAGCAGCAGAAGCAACCAGACGATACCCAGAGACAGAGAGGGACCCGCCCCAAGCGGGAAATGCAGAGAACAGGTCTGACATGTGTGGAACTGGAATTCTAGACTGGAGCTTTTAAAGGAAGGGGACCTGAAAGTGTGCAGGGCCAGAGATGCTCTTCTGGGAGAAAGGGAGGTGGCAGGGGAGAAAAAGCATCTCTTGGAGGCTTGGCGCCTCTATCAGAGGACATGGGAAGGAAGAAAGCAGTGGGCAATTGTGGTTTCAGGCAAATAAAAGTCATTCAAATGGAATGGCAGACTATTTCAGTAGGATGGATGTCAAGTACATTCTAAGCAAATGAATAGAGAAGATATTCCTGATGAACCAAGGGCATATAAACGCCCTCTGGAAGCGTAAATTAGAATAAGAAGTTGTTATACATACAGCATACTTAATGTTGTGATTTTGAAGGGTCATCCTGCTTTATTTTCTCTCCTTTATCCACAACTTTAGGGATATGAGACATCCAACAGATATTCCTGAATAACTCAATATGAAATTGAAGTATTTATGCAGTAATTATTGTAATTTTAAGCTAAAGGGACAATAAAAATAAGGGAACCCATTTATAATCCTCTAGGTTGCTCGTTTGATTATGAAAAGACAGACACTCAAAAGATAAGCAACATCCTGAAGATCACATGGCAAATGAGACTAATAGTTAAATCTTTGAACAAAATGGTCTGCCACATTATGAAACAAATAACCACTTTCTGTAATGATGACCTCAGAATTCTGCTGATAAAGAGAGTAAAACAATTTGGACTGAAGTTTGTTCCATCTTAAAAAAAAAAAAGTCAGCTTCCAAATCCTGCCAAAGATGTTGACCCCAAATCAAAGAAAACCCAATGTACTTGGAGTATTTTTAAAAGGCATTTCTGCTCATTTCTACCCACCCCCTCTACCTCCAAAAGCAAATTCATTTGAAAAATCATGAGAACAGAAAGCTCTGGCAGGTTATACAAATTGCTCCTGGATACATATTGCCTAGAATTCTGCATTCTTTTAACAGATGTTTGACTTCTAGAAAGTTTTATTTTGCAAAATGCTTGGATTACAGCTCATTTTTATCTACATATCACCTTTGAGCCTTCCAGCTGTTAGATCAGACTGGAACTTGGTGGTTTCATCACCTGCCATTACTCAAATCGAAATGCAGTTGATCTTCTGCAGACTCAGTTGAGAAGATGATGGGGAAAGTCCTCTTTTTGACTCCTTCTTCCCCATCAACCACTTCACGAGTAGGAGAACAAGGCATCTACAGGCAACCAGGCTGCCCAGCAGCCTATCGTGACAAGTCAAATCCACCACGTGGTAAGTTAACCAATTCACCGTGGGTCAGAATAAACATGAGAATGACCTGCTGCTCTTCCTCATGTCTGAGGCAGGAGACAATGGCTTTAGCTGGTGGTGGGAATAAACTGATACAGACTGATTTGGAGACATTAAATGAGTTAAAGGTAAAATACAAAAATCTCTTACCCTAAGTATTTAGCCAAAGAAGAAACCATAAAAAAGGAGATAATGATGATAATGGTAATAAGATGAATATCTAAAATGTATTGCTTACTTGTTAGATATGGGAATTGATGGTAATTCTTTATATGCATTATCTCATTTAATTATTACAACGATCTTTACAGAATAGATATTACTATTATTTTCCAAATTTACAGATAGAAAAGTTAAGGTTCAGGGAAATAAGACAACTTGTCCAAACTCAGAGCTCAACCTCAACTGATACTATAGTTCAGGTCCTTCAGTACTATAGCTTATAGAAAAAAAATGCCATAAGAAAAAGAACTAAAAATGAAATTGTAAGACAAACACATGGAGAAAGTATTGACAGTATAGGTGACTGAAGGAGTGTTAATATTTTTAATATGAAATCATCAAAATTAAAAATAACCTAAGGGCCAAGAAAAAACAAAACATAATAATCAGGAAAGAAGGAAGAAAAAATAATTGTATCAGTTTCCTATTGCCTGTATAACAAGTTACCACAAACTTAGTGGCTTAAAACAGCATCAATTTGTTATCTTACATGCTAAGTTCTGGGTATCAGAAATCCAAAAGGGGTCCACAGTGTTCCTTCCAGAGGCTTCATGCAACTCTGTCCCTCATCTTTACTGGTTCTTGGAGGCACCCACATTCCTTGGCTCAGGCCCTTCCCCCACCTGTGAAGCCAGGAGCTGAGTATCTTGCTCTTCTCTGACTTCTGCTTCCATCTCGCATTTTCTTTTTATAACTCTGACCCTCCTACCTCTTTTACAGGGATTTCTGAATTACGTAAAGCCCACTGGGATAATCCAGAATAATCTCATCTCAAAACCTTAATTAATCACATCTGCAGTCTCCTACATATTCACAAGTTTAAGGGTGATTAGGACACAGAGATTAGAATGTGGACAATTTGGGGAGAGGGCATGATTTTGCCTCCCACAGCTGTAACTAAAAATTTCATTAAAAATAACGAGATGCCATTTTGCACCCATTAAATTGACAAGAGTACAGAAAATGGGTACACTCATATGCTGTTGGTAGGTGCAGCAGTTGGCAATTTTCTGAAATGCAATATATGTGTATATATTACTACATGTCAACATATATCGCTATATATCAAATAAAGTATTATTCCCCTTGGCTAGAAATTCAGTTCAATGGAGCTGGTCACAAGGAAATCACCATACTCATTAACCAAGAATGCTAACCTCAAAGACGACAACCTAAATTATTTCAGTGAATTGTGGTATTGTCATCTAGTAGTACTCAATGCCATTAGGTACTACTTAAAATATAGGAAAAAATATATATTATAGAAAAATATTTAAAGACATGGAAAATGACATTTTATATGAGAAAGGCTATAAATAGATAAGCATATAGTTCCTTTTTGTAGAAAATACTAGTAAAAAACAGTTGGATATTTTTCATTTTTTCTACATTTTCTGGCTTTTTTCAATGAACATTTAATACTGTTATGATGATATCAATGTTATTTCTAAAATACTTTCTTCTGCTGATACCAAGCAGGGGCCACTCCAGTCTTGCTGGGCCCTAAGAAGAGAGATGAGATCATCTCCCAGGGCCTGGCCAGCCTTGGAGTTCTCTAATTTTCCTCACTATCAGTAAAATCTATGATAGTTCATGAAGATGGAACTCTAGATGCCAGGAAAACACAGTGGAAAGAGAAAAAACCTTGAATCAACAACTTAAATTGGAAAGCCAGCTCAACTATTTATGGGCTGTGCGATCTTGGACAATCTAACTAACTTATCAGAGCCTTGGCTCATTATCTGCGAAGTGGTGCTGATGGTACCTAATTTCCAGGATGTCGTGAAGAATAAATGACATCACTCAGAGGTTAGCGTTCACATATACCAGTGCAATGGGGTCAGGCAGCTAAGATTCAGAGCCTGGGTTTTCTCTTAACTGATTATGCAAATAAGGCCAGATGCTTTTAGCCTTTGTGTCCCTGCTTCCTCATATATGATAGAATTAACAGCACCTAAAAATTTAATGCTATAAAGCACTTTAGAGCTTAGCACAGTACCTGGCCTCCCATATATGATGAACAAATGCTATCTAGCATGACAGGTACACAGCAAGTTGTAATGTTTTTGTTATTTCTAATAATTATAATATTATACAAGCATGTTCTGACAGTTAATGTCTTGATGACAAAAATCAGGTTACGCATCTCCTTATCACCCAATTTGGAATAGCCAAATGGCAAAATTTCATATTGGCCAGATAGATACATGGTTTGATAAATATGTCTTTCAAATTCTCTGCATCCCTCTTTCTGTGTCACTGAGGATGTGAATGTTTGCGATAATGTTCCTACAGTGACTACTCACGGTAATGAGGGTAAATCATTGTCAATGGAGATCTTTGAAGGAATTTCTTAGATATTTTTAAAATGACAGTCTCCAATTTTCTTACCTAGAGCTCCCACTGTGTGAAATTTTTTGCTGAATATTGGGATAAGAATTTTTTATTAAAAAAAAAATAGGATAAAATACCTGCTTATAGCCCTTGAGAAGCATCAAATCTATTGAAGGAGAGAGAATTTGTACAAATATAAAATACTTAGGAACATATATATTAAAAGACCAAAAACTGAAGATTTAATAGTATGAACACAGTATATTATTGCTTGAGGAAAAACGGAGTAAGAAAGTTGATGTACATAGAGCAGATTTAGGGACACTTTCAATGACCCTGGTTAAAGGATTTACTTAAAGACCTGGGCCAAAAGTCCCTCTGCCTCGCATTTGACCTTGGTCTTTAAAACATGGAACCTTTAAGCATGTCAGTGAAATCTTCTTACTGAATTTATCTGTTGTGTCTCCCACTGCTGACCACTTCCTTCTTTACTTCTATGAATTCTGTAACACCGCTAATTAATCATGTTTAACAGCCACTTTGCTAGAGCCCTCTTCTCAATATCCAGCTCATCATTCTTTGCTTATTCTCTAAATGTTGGTATTCCTCAAGGTTCCATACTTAACAATGAAGTCTTCTCAATATACATGCTCTCTCAGGGAGAGCATCCTTCAGTCAACATCAGTAATTATGACGCTAAATTTATATCACTAGCCTGGTTTTCCATGAACTCTAGATCTTGTATTTCTGTCTACTGGACACTGCCACTAGAAATCCCAACATCTCTAAGTTCAACTTATCCAAGACGGAATGCATCGTTCGTCATTCTTTCATAAATTTCTCTTTCTATCTTAGGATCTTGGCTATTGACTTCATCTTACACACAATCGTATAAACCAGAATCTTAGGTGTCATGGTAGATCTCTCCTTCCTCCTTACCTCCGTAACTCACAGCCAGCACTTCCTAAACACCGTGATTATCATTCTCTTCCCCTCTAGAGTCACTAACAATGCTTTACATCCCTTAAAATGCAATAGTTTTGAGGACCTACCTTCTCTATTCTCTCTCAAAATATCATCTTTCATCCTCATTCTCACACATTAGCAAGGGTAATCTTTGTAAAATCCAAACGTGATCGAGTCATTCCCAATTAACCCCTAGCCAGACCCCATGGGTCTGTCCATGGTTCCCCTTCATGCTCAGCTTCTTGCAATAATATGCAAGGCTCTTTATTACCTTATTATCTCACCAGTTCATCTATTCTATCATAGCCCACCAACACACTCCCACTACTTATTCTTCAGAGCTACACAATTTTTACTAAAAAAGTTATTTTGTTTCCTCAGTCTGGAATGCCTTTTCTAGCTTTTTCCTTCTGCCCAGTTCACCCCTGTCATCTACTTGGCTAGTTCTGAATGGTTTTTCGAGAGTCATTTCAGTTGCCACTTCCTCTGTGAAGCTTCTTCTAACTGTCCCAGGTTGACTTAAAGTCCCTTCTTTGAATGAAGAATAAAGACCACCTCTAAAACACGAACAATTTGCAAAGACCAGAGCTGCACTGTTCAGTAGAATTTTCTGTGATGATGAAAACACTCTGTATCTGCTCTATCTAATGACAGCCACTAACTACATGTGGTTATGAGCACTTGAAATGCGACTGGTGTAACTCAATCAGAATTTTAATTTAATTTATTTACATTTAAATAGTCACTTGTCTTGGACAGCACTAGTCTAAGGGTTAATTAGGCACTTGTAGTCTACATAGCCCCAGATACTGTGATAAAAACTTCAGGCCACACATACTTAGATCAATGTTTTCTTACTGTTTGGGCCTCTCAGGGGAAGGACTTTGCAGAGGAGCAAATAATACCTTTAAATCAGAAACCCTTACACTCTGGAGAGAACTTCCATGGTGCAGACTTCCGCTATTCTGATCGCAACTGTAGGCTCTTCCTGAGAGTGTGCACACTTGGTCAAACTCCTAAGATTTTAGGTTGAAAAAGGTCTTGACTTAACACCTAGCCAAACTTTCTTATCTCACTGCCAAGAAGTTGTGCCTTGATTCTTGTCCTCATGTCACTTTCAGTGGCTTGAAATTTTCTGAAATTCCATGCAAAAGCTGGGGAGTACTCAGGGACAATTTGCCTCGGGAACTGAGGATGCTGGAGAAGATTGTGCCTAGGTCATCTGCAGGCTGGCAAACAAAAGTCACCCTTTCCCAGACCACCCGCAGGACGATGTGTAAGACGCTGCCTCGAGGGCATAAAATCTTATTACCTTAGAAGTTCCCTCTAGCTCTAAAACTACCAATACTCGGGCTTCATTCCTACCTCCATTTTAAACAGTGTTCTCTGCTATGCTAAGTGAATCTGCTTTCCAGATGTGCTGCATATACCTGATCCAGCTGTAACTATATACCTGTACTGAATACAGCAATGGTCCAATTTCTTCTAGTAAACCTAACTCATGCTCATTCCTGCCTTCCCGACCAGGCCTTTGTCTGTGTCCAGCAGCAAGCCACTCCCTCCTAAGTCTCAGTGTGCTGTCCTGGTATCACCGCACAGCCCAAGAAATGAAAGTTTGAAGCTAAGATTTCTTCTGCCATTGAATTCAGATAAACCAAAATGAATTAATTAGAAACACTAGTTTTAATACTTAGCAGTAGATTTAGTACTCCTGGAAATGAGAAGCTAACAATAATATCAGCAGGTCGAGCCAAGGAGGACCGTCCCCAAGGATAGATGCCTGCCCACGGGCGCTGCCAAGATGTTAGCGCACAACACCCTGATCCCTCCACCTCATTTCCCAAGACGTCTGTCTCAGTCCTGACCCTCAACGCATCTGGCTGGGATCCGTTTGCCCTGGGCTTTCTGACAACAGTGATCAGGAAAGGGAACACTCTGTCCAATACTTCCATGGCAGGCACGGGTTTTGCCTTTGGCAACTTTCTTATCAGATGGTTGAAAGATTTAAAGAGTTTTTAACCCAGTGTACCTCTGTGACTTTCCCACTTTCTCGGAACCCCCTTCCCAATGCCTCTGGTTTCCATGCCCCAGCACTCCAATAACACTGCTCTTTCCAAGGTCATCAACAACCTCATTCTGAATCAGCTCACGGCATTTCTGTTCTCATCCTCCTTCACCACGCCTTGTTCTTAAAAGTCTCTCCATCTTCCCTTGCAAATTGTGAGCCCTGTTCTCCTGACTTGTCACCTTTCTGCCAACCATTTCCTCTTCGCTCCTCCCTTTTTCTGGCATTTTTGCACTGTGGTGGTTCCCCTATGTGTTAACCTTCTTCTTCGTTTCCTTTTGTGTGTGTATGTCCTCAGCAATCACTTCTGCTATGAGGCCACTTAGAGACGCCCGAAAGCAATGCCTATGCCCCACCATCCACAGCTCTGGGCACTGGCAGAGCCACAAGGGTGCCAAACTTAGGACAGCACAAACCTGACAAAGGGGAAGTGCCTTTTGGTTGGAGATCAGGAATCCTACCTCTAGAATGCTGCCTCTTCAAATCCCCCAAATCAAAGGCTGGCCTCAAAATGAAGCTGAGAGCCTGGTTCACTCGAAAGTCACTTCTCGTCCTTCAGTTCTTGCAGACTAAAATTGTTTCCGACCTTGGCTTGTCTCCTTCAAAGTCCATTCAAACTGTTTGCCTCAGCTCCTTTTCCTTCTACTTCTTAACATTAAATTTGGCACCTCCCTCTTGACTTGACAGTACTCACACCCTCCTCCCATAGAATCTATCACTTTTATTCAGTCTTCCACCAGAGGCATAAAGGTTTCTGAAACAGACAGATCTTGTTCTCACTGTGAGGGGAAAGATAGGCATCAGTCAAGTAATTGCAACCTCATGCAGAATTACAGACGGTGATCAGGGTCATGTGGGAGATTTACAGATGCTGTATGACTGGACTGTAGTGAATGGGTCTGACAGGGCCTGAGAGATGAGACTGAAGCCAAATCTAGTGGGGCCTTGTAGACCATGCCGAGAATGTTGATCTTTATTCCAGAAAGAATAAAATATTATTAAATTAGTTTAATCTTGGCATGAATGGAATTGCTATATATGCAGAAGGGACTGCAGGCCAGAAGGAGAATCAGGGAAATAAGGATGCATAAGCCACAATGGCTACATTTGAAGAGCTCAGAGTTGGAGAAACTATTATCAGTCAAACAAGACTTTGTGCCCCTCCCCTTGACATGGAAAAATTAAAAGATTTCTCACAACAGAAATCAAGATCTCCAGCTTTAGCTCTCTTGTGGATTTTCCAGGTAATGTTTCCCATCTATACAGCAGAAAGAACTTCTTCCTTAAGATTCATACATAAATATTCAAACATAATTATGCAGCAATCATAAAAGAAAAAGCTCTACAAATATGTGATATTGCTGCTGCCTGAGTTGACATTCAAATTACAGCCTTCACTGGGGAGAGTAACACAAGTCTGGAAACTTGTATCTGTGTCCTCATAAAATGCAAACATAACAATAATCACCTCTGTGATGCCACACCTGAAAAAGAAATGTGGGGCAATAGCCAAATTGGCTGGCAAGCAAAGTGTGGAGGGTGGTACAGTCAGTTCATCTATGGCCATGGCAGATGGCCTCCTGGCTGCTCACAGTCTCAGAATCGCATGTTGCTTCAGGCTCCAGCAAGCTTAGTACAGTCACAGGCAGCAAACAGCAAAGTCAGAAGGATTAAGAGACTCCGCTGCCTGCGTGTGTGTTGGCCCTATAGCAGGGTCTAAAAGATGCCAACTGGCACTCAAGCTGAAACTCCCATCTTAAAGAGAAACAAGCTCTCCCATTCCACAGACCAGAATCTCTACTAGTTTAACCCCTCCTAGAAAACCATCCTTGGCTTTGCAAACATATACAAAAGCACAGCCTCCATTTTTCCTGCTCTCCCCAGTACACATCTGTAAATTCCTAAGAGGCATGAATGCAAACCAGTTGCCAATCATCCTTTTGGAGATTTGTGGGACAACGAGCCAACTGTCTGTCTGTAGGTTATCCACACTGCAAAAGGAGACAAATTTCTTGCTGCGATCATCCTTAAATTCCTAGTTTACCCCAGGAATAAACTAATTGCTGCTGTAAAATACCCTTTCCCACACTGTCCAGCACACACCTATAAATTCCAAGAGAGATGGAGATGAGCTGGTTGCCAGCTGGCTTCTGGAAAGGAATGGCGACTGGCCAACTGGAAGTCAGTTTATTATTCATGGTGGAATACAACTTAGCTTCTTACTGAAATGCCACTGCATGCTTTAGTGCTTACCTTTAAGTACACAATTTGGACCGTAATTTGTAATAAGCCCATGTTTACAACTAGCTGTGAACTGGGGGTAGAGGAATAGGAAAAGGAAGACACTATCATACTTCAAATATTTACTAAATACCTATTACATGCCAGGTGGTATGTTAGATGTTGACAATTGTACTTGGGAGTTTTATATTATTAGAGGAATTCACAGAAGTGAGATAAAATACCCTTTTTCCATCACCACCAACTATTTGACCTGTAAGTGGAGGTTTAGTTCCAAACATCCTCTAAACTTCTCTTCATTACGTTTCCATAGTCGAGATTGGCGGTCTTACCACGGTTTCATACAGTGTTTGCTGAGAGCACCTGCTGAAGTAGCTCACCCTCAAAATGTTTATGCTTGTGTGCCTTTGAAGAAATTACTGTTTCTGCCTGAAACCTCATTCTCCTGTTTTCTTGACTGTGAAAATCATGCAAATCTTTGAAGACACAACCCGAGCACAGGAGGCGAGGAGAGGCACAGTATCCCGTAAGGATACAGTGAGACAATTTCACATGCAAAGGACCAACGAGAGCCCAGAACTGCAGAGACCAGAAGCGGGCAGACCCCAGGGGCCTATACACTTCCATGTGTCTTTCAGATCTTGTAAGCCGTCTCTCATCCTCTGCTCCTCTCTGCTTCTTTTCTGGCTCTTCTTACAGATGACAAGCTTCTGCTGATTGCAGAGTCCAACATAAATAGCAGCCTCGTGGCTACATCATCTTCACGGCCGAGTGTTCATCATCAGTGATGACACACTCTGTGTTGCTTAAATACTTACGGGAGAATCTAATGTACTCCTGTCCTGGTCTGTAGTGGACTAGCTCTCCCCAGGTCAGGTGTCCCACCCCGGTTGAATCAGCTGTGGCTGGGAAACCAGGTTCTACCGCACTAGCCACCTAGGCCTATCTTTTTGGTAAAGCCATGGACAGGTTCATAGAAGACTTTGTGAGCAACACAAAATAGTTTGTTATGTAACTTACCACACCCTTGTGGCCACTAAAGGATGTTTCTGTCTCCTCACACACACTCCCATCCATTATGCTATGAGTGTTACCTTTATTTGTTAATTGTATACCAGCTGTCACATGGCAGAATCCTTGGCAAATAAACAGACTTTCAATCAACGTTTGTTAAGTAAGCCTTTAAAAATATAAATTGGATTGTGTCACACTCTTGCTTAATTAAATTCTTCAGTGGCTTTTCACTATATCGAAAATAACATTCAAATTCCTTTCCATGAACTAAAAGAAACCGATTCATTCTACTTCTCCAAGTTTATCATGTGCCTCTAATTGCTTCATTTGTGGTACTCAGCCACACTGGTTTTAGCTCTTATTTCCTCTAACACAGCAAAATATTTCCAGGCTCATGACCTTGACAAATATTGTTCCCTTGGTCTCGAATGTTCCTCTCATTCTTCACACGGCTGCCACATTCGCATTCCCCATTCAGGACGCAGCTTAAATTCTACCTCATTAAAGAAGATCTTCTTGACCAACCTCTCTGTACAACAATATCCTTAATCACTCTACTCTGTTCATATCGTTTGTCACAATTTTGGATCATTTGTTAATTATTTATTCATTTCTGGCCTACTACAGGTTAGACTGTGATCGCCACAAAGTCAGGAACAGGTCTCTCTTATTCTCTCTCATACATACCAAGTCTGATACAGTGGGTGGCACTCAACAAACATGTGCCCGTGGATGAATGTATCAGAAAATCATGATTCAAATTCTGGCTTGGTCACTGACAGTGATCTTGGGCAGATTGCTTCTCCTTTCTAAACATCAGGGTCCTCTCCTGCAAAATCAGGTGATTTCAGGGCTTATATAATGATCACCCTTATTCACCTGAGGGCTGCTGAAGGCTCCTCCTCTGAGACACTTTCCCTAAGCTACGTACCTCATTCTGAGTCCAGTGAATGCCTATGCTGAAATATTACTTTGAAGTAGTTTTCTTAATTATTGTAAGGGCTCCTGATAGAGGAAGCAGTGGCTCTTAGAGAAGGAGAGAAGTCTAGTTCACATGGAATTTTTGAGAATCCTGAAATATCTTTTAAGAAGGAAGAAATTCCTAACTATGTTTACAGAAAGTACAATATAATATTACTGCTTATAGTGAACACATTCATGTTTTAAACAGAGTAGCATACGATGTGATTTAGCTATGCTATGGGTAGAAAACTGTCAACACTTCAACAAACATATTCTTCAGGTGTTTACTGAGTGTCAATTATGTGCATTAAAGACCATCATCCACCTACTATGTCATTCAATGAGACAAAACCTGCATGGCAGAATGCTGTATGAGGGATCCAGTGAACCATGTCCCCAGTACTCACACCTTTGTGTGTCTCCACCCACATCAAGGCTGAACTTGGTCTCGTGACCAGCTTTGACCAACAGGACATTCACAAGAGCAATGCAGCAGAGGCTTGATGCATGCTTGCAAACTAGGGCCTGTCCTCTTGAATGGATCCTCCATGAAACCCAGCCTCCACACTGCAAGGAAACCCCAGTGGCCACAGAGACAGGCCCACATGAAGGAGGATCTAGAACCCTGGTTCCATCTGAGCTCCCAGGTTGCAGCCAGCCCCAGCTGTTAAGCACAGGAGTGAAGACACCTGAACCTTCCCGACAGCCCACAGTGACACTCCATGAAACAGAACTGTCCAGTCAAGCCATAGAATCCTGAGAAAAAAAATAATATATTGAATACATTGTTGTTTGAAGCCATTAAATTTGGGGATGGTTACTCAGCAACAGATAAACAGAAATGCCCTGAAAAGTAAATATTATCTCATTTTCACTGCAGTTCTGAAATCGCAAATGATCAGACTCACATCATGGTTGGAATTCTGACTTGTACTTACTAATTTCCTTGGAAAATAACAAGTTAACCTTCAAAATATGTCTACAGCTCCAACTGAAGCTGTCTGTGCCACATGACCCTGTTATCTCCACCCCAAAGCCACAGATGACTGAAAGCAGTTGGCAACTGACTCAAACACAGCCAAATTGTCAACTCACCTGCAATCTACACCAAGGCTTGGGATGGCATAAAAAAAGTCAAACTAAACTCCTCAGATTCCCTTTCCCAAGAACAGAAACTGGAAATTTTGAATGACTAAGGTGGCTGAGCAGAAGAAACTGAAGCCAAGATGATACAAGCTAAGACAGGGGGTGAGACGGATCGTAACACACCAAAGCTATATGAAAGCATAAAATATAATGTGAGTAAGCAGAAGACACAAGGTAGAAAAACTAGCCAAGCGTCCGGTAAATAAGGTAGTGAGTGATATTCAGAAGTAGAAGGGGTAGGGGCACAGCACAAAGAAAGAGGAAGCAGCGCTGCGTGTTGGAGACTCCATGTGGCCCCCTCTAGTGCCTGCTTTCCTGACAGTTTTCCAGTTGTGAATTTAAAAGGCTATGGTCTTTAATAAACTGATCTTTTCTTAAAGTAATTTGAGTCATTTTCTATTCCCTGCAGTCACACTAAAACAAATTTCAAACAGGAAATAACTGCCACTATGGAAAATTCACCTAAGAATGATCATGATTTTTCTAGTTCCTTTTAACCAGTGTTTAATTTCCAATAAGCAGGCTCCCAGGATTATTAGGTGGAGGCAATTAAGAAGGAAAAGCCTGGGAAAATTTCCCATGACAATTTTCTACCCAGAATGACTTTATGCTGGACCAAATAACTTCAGTTATCCTCTCGTTATTAGATTGTCAAAATGCTGGGTTTAGAGTTTAAAGTCCCGGTACCTTCTTCAGATGCTTGCATCCAATAACTTCCCATTTGACCCAGTTTTCCTATGTAGAATGCGTGAGTGCATGATAATTCATCACAAAAAATCTGTATCCCCCATGAGCAGCCATACCAAACCGTACAAGCCTAGAAGAGAAACTAATAAACTAGTCTTGGGGGAAGGGAGAGATCAGTGCCACAAGACAGATTAATTCCACAACTAAACTTTTATTTCAAACCTGACTTTGATCAGAAGATATGAATCCTTAGAATAATTTACTTTGGTTTATCTTTGTCAGATTTATGAAGTTCTCCCCTTAAAAAATTGTGTACATTGCTGAAAGATTGTAAAATTTAATAGCAAACAGATTACGCACTTAGGGATAGACTAAGCACAATTAGCACTCACATTCCTCCCACTCCTATAAATAACTGGTTTCCTTTCCCTGTCTGCAAATTTCATTAGAATGGTGGGGGAAAACGGGGAGAAGAAGAAAAAAGGAGACACCGTCTGACTCTTTCTTTTCAAGGTATAGATCCAATCACGTAATCAGGGGCTCTGTACTGTCTAGAAGGGGCATGGGGGCATGAGGGGAGGCAGAGTTAAAACAACACCCCCCCACCCCCATCACACATCCCTAGCTTCGGAAGAAGGTTTTCAGCATATGAATTTAAAATTCGCCTGCTATGCTATATATATTGGCTGTTCCAGCAGGCAACCTGCTTCAGGGGCCCTTCCCGTGGCGTGGTGAGCCTCAGTGATTTAAGAACAAAGGTTTTGTCCCTCCCATAATTTTAAGGTACATATACATTGCAGATGCTACCTAATTTAGCAGTTATTGTTAATCAAGTCTGTGAAAAAAAAGGTGATTCTAACTTCTGATTTATTAGAAGCCAAAAACAAGTGTTAGTGAAGGGATACTTGGAAAGAATGAAAGTCTGGAAGCACGAAATTATACAAATCCTTTCAGTGTCTCTTGAGTCCCCTCTCCCACTCCGCAATCCTCTCTGAGGAAAGGTTTATGCCTAAACATATTTGGTAGCCCTTGGGTTCATGTTCAGTGCTTGGATAAGTCCTGTTTTTGTAAAGTGTGGTAGAGAATTTGGTCCAATTTTTTTTGTATCATGTGATGGTACATGATACTTTCATCATTATTTGGATATTTCAAAGCACTCGTAGATAAAAGTTATTGATCTAAAATTGTGTGTGAACCTGAGCTTAATCTTAAAATTCTAAAAGTTAATAGGGGCACCCAAAGAACCCACCTACTCCTTAATAAAATCTGTAGAGATCAATTTCATGGAGTGGGCCATTTTATTTATTTATTTATGTATTTATTTATTTATTCATTTATTTATTTAGCTATCTATTTATTTATTTATTAATAAATCAGCAAATGACACAGAACATGAAGAAGGGTTGAGATAAAAAGCAAGAATTGCTTTCATGTCTTAATCAGAGCTATTCTGGTTACAAAGAACCCATTTAAACAAGCTCAAGTGAAAAAAAGGTTTCATTGGAAACACAGATCTGGTAAGGGGTTATTATCTAAAATCTACAAACATTCGAACTCGACAACAACATAACAAACACCCTGATTTTAAAATGGGCAAACGAGGAAGCAGTCGAGATGTTGCTCCCTGGTATATGTCATCAGTTTGTCTCAAACTCTTATAAAAATTCAAAAAAATAATAAAATTTTTTTAAAAATGGACAAAGGACTTGAATAGACATTTCTCCAAAGAAGATATACAAATGGCCAATGAGCATATAAAAAGGTGCTCAGCATCGTAAATCATCAGGGAGATGCAAATCAAAACCCCATGAGATACCAATTCACACTCACAGAATAGCTGCTATAACAAAAGAAGGATTAAAAGAAAAGAAAATAACAAGTGTTAGCAAGGATGCGATGAAATCAGAACTCTTGGCTATTGTTGGTAAGAATAAAAAACGGTGCAGCCATTGTGGAAAACAGTATGGTGGCTCCTCAACAAATTAAGAATAGAATTACCATATGATCCAGCAATTTCACTTCACTTCTGGATATATTTCCAAAAGAACTGAAAACAAGATCTCAAAGAGATAGAGATCTTTACACCTATATTCATACTAACACTACTCACAGCGGTCAAAAGGTAGAAGCAACCCCAGTATCCACTGTCAGATGAAAGGATAAAGAAAATGTGGTATATACATACAATGAAATATTATTCAGCATTTAAAAAGAAAACCCTGTCACTCACTACATCATCAATGAAAATGAGGATATTATACTAAAGGGGAAAAGTCAGTCACAAAAAACACAAATACCGTATGATTCCAATATACGAGGTTCCTAGAGTAATCAAATTCACAGAGCCAGAATGCAGAAGGGCAGTTGCCAAGAGCTAGTGGAAGGAGAGAATGGGGAATTATTGCTCAGTGGGGACATAGTTTAAGTTTTGCAAGATGAAGAGAGTTCTGGAGATGGATGGTGGTGATGGCAGTACAAGAATGAGAATGCACTTAATACCAAACGGTAGGCTTAAAAATGATTAAGATGGTAAATTTTATGTGTATCTCACCATAACCGAAACTTTAACTTTTAAGAGAGGTCATTATTGTAATGCTAATGGGAGACTTTTTATATGACCCAGTTTCTAAGAAGTAGAGCCAGACACCTCATAAGACCTATCCTATCCCTGCCCTCCTCCTTCGCCTCCTCCTCTTTCTCCTTCCTTTCCCTCCCTCAGCCTCTCACAGTCTTATCTTGAATTTTCTGTTTCTAGTCTGTGGCAGACAGACTCTAGCCGGCCCCGCTAACCCCTGTCTTCTAGAACTAAAACTCTCACGTAAGCCCTTTCTGTTGAGTGGGCAGAATTCACGTCTTGCTACTAACCAAGAGAATGCTGCAAAGGGGACGGCAAGCCAATTCATGGTTCCCTCACATTATATGGTAGCTTCTGTCTTGCCAGCTGACTCCCCTTTGCAGGCCTGCACGAAGCAAGCAGTCGTGCTGTAAGCTGCCCCATGGAGAGACCCATGCGGCAAGGAATTGAGGCCCAGAGGCAACAGCAGACTAGGAGATAAATCCTGCCAACAACTATGTAAAAGCAAACTTGAGAGCGGACCCGACTTTTCCCAGAGGCGTCTTCAGATGAGACCTCGCTGCCCACTGACACCCTGAACACAGCCTTGTGAGAGCCATTCTCAGATTTCTGATCCTTAGAAAATGTGAGATACTAAATGTGCATCGTTTTAAATTACTAGTTGTGTGTTAATCTGCTATAAGGCGATATACACCAAACGCATGCTCAGCTCTCCTCTGCAGACAGCTTCCTCTACAGGATTTTAGCTTTTACATGTACCTGTAAGAAGCTTTGCACCTGGCTGCAACACTGACTCTAGCTCCAGTATTGTTCCTTGTCATTTCCTAGTTCTTAGGGGCATAGCCCGGCTGGGATCAAAGCATTCAGATGGGCACCTGCTGCTGACAGGCCTGCATTCCCAGCAGCCTGCAGGACTGTCGTTGAAGACAGACTTCTTTAAACAGGGAATGTGGCCAGAAGTCTATGACCAGTGTCCTGAGCACATCATACCTGTCCTCTCCCTATCTTCTCTTCCTTGCTTTGAAAATTAAGTTGCCACAAGACTTCAGAATTCTTCTATACAGTTGGAAGAAATAGTATAAATAATATTATTCACATTAAGCTTTGTAATTAAAATAAATAAAGCAACATAAACTATACATGTAAACGATATCCACATTTTATAATCTTGTCACTAAAACCCAAAATTTCTGACATTTATACATTATAGTGGACCAGTGCCCAAAATTAAATTAGTACCCAAAATAAGTTTTTAAAAAAATTACAAAATGGTTAAATATTCCCAGTATAGTCGGTTCAGCTTCAATTAGAACTGTTTGTAACATTTACCCAAAATCTTATTTTCCTAGGCATACATACCAAAAAATCATTCACCAATCCCCCCCGCCACCACCCCCCCGTATCACTATTTTTTCTTTTCTATGTATTTTGGCTAGCTGCCCAAAAAACATTTTTTGAAACAAGGCTATATTTATAAAATAAAGGGAGAGAAGTTCTTCTCTTCCTCTAAAGGCCTGCTTGTTTTACGATCAACAAAAAGATGAGGGAGTCATTTTGGCAATGTAACCAGTGGGGAAGCAGAATAAGTCTTTAGGACCTTGGCTTGTTTAAATGCTTTTAGGCTACTTCCAAGTAGAACCAGGGGGCACACCTTAGCATACGGGTATGTTTGGCTGAAACCAGAAGGTAAACTGTTAAATTCTTTGGTGTTTCCAAGTACAGAGCAGACGTCCACCTCTTCTCCAAAAAAGTTGCATAATTAATAAAATTCATATCGTTGAACCAATTCTGTGCTCTTTTTGCTTGCAAAAGTCAAAGTTTATTTTCCTATTCTCCCTTTGAAGAAAGACACTTGTGATAGATGGTGGATGACAGTCCAGGAATTTGACCAAAATGACAGAACACACCCTATAAGCAGCTGTGGGTTGGCTATGGTTCTTTCTTTTGTGCACATCTAGTGCAACACAGCCAACGGAAAAAAAGAGTCACATCTGCGTGTGCCATTAATCCAAAGGGCATCTGCATTGGGTGTCAAATATATACAAACACGGTTGCTAGAGGTCACAGATACAGGAAAACAGGTGGGACAGATCTGACCATCTATAGCTTAAAACTTCTCTATCAGTACATTATGTCTGATTTCAACTATTTACAGATTGTGGTACATCAAGGCAGGCCCCAGACAGAAGGCATATGAGGGTGGGGCCAGTTGCTGCATAGCATTCAGGTCAAAATCTGTATCAGGAGGTATGCAGCAGTCACCACTGTCCCTGCCTCCTGTGTCCCCGTGGCTTAGCCCGCCTAATTGCCCTGGCCACACCAGCATCCTCGCTTGGTCCGAATAGGTACTACAAGGGGCAGTCCCTTACAAGTAATGGCAGAGTTGGGAAGAAAGACAGCTATGTTTGCATTTTCCTTCCCCCAATGAGTAGTCGCTTCCAGTCTGAGAGGAGAGGGAATGTCAAATTTGAAGGTTGCCACCTACAATGCCAATACTGGTAATTGACAGTGACATGTAAATATAGTATGGCGATATGATACACTCATTCTCCTGATCTTAAGCTTCTCACAGATATATGTCTATGTATCTATAATGCTCAGCTAGGTCTCAGGGTTTTGTTTTTTTCCCCATGAAAAACTGATATAACATAAAAAGGGTGTTTGAGTCTCTGGCTCTGTTTGAAAAAATATGATATATCATCTTGCTATATTCCTAAAACAGTGATGTTAGCACCAGGTCGGTATTATTTCGGGTGCTTCTGTAACTGCACACAAATGTCATTTCTTTAATATGGTTTATTTCTCTGATTCAAGCTGGTTTTGCCCAGATAATGGCATTGTGACTCACTTGCTTTTTTTCCACCCTTATCCTCTATATGCCTATTCCTTTAATCACTAAGCCTCATGACATAAGATTAACGGAGCCTTAGGTCTATAATCATGAGAATAATAGGTTTCAGCTAGACTCAGGCTAACATCTTGGCTTTAGATGTGTTTCAGCCCCAGGCCCACTGAGACAGAAGGACCACCACCGAGGACCAGACCCGATGGTGTCATGGCTGATTCCAGAACCAGATACAATGATTAGTTACCTCATCCCCTCCAATCATCCAATCAGTAGCACCCACGATCCCAACTCCTTTAGTTTCTAAGACTACTGATTTTTCTCTATATAATCTGTACTCTCAAGATACCCAGGGATCCAGGCCTTTGAATGATAGTTTGCCTGTGTCTCCAAAACTTGTAACTCTCTAATAAACCTTACTTTTTTGCTGCAAAACCTACACAGATGCAGACAGATCCTTTTTTTTTTTGTCCCAGTAACTCTTCATTTAAAATGCAGATTACCTGGCTCCATCTCAGACTTCTGAATTAGAAGTCCAGAAATCTGTATTTCATAGACTGCTCACAGGTGATTCTAATGCAGCCAATCCATGGATTCATGTTATAGAATCAGCATTTAGAACCACTTCCAAAACATTGGATTATTACAGAAATATTCTGGGCTTATGAAATTCTATGGCTTAGGAGAGGCCCCCTTGTAATTCTGTTCTGATTCTCCCAAGTCAAAGAAAGGAAACATATAGAGAGAACCCCTGGAAAATACTGTTACCATCTATCCTCCCTCCCCAGTTTCATTTCTCTTCCACTTTGCATTCCCTTTATTCCACTTTTGTTCCTCTCCTATTCCTTTTCTCATAATCTTTTTTTTAATTTTAATTATTTCTAATCTATTTCCCGTGCTTTAGCCATGGGACCACGCGGGCTTTTCTAATATAGTTACCCGGTCAAGAGTCAGCTGACTGCTGCCTACACTTTTACCATAAGAACATGCATTCTCAGGAACACAGAGACCCTTGACCCTGAAATGATCCTGGCAGAATTTCCCAACAGCAGAGATGCCCAGAACAAAATTTAAGTCTAAAAAAAACTTTCATCAAAAGCAGCATTCCAGAGCAGGTAATCATTGGGTGGTAACCCAGCATCTGTAGACAAGTAGACTGTAAGGGGCAACTCGGACTACGATCTTACTAGTAAGCTTAGCCAGCCATGTTCAGGAGGATGAGAGGGAAGAAAGAAAATACAGCATTACCCTGGGCTATGTTTCAGGTGCTGTGCCGTGGATGTGCCCGGGTATCATCATACATGATCTTCATGAAGAATCTGTGAGGGTGTTTTTGCCCTGTTTTATAGATGAGTAAATTAGGGCTCAAAGAAATTAAGTATAATTCTTCCAGGGTCACCCACTTACTAAGTGGAGCCAAATAACTCCAAGCTCAGAGCTCCTTTTATTACGTGGCACTGCCCCTTCCACGTCTCAAAGGTGATCACCATCGAGTATGAAAGAGAGGTGGGGGAACTGTCTCGTTCAAATGCACTCCCCAGTGAAGATTTTTGAATTCTTCTCACATCACAAAATCCTGGAGCTTGAAGAGATGTTAGAGGTCATTTAGTTAATATTCTCATATTTCAGATGAAGAAACAGAAACCTAGAGTGAAAGTCTGCCTAAAGCCTCAAGTACCGATAGACTCAGGACTAGAACCCAGGTCTTCTAATGTGGACTTCAATATTTTTCTGTTGTTGCTGTGTTTTCCAAAAAAGTATCATATTCATTTTTTAAATATATCAAAAATTACTATGTGACCATTTAATTTTTACCCCAAGTTGTTATCCTAGGCCCAGCAGGAAACTAGCCTAGAACCTCCTGAAACATATACTCCTGAATTCCTTGAGGTTAAGCCCTGGGATTCTAACTCCAGGTATCTGTTCCAATTGGAACAACCTAGAATTGCTACAAATTCTGATACTCCCTTCAAGGATCCTGCCACACAGCTGCTCCCCACAAAGGCCTGGCCTCCAAAATTATCAAGAAATTACTCATAGGAACCTCTAACTTTAGGAAAATTCCATGCTCACTTTATGTGAATGTTTCTGAGGTCAATAAAATGGGAAGCCTACAGAGTGATACCTGCACCCTATGTCTCTCAAACCCCAAGGCAAATCACAAAGGAGGGAGGAAGGGAGAGAGGTGGGGGGAGAGAAGGAGGGAGGGAGGGAATGTATAAAAGTGTGTATCCATATATATGTAAATTAATGTTTCCTCTTTTTATAGCAGGTAACTCCTAAAGTTAATCCTTTCTTACCCTCCTTCCTATATCACATCAGCAGGTGGATCATCTCTAAATTCATGATGCAGTGACACCCAGACAGCTGAAGAGGTGTGTGTAGCTGTGAGTATATGAGATGTTCAGATCTATGGGATTTAGGCATAAGCTCCTGCATAGCAACGGTAGCCTTTACATCTGGCTTTTGGCCCAATACGTGCATTTATCCTTCCTACCTCTCCTCCAAGGTAATGACTTCCTTGATACATTTCTTAGAGTGTGGTGGGCTCCATGTAGTCATGGAGTCCACATTGATAACTACATGCCCATTACCTAGGACAGTGTTTGGAATGCAGGAAGTAGTTAAATACTTTCTGAATGAATGAATGAATGAATGATATGGCATGATGTGATATGGCATCATGTAGCAAAATCATTCAACTACTCCCACACAACTGGGATCTCAAAATCCAAGACTCAGTTTTCCCAATTCAGTCCATATATTCAGTGAGTAAAAATAGTAAGGTTAGTAAACATTAGTAGTATTAATGAGCAAAAATAGGTTAACACCTCTGTTCATTGCTAACTAGTGCCAGATCAAAGCAAACTTAATAAAGATCTTATAGAAAATTAATCAGGCATCTCTGAAGACAGAAATCAGGGAGTATATAATAAATAAATTAGAAACAAAGAGGAAATTTCCAACGGGTAGTGGAAATTTATCAAGCTGATTGTAGGAAAGAGGAATATTACTTGTTTTAACAGTACTTGTTTTAAGCGTGTTGAAAAAAATGTGTATTCCATGTGACTACAGTTATATATTTTTTTTCTCTCTACATTTGTATTTCAAATTTTCTATAATAACCATTTACCTGGGATGGAAAAAGTGTAAAATGTGTTTTGCAAAAAAGGGGGAGGAGAGAGTTAAAGGAGGAAAAATACCTCATAAAATGAGAAAAGACAGGCTATTTCTCCATGGTTCTAAAACCACTGATCGAAATGGATAAAAGTCAAATCAACCAGTTGTTTTGTCTCCATGACACTAAACACTACTGGTTTTACTTTTTCAAAGAATATCTTGAACTGATTAGTTATTTTGGCATCATGGAGACACACCACCATGTGAACAAGGAAAACAACACATGAGCAACTGGGGAGGGCCGTCGGCCATGTGGAGTGATGTTGAATGATTCAAGGAGACCAAGACACAGAGCTCAATGGTGTATCCTTATCTTGAGAAATTCACATCTTTTAAAATTGCCTCCAGAAAATCAGTATGTTCCAGTCAACACAAAATATCTGAAACTTCGGCATCTGAATCCCTGGGTTCTTTACCCACCCTTCCAACAAGCAGACCTGTGAACTAAAGCAGGTGATTCAAATGCTCTTCCTCTTCTGTAAAGACTTGGATACTAATTTCTATTCTACTCACTCTTAAGTATTATTATAAGTAGGGAAATGTTTAGAAAATTATGTTTTCTGTACTAGTGAAAAGTGGTATTATCAAGGTTTTCAGAATGTCCCTTCAAGAGAAGATAAAGTGGTAAAGTGTGAAAAACAGTACATCAAGAATCAGGAAAACCTGAGCATTAGTGATATCGCGGCCTGACTGGTGCCAAAGTCTAAGCCAACGCCCAAGAACCACGTGGGCCTCGCAACTGGACTCTCTGCCAACAGCACAGATATGCGGGTGTTAATTTCACGTCAGATAACCACCCTCGACACTGCCAATTACTCCCCACTACAGATTCAGTTTAAAGGGTTTATTTACATCATATATGAGTAGGGTAACATAAAATAATTATCTAATTATGACATAATCATGTGCAATCAATTAAATACTTTAAAGGGTTGTTTTAAATCTTTATAAGATGATAATCTGAGCGCCTTCATAACTACGTTAACATTTGTTTCACACAGAAATGACAGTTGGATCCAGTACTTTACACATTAAATATGTGCTTTACACATTAAATATGGACTACTGCAGCAAACATAAACAGAGCTATAACCCTACATGACGGACGACTTACTGTTAGTTTCTGAAATGTGCACTTTGCACTTACACGTTTTGTATTCATTGCATGTAGTATGTCTTTAATTTAGCAGGCATGAAACTTTTTGTCACTTAGTGACATTTAAAATCTCTCAATAAAATAAAAGGGTTATAACAGCCAGTCTGTACCAGACGTGAGAATTTTCACAGAGGTCTTTCCCTTGAGGATGGTGGCAACGAGGTAGACAGCACTTCAGTGAGCTGCGTTCAATGAAACTCAGGCCCAGTTCTCCCTGCTGTGCCTGACTCAACAGTACCTCTTCTAAAGCTCGTTCGGAACCCGTGGTTGTGCGTGGTCGGTGCCTCTCGACACTATCTTAGGACAGTCTGCACAAACGTGTCCATGCTTCAGGCTCCGCCATGACCCAACAGAAACGGATGCCGCAAGTAACCAGCTGCGGCAGAAAGCACCCCTGCTCTCTGCAGGATTCCGTAAAACGCTGATGGAGCAGGAAACGGCTATAAAAGTTCCCCTGAAATCCTCCAGAGATGTCCTGTAACATTTTCCATGGAAATGTCATAAAATATTCCATGCAATTAGCTTCACTTAAAGAAACATTTGTCAACTTGCTTTACCTTCTTAGAGGTGACATTTTTTTAAATGTGTGTCATTTATGAAAATGTTTTCTGTTGAACAAAATACATAGCTATTACTATCATTATGGATTCCAACTGACAGAAGGCTAATAATGGCAAGATTTAATTCAGCTAAAGACCAAGTAAAATGTATTCATGAGGAGCAGAGATGGAGGTGGAGTATAGAATGTGCATGAAAATTTTTTTAACATTTTTTTTTGAAAATCAAAGTCCTACATTTTTATAGGTCCATTTTCCAGTTTCAGAAAATATGAACTTTCCTAAGAATAGAAAGACTCACTGTTACCCATGTAACCCCAGAGAATTCATAGGAATTGAAATTAACTCCCAGGCTCCTAATCTGATGCCAAGAAAATATGCTGCAAACCAACGTGCATTTTCCAAAGCAGGGGGTAATGTTACCATGTAGCCGCCACATGCTGAGGATGGAAAACAGGTGTGTGGGTGAGGCTTCCTGCTACAGTAACTCATGCCCAGGCCCCAGGTGGCTTATCTACACCCTGCTCCAGACATAGGTCACTCCCACCTTGGTGCAATGATTTTCCACCGGGAACCCAGGGCTTCGTCGTGACTGAGTGAAGAATTACCACATGACACTTTCCCTCCCCAAAGCCGTGACACCTCTGCATTCTTTCCACTTCTGAAAGTCTCTGCCACCTGCAGACCCTCGGGACCCTGCCCAGGTCTGCCCAATAGCCACCTAAGACTGAGTACTCCCGTGTCTGGGTTTACGGGATTTTTAAAATCATGTTTCTGCTCAAATTCCTTCATTTCACTGGTTTCTCTAAATTCGTCTCGCTGTTCTTTGGTTGGACCCAACAGAATAAGGGGTGATAGGACTGAGAAGTTCCATCTAGTTCTGAAAGCTTTTATAAAGTTTGGGGAGACTGGATCAATGCTGGGGAGAGAGCTGGACCACAGATGGAGGCCAAGGATGGCAGTCTTGACCTCAATTCATGTGGCCACTGGAGATGGAGTCACTGTTGAGACAGGTGTAGACAGCTGAAAATACAGACACATAACTGAGATCGGCTGTCAGAAGACATGAGTAAAAGACACAAATCAAAATCTCGTCTGTGAAGCTAAAGGAGATTTGAGAATGTGACCAACCAGGAGATATCTACCTGAGACAAGTAAAGGCCACATCAAGGAGGTATAGAGAAAGGTGACATTTATTAAGAGAATGACCTCAAAAGTTATGATGAGTACATGGCATTTTCTAGACAAATTTATATGAACGGTGAGTTAATTGCATCCAACATGAAAGCCTGGGGCCTGTGTCACTCTTCCCGTTGGATCTTTTCAAGTTATGTTGTATGACAAGATCTAAATTAGGGATCAGGAATAAACAAAATATACAGATACAAGGCTAAGAGGTGGGAGAGGATACTGCTAAACGTCCAAACTGTTCCCAAAGTGCTTAGAGCCCTAAGACTGGTCAAGAAGATACTCAGAGAGCAGAATGCCATCTGTGACTGTCCGAGAGCCTGAAGCCAGCGCTCCGGGAGCAGGTCCTTCTCTCAGGGCTGACTCAATGCATCTGACCACCCATCCTATGTATAAGCCCAGAATGTCAGCTTAATTTACACTGAAAAATTAAATGTCTGAGAAACTTATCCGTCCACTTGTGAATGAGGATACGAGTGCTCCTTGTCCAAAGCTGACCAGCAAAGTTAGCCAAGCATATTCTTCGGGCTGATTGGTGAGCACAGAATATTAACAAGAATCACTAACACGTGGTTTGAATGTTTCATGAAATCAGTCTAAGATATCATAACAAAGCCATCTCAACAACAAGAATGGACTTACCAGTGAGTCAAGGGTACTTAAATTCCATCTACCGAAGCATCATCTCCCTTGGCGCCTTTAAGAGGACACTGCCAATATTTACCTCTGTGAATGCTGTTTGCTTTGCTCACATATCCGACTGGCGTACATTTTTCTAATACCTTTCATCAGGTTACGGTTCAGTCTTCTAAGCTAACAAGTCTTTCCTTCTCCTTGTCTTCACGCATCTCTGTGATGATCTACATAATAACATACCAATTTTAAAGTTCAGCTCCTACAGATCAATCTCAACTCTCTACTTTCCAGTCCTTAGTGGGAAAAAGGGTAGCAAGGTATTTCTCTATAGTCCTCAAGTATTGGAAAAGAAGTTACTGGTTTTCCTTCTCATTTAAAAATTTAACGGGCTTTTTAAAAAGTCTATTATTGCACTTTCTCATTTCTATGTTCGTATCAACAGGCCCCAAATCATTTTAGTCCTCCCAGGATGCTGGATGCGGAAAGCTCTTCTTATCAAGGTCATTAATGGATTCACACTAACAAAGGAGCTTTATCTGTGTTACATTCAATATTTGCAGAGGCAAAACTGTGAACTTCTCTAGAAAAACCCTGGCAAGAGATAATCGAAAGTATCGAGGAAACAAATGAGAAAAGAAGATAAGTTCTGCAAATCACATTCGTATTTCAGAGAGCCGAAGTTAAAAGAGCAAGACAGATTTAAGGCAAAGTCCGAATTATACAATGGAAAAATACTGTGCTGAAGATTAAAGGCCCGCCTGCTAAATAGATAATGCCAAATTTGATGAGAAAATACATTACATTTCCTTTCCTTTGAAACCTTAGTTGATATTTTCCACTTTTACTGGAAAGAAATAAGCTCGAAGATGTCACTCGACACTTGAAGAGAGGGCCTCCCTTTCCAGATGCACAAACCTGGAGGAAGTGTCTCAATGTTTTCCTGTGAAGTTCAAGCCCCTGGACCGTTCAAGGGCAGCTCACAGACTGAAAAGTGCGCTTTGGGTCTTTTGTTGTTTGGCTGTGAACATTCTTCTTCTCTAAGGGAAACTTGTAAAGGAGCTGGAAGCAGGAGAGAGAGGTGGATGAAAAGAAAGGGCTTTTTCATTCCTGTCTGACCAGTCCTCTCCCTCAAGGCTTTTGCTTCACTCTTGTATTTGAACTCACCTTTTACCTGGGCTTTAATTTACCCCCAGGTAACCTCTGATCTCTTCTCTCTCTAACCTACATAGATTAGGGAACATGCACACCAATTTAGCTCAAACAGTTATCAGGAGACCTGAGGCATTTACTCACTATTGTCACCTTATATAGTTTGGCCTGTGGCACTCTGCTCATCTCCTTTAAGTTCTGTACCAAACTGAGCTAGACTAACATGCTCTCTTACTTTTCTCCATCTTAAAAGCACCACAAAGATTAACCTGCCCATTTCCAACTATGTGCTCCATGCTGCATGAGCAAGTTCAGCTTCACGTGCAGGCTACTTCTGCAGTCACACAGGTCCCCTTGTTTAAAAGGCACTGCAGTCACCATCTTGAAATGCTTAATAATTTTTGAAAAAGGAACCCCACATTTTTATTTTGGACTAGGCCCTGCAAATTATGTAGCCAGCTCTGTCTGTGACTATGTTTCCCTGTCTGAAAGCTAAAAGCACAGCTGCATTCCTGACCTGACCCAACAAACCTCAGTCTAATGGGGCAGAGTGCATGTTGTCCATGGAGAAAGCACCTAGGTTAGATAGCTAAGCATAGCCAGATGCAGCTCCAGCCACTCACGCCTGTCACATCTGTCAAATAGTCAAGAGCATGCATTCACTTGCTTGGTCATTGCTCTAAGCAAAATAAAGACCTCCAGCCATGTCACATGCTAACATCGAGAGAACTGAAGACTGTGATTTGTATTAATTGAAAAGTCATGTCCAGACCTCTGGCCCTAGCTCCAGAAAGTTCAGGGCTCATGAATTCCAGGAATGCACGGAAAGAGAACCAAAGAGCAAAACTGGACTTTCACCTAAGTTTAGAAATCAAAGGCTACTGATCTAATTCTTTAGCTGAAATCCTTCACTAGAAACGGCAACAAAACCTTGTTTTATTTCTTTACATAATTTCTTAACTTCATGTTGACAAGGACAAAGTGATTATGAAAAATATTATTTCCTGCCTCAGAATGAAAATGTCTGCCTTATTTCTGTGGGAGAAAGATTCACCATCCCTTCTCTGTTTTCCTCTCTATATCACTACCCTCCCCTTTCCTCAAATACCCATAATTTGTTGAAGGAACGGAGGTGAAAGCTTGAACTATACCTTCTCCTCATTTTCCTTACTTTTTGTATCTATGAAGCATATTGAATGCAGAACTGTAACAGTCGTTTGCTTGTTGGAGGGTCCCTGGAAGCTATAGCTCATATTTGAGATTTCCATTTAAAGAACTGATAACAAAAGGATGATGCATGGCAAGTTCTCCAGAGTAGACCCATGATACCCGCCCACCTCATCATACACCTGAACTTTACACTTTTAGTGTAGACCTGTGTTAAAATCCCAGCCTACAACCAGAAAAATTCAGATACTGACTAGACACTTGATGGTATTCAGAAATTATTATTTTAATTTTGGCATAATGTAGTGTTGTGACTGTATTTTTAATAAATAGTTTTCTGGAACTACATACCCAACTGAGGCAGGGGCTTGAGTAAGGGTGTTAGAAAGGAATAGGATTGGCTACAAGCTGATAATCTGTGCAGCTCAGTGATGTGTTCAGACAAGTAAGTTATAATGGGCTCTTAACTCTTCTATATGTATGATGTTTTCCTTAACAAAAGCTTTCTTAAATGTATTTTTATATATGATACATTTATTTGACTCAGCCATTTCTTAACTGTGTGACACTAGGCAAATTGCTCTCTTAGCTTATTTCATACTAGTTTTCATAGTAACAGCTACCTCTTGCATTGTGAAAAATGAGTACGCTTATAAATATAAAGTGATCAGGAAAGAGCAGATCTGAAGGACCAGTTTTCATCATCATGACCCGATTAACCTCCTCCATCCTGGGGCACCCTGCAGGTAGCATCCGCTACTGACCTTCACTGGAGCAGATCTTATCCTTTTGTCTACATGTCAGCCTGAGTCTAGACTGAGTTCAAACTTCTGCCTACTTCATGAAATCAGGTAGGGCTTTAAGAATCCAGCTTGCCGAGTGGAAAGCTAGAGTCTTAATCTCCTATGTGACCTCCCAACTCCCACCCCTTTCAGAAGAATACAATGGACTTTTGGATTTTCCATAAACAAGAGCATGTGCCAAGCAGGTTTGTGCAGATTGCAGAAAAATGTTCCTTTGATTCAGATCCTGAAAATTGGTCTCTGAGTGACTGTACTTAAGAAACAGCATCAACAAGAACTCTCTTACTGAATCAGTTTGAAGTTGCAGCATCAACAAGAACTCTCTTACCAAATCAGTTTGAAGTTGCAGCTGCCTACAAAGAACTAATGAAAAAAAGTTATGGTGGGAATCAATGAAAATCTTAATAGTAATGACCTTCTGAACAATTTTTAATTAATTGCCTTTTTCATCCAACGTGAGGCTGAATCACCTGATTTACCTGAATGTTAACAGAATCAACAAAAGTGAACAACGACCTAATAGTATTTACTTTGTGGACCTTCTACTATTACTATGTTGGATTTTCTTGAGAGGGAAAGCAGTGTAAATAAATGCCACGATCTTCCAAAAAATTTGGTGGGGAGGATCGAGTGGATTAAGTAGAAGGTTTTCTGTTTAAGTTACAGAGAAAAAGTATTTGCCAGCTTAATCCTAACTTCACCGTTGCCTCTGCTTCCTTCTATTTTTGTGGACCTTAACTCCAGCCACCAGATACTAACCTCTGGGGAGAATTTAGCTCTTCTTGGGAATTCGTATCATCATAAAGTGGCATCCCTTGAAAACAGTCTTTACAAATTAGGCATGTTTTTCCTCTATGCATGGAACGTTAGGATTAGGAACTGCAGCACTGTCTGCAGTAGCCAACGACTGAAAACACAGGGAATTCCCATCAACAATGGCTGGATAAACTGTTTCACAGTCACGTCACAGAATATTTGGGCAAGCATAGGAAATGACTTGGAGGATTATCCTGAGGTATCAGAGTAAGAAAAACAATACTGCAAAAGAATGTCAAATCCCATTTTTATAACAGTCACAAAAAAATAGCCTAGATTGGGATGGTGTGATACCTAAGATCACCTGAATACAGGAAAAATATACTGAGAACACCATTAGGGTGCTACCACGGCTTCCTACTTGGGGTGTGCAGGCAGAGTGGGAATGAGGGGTGCTGTCATTGAGGAGCATGAGGAAGTACCATGTTTGGTATAGTCCCACATGCATGTGTTTGTCTGCACACACACCTGCATGGATGTGTATGTGCACATGCATAAAATGACTCATGAAAGGATGACCACCTAGATGCTCTTAAGTGGTGGTCATCACGTAGCAGCAGTCCACATACCTTTATTTATTAAATGTTTATATACTGTTAGATTTCTTTACATTAAACATATAGCATTTATATGACAGAAAAATTAAGTCTAATTGATCATGGGAACAAAAAAAGTTACCCATTCAGATGTAATTCGCCAAATAGTGAGTATTTTATCTATTTTCTGTTGTTGCTCCCATCGATTGCCTCATGGTCCCCATACTCCATCCTCAAGGCCAGCAATATGGCATCTCTCTGACCCTGCATCCAGTGTCACATCTTTCTCTGGCTCACTCTGCCTCCCTACCTCTTCTACTTTTAAGGATCCTTAACATTAGTTTGGACCCGCCCAGATAATCTAATATAAACTTCCTATCTTAAGGTCAACTGATTAGCAATCTTAATTCTGTCTAAAACTTTAATTTTCCTTTGTCATGTTACCTAACATAGTCATAGATTCGAGGACTAGGACATGAACATCTTTGGGGGAGGGGACACTATTCTGCCTCCCACAGCATCCATGTGCTGGCACTGTGCAGGGCACTGAAAGTATGAAGGCAAGCAAAAAGAATACTGACTTCAAAGAAACATGCCAACAAGCAACATTAACTAACAATATCTGTTCTAGGTATTGTTCAAACACTGCACTCACCCATTCAACAAACATCGAGCATCTTCTACGTGTTGGTTAGTCTGTGGGCACTGAGAATGCCACACTAAATAAAACACACAGAAATCCCTGCCCTCGTGGAGCAGGCAGTTAACCAAATAAAATGGATTTCTTGACAGCAGTGGGCACTGAATAATTCTCATTTATAGATGAGAAAACCAAGGCACAGAAAGGGTAAGACATTTCCTTGAATCTATCAAGAGGTAAAGCTGACTCTGAACCTTGGCAGTCTCTCTCCAGCACCCAAACTCTTTACTGTGAGGCCTCCTCTAGGGCTATTTTGCCATGCAAAAATGGGCCCAACTCGAGTGGGCCCACTGGGAGACTGCAACTGGGAAACCGTGCTGCACAGACACACGCTTGGACACATCGCTAGACTGACAAACTGGGAGAGATATTTAGAAGGTGGGATTTGGTCTACTAAAACCTAGCCTGGCCACTCCACTCACCAACCCAGGCCAACTTCACTACCTTCCTTCTGCCACTGGTCTTTTACTTTCTCCTTAGTCATTATTATCACAGAATAGTAAGCCTTTAGAGTTGGAAGGAATTTCATATAATTCTAAATCCCTTTTAAACTGAGAATAAGCCAGAGCCTGTAGCTGGCATCTCTCTTCCAAATCTACACTTAAATCTATTAAGCCACATATCGCATTTCTAATTCATTTTCTCCCTAACCTTTCTGTCACTCTAATCGCTTAACACAAAATCACAATTGGTGCAACAGCTCTGGCCCTAGAAATTTCAATCAAATTCCTACGGGCTGTAGGCTTTGCAATACCAAGATTGCAAGGGCAATTAACTTTGGCAAAATAAGGGTCACACCTAATTTCCTGAGAAAGTCATAAACTTCATGTGATCCAAAGTAATTGGACATCTATCAAAGGGGTTCATATCACAATTCCCTTGAGAGATCATTATAATCCAGCAGGCTGATTAATTCCCCAGTAATATGAAGCTGAAGTTGATCAGCTTAGTCTTCACCCTGCTGCGTAAAGAAAAGCCTGAGCTGCTGGCAACTTTTCACAACACTCTCAGGCCCCATTTGACCATGGGAAATTCGTCTCATGCCTTTATAGCCTTTTCCGTTGACTTATATCCAGGAGGAATCTGAGTCGGTGCAGACACAGATTCTGTAAATTTACTTCCCTGCTTCCAGAGATCTCAAACTTCACCTTCACATAACACCCGCCTACTTGGTAACCCTAACGTTATGAAAGAATGGGTGTCACTATAAATACGTGGTTTTTCTTGTGTGAAAAAGAGAATCCGTGCCGGTAGAGCACTCTGCTATCAGAAAGAGGAATCAGGACCGTTAAAGATGCACAGCTACAGAGTGCTGCTTTAGCCTGATGCTCAGATGTCCTAGACGCCCTGTTTTCAGCCTGTCCCTCTGTGTTGCTACCAGACAGTTTGAATATTTTGCTACTGTTCTTCATTTACCTTTGATCTTTCTAGTAGATTAACAATGAGAACTAACCATATTCCATGTCTTCGCCAAAACAGCCTCAACACGGGCTCAAGCAATTAGAAACACCCCTTTGTTTTGCAATGTGTTTTTGTTTGATGGACTGTTTGTGGAGTACTGAAGGGAGTGTTTTTTTGTTTGCTCGTTTTTGTTTTTGTTTTATTCCTTTCAGCTGTTAAACCCACTACAATATATTTATCAGACAATTAACAACCAAATATTAGGAAAATGCATGGAATATTTTAAGCATCAGCTCCTTCTACTGGAACTGATCTTTAAAATCAAAAGCCGAAATTGTTTCATTTTCTGGTCTTGCTTGTTTCCAGGGCTGTTTGTCAAATTTTCTGTTTGCCTTTATCAAGGAATATTAGAAATTCTCTTTAGTTTGCATACACAGACTCTCCTCAAAAAGTAGCAATCCTAGCTTCCTGGATATCAAATCTCACTTTTACACACAGACATTGCTTTCCTACAGTATATTTGAAAGAAATTAGTATATCATTACCCATGATTTATTCCACTCAAAGGGGCCTCCCAGGCATTGTTAAGTGAAACTTGCTTGAGCCAACTTTTAAAAGTCATAACGCCCTTCTAGTATTTACACAGGGACATTTTATCTATTCTTTCCCTGAAAAAAAGATCACATTGCTTTCCTTTCATGCTTAATCGCCTAACACAAATCACTAAGCAGTGCTAAAGCTAACAAAGCCAGCAAAGGCCATCCATTCGACAGCTAGGCTCAGCAAAGGTGTGTCTGCCCAGAATTGAAAACATCTGCTGGCTGCTCTGGGCCCATCCTGTTAATATTTTGAAATGAATGATTCAAACCACTTCATTAACTACAGGTACTAGAGATGCTATTTATAGGTGCATTATCACTTACATACAGTTTAACTTAATGTCTTGATTCCACTGCAAAAGTGCCTAATTCATAGAGTGCTAATGATTTATCAGTCTCCTTAGATATTTCCAGCATTGATAACATTCGAACAAAACTTAAAACACCCCTTTTCAACGATGCCTAAAAGAAAACAGCATGCAACTGATTAGTGGAGAAGAAAAGAAAGTAAGGTAGACGATTACTAGGCTTTTAATATCTTGCTTGCAAACACACTAGGGACTTTTTTTTCAAGTTTTACAATACGCAGATCTGCTGCTTTGGGTGTAATTTATGATACTTTGAACAAATTAATAGCCTGTTTTTGCTTTGACTCAGCTCTCAATTGACTCATTGATTTCTGGATTCGAGTGCAGGCAACAACAGGCTAGGAAAATACCAAGGATGGTAGCACTAAATAAATTAGTCAGTGACTCTACTGCTGCCGTAAGGGCTCTGAGCAAAACTGCCAAGCACAAAAGTGTGGATTTCTCAGGTCAGTTTGTCCCTTTGGCCAGTTCCTCGGCAGCAGCACATATATACTTGGGGCACGACAGTTCTTTGTGTAGTCCTTCCCCTGTAATTGTAGGATGTTTAGCATCCATTGCTCCAGGTGCCAAATGACAGAAAGTACTCGCCCTCCAGGACCAAACATGCACACACACACACAAGCACACACACATCCCCCACATTTCCAAACTCAGTATCCCGGTCTTTCTGCTTGTTGTCTGTAGCTGTCCAAAGTGCCCACCCCAAGTACTCCATTCTCCCAGGTTTCTCTCATCTTATTCATGCCCGTTCCCCGCCTCCAAAACGCCTAGTAAATAAAATGCCTCAAGACAAGACAGTTTGATATAATTCTGTAAAGATGAAAGTGATTTAATAATCCAATTAAAGTAATTAGCAGTAAAGTTTCAATGACTAACAGACTTGATCTTCTCAGGGTAAGAGTAAGGGAAGAAAGAGAGCTGTCCCCACCCACTGCCTCCCCGACCTCCCTCACACAAGATAGTCCTGAATCCAAGACTCCGGTTATGAGAGGTCGAGAACTCCCTGTACAGTGGGAAACTTGGGAAGTCTCTTCTGACTATGAAAAATAAATAACCACAGCAATCTCATTCCTCCTGTGTCACTGAGAAAACCAGAGCCAGATTATTTGACATTACATCTCCATTCTCAAAGAGCAAGGCAAAGTCAAAACTGGGAGAGAAGAATTTAAATGTCCCTGAATCTTCAGGTTGTACTTAAAAGTCCCGAGTCTTTCTCATTTTCCTAGTGACAAGCTAACCAGAAACCTAGGACGTATCTTTTCTGCAAATGTCCTGAAGTTCGGTTTTATTTGGCTGCTGGAGAAACACGTCGTCTTAGTCAAGTTTTATTAAATACAGTCCCTCTTCCCATAAAAATTATAATAAAATTCAAAGTCCAAGGATATGGCAAATAATATTGCCCTTGGGAGCTAGCACATAAAATTTTGGAGAGAAAAAAATGGTTTGATTTTCATTTTATAAAAAGCTACAGTCAGGACTTTCTCCTTGTGAAACTGACTGCTGTTTTCAGCCTCACAAACACTCAGCAAAAACATGAGCACTCTCAAAATGATTTGAAAAAAACTTTTGTTCTTAGAGGGTCTCTCACTACTATCATTAAATTGAATGATTTAGTTGCAAGTCAAAAACCTAGTATGTTCTCTGGATTATTTTCCAACTGTCCCTTAACCTAGACTTCTTGCTTTGACTGTCATTAACAGTCCCTGAAAGCAAGAGAGGCTTAGTCAAATGCAACCACAAATAGTGAAAAAGAGACAAATATCGTTTATTCTGTAGATGGCATGTGTTGGTGTCAACTCATCACGCACTCTTGTGTAAAGAGCCATCCGAAGACCAAAGCCCTACGTACCCAGCAAGACCAGGAGGCAGACTTCAGTGTTATTCCTGGAAAATATACCTGAAAGAAATCTCGCAGTCCCCACCACCCCGACCCCCGATGATAAGAACCTCTTCACACTATTTAATCATAGCTCTACTACTCACTCCTGTGAGGAACATCCAAGCCTAGTGCTATTCTTGAAGACACTTTTGTAAAAATTACTCCATTTAATCACTTATCCCTCTAACTCGGTGACTTCTGTCTTATAATGGGGCGACTTCTATAAATCATCCTTTACAAATGGACATTACAGTTAGCCAGCTAAGTAAAATGTTACTTATCAGGGCCTCACCATAGATGATGAGTAAAATATAACACATTAGAACAGTTTCCTTATTATTACGTGTGTACACATGTGTGTGTCAAAAATATTTTTTAACATATTGTAAACAGCAACAAAAAGAAGACATGAAATCAGCTTATTCTTATTCTATTTATACCCTAAACCATCTAGTACTGTTTATAAATATATCCTGCATTAATTTAAAAATACTAAAAGGTATAAATAATTGCATAATGAGCACCAATGTACCCACCATCCAGTTTAAGAAATAAAGCAACAACAACCAACATGGCTGACACTCCACGGAATCTCTTTCCAATGACAGTTCCTGCTGGTCCCCAGAAGTTAACCTCTCTCTGAATCTGGTATTTATTATTCCCATGCATTTCTTTGTGTTTTTAGTACCATGTTACTTACACATGTGTCTCTAAACTACATGTAAGTGACACATTTTTACATTTATGTGGCATTATATCATATTTTTTTCCTCCTCCTTGTCTTTCGATGCTCTATGCTATATTTATGAGTTTTATTCTGGTATATTCTTACCATGGAATAACACCTAACAGCAGAGAAAAAGAAGTATAATGATGCTGCTTTTGTTCATCTGCCTGCACAATTCCAGTTCATTTTAGCTTCTCTGCACTTTGTATCTGGATCATTATCACAGTTTTCTCATTGTCCCTAGCCTCCTCCTACACTAAAATAATTTGCATTACACAACCAGATATGCACCTAAAAACATCAAGGTGCTAAATTATGCTAAAAGATTCCTTGAATCCCTGTTTTTGACCACACTGGGTACAGGCTCCCTTGTCTAACTTTCAAAATGGCAGTGCCATGTCCACATCCTTCAGCTGGCCACAGAGCTCACCTGCAGTGAGCAGTCTCACACACATCAACGGCCTCCTGCTTCAGCCATCTGCAGCTCTTTCTGCCTGAGGCTCTGGCCACAGGTGCAAGCTCAGCCTGGACAAATCCAACGAGAAGTGCCAGGGAGTTATTACTCCAACCAATAAGGACGGACAGAAGCCAGTGGAGAAAAACAGTGGGGTGATTCTGAGATGTGCTCCTCACAGCCAAAGGCCATAGGGTCTTCAGCAGGATGGAGCCCCGGCGGTCCACCGCGACCCATTCACTAACCTATGCTTTACTAGCCTTCCTACCTTCCTTTCTCACCCATCCAATTCCCACGTGTGCCTGCTGGGTTCAGCTCCAACGTAAGCTCATTACACTTGAGTCCTTGCCTCAGTCTGCTTTTTAGACAACTGCTACAAGAACTGGCTCTGAACAGTGACCTTCAGGATGAAATTCTAAAATTGGATCACTCACTAGTCAAATGGCAAGAGGCATCCTATTGTTGACAGTAAGTGGGGTAGTGACAATCCTTGCTGACTACAGCCTCACAATTACCTATGGTGGATTGGCTCCAGGCAGAAGGGAAAAGTGTTTTTCTGGCTTATGCATTTTCTCTAGTAAATATACAAAAGCAGTAATTATGCAAATCTTAAAAGTTAGGTATGTTTTGTTAAATGTCCTGGAAGCCTTAAAGAGAGAGAATTACACGGGGGGACAGCCAGCCGTCAACTCACGGCAAGCTGTAGGAGACAGAAAGCCTACAGGCAGCTTTAGAGAAACTTACACAAACTGCAGCCAGCAGGCAAACCATGCTGAAAATCTAGCTCAAGCTTTGATCCGAAGACTGATGGAGTTACAGAGAAGCCTGAATTCACAGTTCAAAACACCTCCTATGCAAATCCCAGAGCACTAGAAAGGTAGCAGTAGAACCCGAGACTTGGGGATTGGGGGAACTGATGCCTTAGGAACTTTGACCTTTCAGAGTCCCACGAACCCTCCGCTGTTCAGAAGTAGCCTCTTGCCCTTGCTAGTGAAAAACAGCATCCTGTGGCCTGAAGACTGTCACCTAAGAAAGATGCCATACAAGACGATATCTGACCACTCATAATGTCCCCTTGGTTCCTCTCGCTATCTCCAGACCAATAACTAGGGTCAGTCTCAGCACAGCCCGAGTGAGTAGTACATTTGCTACAATGGGAGGACATACATTATTAATTACAAAAGAGATGAAGGACAGAGCTTCTCTGTACCTCAGTAACCAGGAAGGAACACCAGGAAATAGATACTGAAGTATGATACCAGCCTCGGGGTGGGAGAGAACACAGAACATAAGCCTGAATTAGGGAGAATTTACCACTAAAAGGGAACTCTCCCATGTTTTCAGGTTTAACATACTGGCAAAGACAACGGGAGCCTGTCCTTACTCGTTGCTGGAATGGGCCCTTTCAGCTTGGAGAGCATGGTGTCCTACAGTGAATTGGGTAGAGATGCTAGACCGTCTTGGCGAATATTAAGAAAGAAATCAACAGGCCCAGTTTCCACTTCAGCTTGAAGTTGATGCCCTGAGTATTTAGGAACTGTCTTTCAAAACGTGGCATATACACATCCATTATGAGGTACTATGTCCCCAATAGCTAGAATACATGGTCTTGGAACCCAATTTTTTTTTTTTACCATATTAGAAATTAAAACTGAAGAATTTATAAAATATTTCTTGAATCATTAAAACATAAATCTATTCCATGTTAACATAAATAATGTAATTTTTTAAATAATAACTATATTTCCCCAAAAAATTAGTGAGTGGAACTGTTTTACATTTTGAAAATATCTTTCATGCCTGGCCTAATTAAAGACATTTAGGCTCTCATATATACTTCTCCTTTTAGTCTGTGACACTTAGTTTTGGTTAAAGTATTTTAAAAAAATAAATAAAGTCTCACACATATATATACTTGAAAAAGGGAGGTATATTTTAATGGCTTTTTTATATAATTATAAAAATTCACCTTCAACACAATACCAAAAATCAATAAGGGGTAGTTTCTTAAACTTAAATGCAATATGATATCTGAAACCATACTTTGCTTCCCCAGCCACCACCATCATTACAGTCCCTCTGAAGGAAGTAGAAAAGAAATGGTTTTCTTCACTGAAGATCAGAGAGGTGAAGTACCAAGGTTGTTCAGCTAGTATCGTGGGATAACATTGCTTCATTAAAATTATTGGCTGACCTTTCATTTTGAGTAGATCTTTCACCCACGTGTAATTTTGTATCATCAAGCATTGGCCATTTGGAAAATGACCTTGACAGGTCAAACAAGATTTTGACAAAACAAATTTTTTATGGACTCTTGAAGGACTAATAGGTTATTTTTCAGGTTGGTTAAGATAAAGAAGATGGCAGAAGAGATTCTATGAAGAGTTAATAGTGGGCGCCAAGTCATAGGAGCTTGAGGGAATGGCATTTGAGGAAATACAAGCAATTTTGTAACTGGCATGTGTGTGGGGTGGGGGGGCATCGGGAGGACCACACAGCCCTGCACATCACAACGAGGAACTTCTGCTCTGTGCTGTCCAGTGAGTTTCCCATCCGCCCACACGCATCCCTGTCTAAGAACAATGTGGGCATTTGTGAGATTGCTAGGGTCTGAAGATGCAGATATTCTTTCAGAAACCATTCCCTACACAGACCATAATGACTGTCCGTCAATAAATTTACATTCTTTAGAAAAACAAGCCAAGGGTTGGAGAGAGAAGGAAAGAGAAGCTGGACAAGGGTGGCCAAAATATACCACATTACAGCCCCGGTTATGACAGGAAAGAGAGATTTACAATATACCCCAGAAAGTCAAAGGCTAACAGGCTACAAAACTGAGATTCCAAAAGATCCAGTCAATGATGTTTCCTTCCATTCAGGAAAAGAAGAATGATCAGAATTCTCACAGAGACCTACACTTAGAAGTATCAGAATGTCTTTAAAGTTGGTTGAAGCTGGCCACTACCATCAGAATGAACGGAGCAGAGGGATGCCACTGGGGAAGGAAAATAACTGTTTCTTTTTGTTGTTTTTTGTTTGTTTGTTTTTTTACCCACACCCCACACACAATAACCACAGTATTTGGTGCCTTTGTCAACCACGGCATGCTGCTCACTGCCCCATAACATGATCCCTTATTTTAACTTTTCAGAGACCCTTCCAATTTACCAATAATAGAATTACCTCATTTATAAGTTTCTGATGATTCAGTAAAGGATCTCTATAAAGTGGTTCTTAGATTTTTGAGGCCAAATAAAAAAAATTTAAATACGTATTATATGAGAATACTGAAAACAAAAGAAAGTAAAAATTATTCATTTTCCTATCATTTTTAATGAAATAACACAAGAAGTGAAAATATCCTCCCTCTCCATACTAGCCCAGAAAAAATAACTGTTAACAGTTTGAGACAATGTCCTCAACATCACAATACTTAAACAGATGTGTAAACATATACAGAACTTTCCAAACATGTACAGAACTTTTTAAAAAGAAAGAACATCACAAAGATTATTTTATGCCTCTAAGTACATCCCACCACTCCCAACAATTTTCCACCTAACAATTTCATAAATACACTTCCAAGTTTGTACACATATCCTCCCTAGGATTCAGTTGTTCCCTATTAAAAATATTTTCTTTGGGGTAAAAAAAAAAAAGAAGAAGGAGGAGGAGGAGGAGGAGGAGGAGGAGGAGGAGGAGGAGGAGAAAGAGGAAGAGGAAGAGGAAGAAGAAGAAGAAGAAGAAGAAGAAGAAGAAGACGACGACGACGACGACGACAGAAGGAAAGAGAGAGGGGGAATGGAGAGATTTAAATAATAATGCTTAGATAATATTTACTACATACCATATCTCTTTTCATTGCTAAAAACATGCACATGTTAGTATCCCAGTTTTATCGATGTGGAAACTGAGGCACAGAGGAACTAAGTATTAAATGGTAGTGCTGGGACAAATCTTAGGCGGTTTGTTTCTAGAATGCTTTCATTTGTTTGTTTCTAGAATCTTGACTGTTGATCTCCATACTGTTCTACCCCTTAAGAAGAAAGTAATGATGCCTCAGATATTATGGCAAAGAAGTTACATCACACATGGCTTTAAAAAGTGAAAACACTTAAGATGCATTTTGCCAAACACTTCCAGGCCACATAAGTTTTTTTTTTTAAAGGAATACCCACTTTATGAAATACCATAGTCTTATGAACTCTGTTCTGGTAAATCCATGTGTTGTAAATGGAATACTTGATGTCTATTCAAGCTTCTGGTCCTCACCTTCCCTTGATCCCTCTTGAAAGTACATCATTCAGGACTCTTGTGCTGGGCCCAGAACTAAGGCTGAAAACTGGGAAATGAATGAGAACTTTCAGGAAAACCTAGAAATGGTGTTGCTTAGAATATCAGCACTATCCTGAGGTTTGCACAGTCACCTCCCCTGGAAGCTGAGGTCTCAATTCTAGCCATTATAAACTGAAAACAAAGAGATGATTCTCTTTTCTCTCTCATCCTTAAAATGTGGCACACTAGGAAATCTCTAGGATTGAACGGAGAAGCTCCACTGTATTTAAGTGAATTCAGAGTTTCTTAGGAACTAAGCCAACATGTTTCGCCAGTATACAGGCAAACTGATTCTCTGCTGGACTTAAAGTGATAAAAAATTGAAATAATCTTCCTCTGTGAGCTCTGATCAGAGTCTCTCTCCCTGAATATCCCACACTGCATGAGAAAGAGGGCAAAATAAGAGGATGACAGAGCAAAATAAAAACAGACTAGGAAATGACAAGGAAAACATCTGGGAGAGGAAGACAAAGGAGAAGTGTAAGTAAAGTCACAGGAGATAGGGAAGTTGCCTGTCAATTTTCATTTCTACCTTTCTCCTGGTAGTCAAAGGCCTGATTTTGCTCAGGTATCTAACTATTCCCATTCTCACCTGCATCCCACTCCACATATGTGATTCAAAGAGTATCGACTATCCCTGCGAGGGGTCAACCCTGATGGACACAGGTCAGTTGCAGCAAGTTTTCCTTGCCAATGAAAAGGTTTAGAAGGGGACCTGTGACCCATTTCTGATCAAGGAGGCACCAGAAGAAAATGGCCATGAAGCTTCTCCAAAACCTGTCTCTACTTTTAAGGAAACATGGAATGAGATGGCTCCTTTTTTTGCTTCCGGCTATGGTCACATCTGGAGGTGACATTAAGAGCTACTGCTGCCATCCTCCAACCACAAGGAAAATTAGCTTTAGAAAGCAGCCTTCACTGGCAGGGACCAGAGTACAGCAATGGAAGGACACTAGGTTCTAAAATTCATCATTTTTTCCAGTGGCAACAAACAAATCCAATGTGTTAGTGGCTGAAATCAACACACATGTATTTCCCTGAATCATGTGAGGGCTGTGGGACTTCTGGGTCCCAGTCAACCCCAAGTGTCTTCTGGTTCCAGACCCAGGCTAAGGAGCAGCTGCTATTGAGACCTGTTATTGTCCTGGCAGAAGGCAGCCATCTGCAAAGTAAAGGGGAGCCAAGCCGTTTCTTTAAAGTTGCTGTGTGCATGTGCCATGCCTGCCCTCTCTCCACTGGCTAGCGCTTGCTATGGGCCAAGCCCAGAGTCAGTAAGAAGGGGTGGCTGGGGAGACAGAGGTGGGGGAGATGGAGCACTCTTCCCCCAAGGGGTAGGGAAAGTCACCTGAATATAGGTAGTGCCATGCAATCCTGATACAGGTAAAGAATAGACATTTGGGAACAAATGTTCAAATCAGTCAAAGTCCTTGACAACATTATTAAGGCCCTAATAAAAGGCCTTCTGGTATTCTATTTCTGGATTTCCACTTCTATGAGATGACATACTTCTTTACTGTCTAAATCTGAGTTTTCTGTGAATTATATATTTTAGGGAAAAGCATCCTAACCAATACAGAGAAAATGCCCAACAATCTGCTCCTATTACGAAGTGGAGGAAGAACACTGAACTATCCATAGACCCGATGCAAAGATCCAGCCATTCCCCCAGGCACCGACTCTCCTTCCCGAACAAATCAAAGCTTTTCTCTGCAGCTGTGAAAAACAGGCCAGGGCTTCCTATAATGCAGGGACAGTGAGCTGAGACAGCTGAGGACAGCACAACCAGAGGTTTCAAGCAGCGTGACGAACGCATGCACAAGTTTTTATAGGTTTTGTTTCCATTTCGTTAAAGACGTGTGTGTACCAATGAGTCTGAGAAAGAGAAGAATTCAAACCGACGTCAATTTTCTTTGCAAATTCAATCGGATATGTCTTACAAGAAGAAAAACAGAATTTATCTGTTTATATATTTAACTTATTCAATCCAGTCTGTCTGCCAGGCCAAAAAATTAAAAATAAAAAAAAATGTGTATAGTACTCAATATATATGTACCACTTACATCAAAGATGGTAGACTTTGGAGTCTATTTAACTGATGAAATACAACTTCATAATAGGACATGTGTAAGAGAGAGGGACCTAGGAGAATGGCATAAGCCACTGCCACAACCCTAGGATGACCTTATAAGAACTTTTACTGAACTCAGGGAAAGACAAAAATTAATGAAAACTTTCAAACAGTACAAGAGCACAGAATGGAGGGAGTCACAGCAATCATCTTTTGTTTTGTTTTATCATTTTTTTTCTTTCTTTTCCTTTAAGAACATTGAAGCTATAACCACAGAGGTGACTGGAGAATCACAGCCCTCCTGAAGTGATATCCAAACAGAAAATTTTCCAATACATATCCTAAAATCACAGAGCATGTAATTCCACATTAGCTCCAGGAAAGCAGCATCTTTGCTTGGGATATGGAAATTTGGAAGCTCATTGCTATAATCTGTGGTTATGATTTCAAGCTCCCCCAGTGATGCCGGGAATCAAACCACAGACTCCCAGTGCTAGGAGCCTTTATTGTAATCCAATAAAACCTTAACAACCAGTCTTCTTTTTTATGATAAATTAAGGGCCTCATTTGCTTTGAAGCAGCCCCTCTGCCCTAGAGTTTACCTCCCTGTGGAAACGGTCCTAGAGAAACACGGGATTCGGATGGGGTGAAGACAGTGGGGGGTGCGAGAGCCCAGATTCGCCACCTTGGTTTCATGAATTCAAAAACTACAAAACAAATAAGTTTTCTCTTTTAAAAAACCTAATTTTTTAGATGAGCCTCTGCTTGAGACTTTTGACAATGTTTTACAAACCATGACTTCTGAACCTTGAACCTCGGTCACAGAATGTCACCCTGAAGTCATAAATTCGATATCTGGGACTGAGGCCATGTGCAATAGTCACCTACTTTTAAGTTCATTTCTACTAATTTGAAATTTTATTCAGAGGCTTCAACTCCACCCAAACTGTCAGTATTTGTTTCACTGCTATGTCATCTTTGTGAACTCATTTATTACAAAGTGACCTCCAAACTCAAAATAAACTTTAAAAAGGAACGTATTTATTTTGTAGCCATAATTCCTTCCTCAGATCCAAGGCACTGAGATGTCAAATTATACCCAAACCTATACCCATGTGTGTTTTTACTGGATTCCAGAGGCTAGGACAAGAAGGAAAGTCAAACCTAGAGGTGGCCCTAAACATAAACTTACATTTCCAGAGAACTCATTTTAATCTCTAATGACATGAAAAGTCAAGAACAAAGCATATGGATGAAGGAACCAAAAGAGTCTGAGAGATGGAAGAGAGACAAAAAGGACATCCTGGCGAGCATGGACCTCGACGCTCAGCTCCACCTTCTATGTCCAAATATCAGGAAAGCCAGCAATGAGCTCGGCTCCAGGGCCTCAGCGCAGCCCCCACTGAGCATTTAAAAGCTGGGAACCCTTTACACCTGCATGGCTTTCTCATGTCCAGTTTATTCTCTATTTCATCATGACTTTAGATAAATGGATAAAAGAAGTAATAAAGAAAATGAGAATTTATCCAAGCCACAAAAGTTTGGACATAAAATTAGTGGTGTGAATGAGGTTTATATTGGTCTATGCTTTTTTCTTTCTCACCGGCCCATCACCCCCAAAATCTCCCCAAAAATAATGACAGAGTGTGTTGCAAGGGAGATAGCAGTTGATGGTAACTGGTAACTTCAGCCAATGATTTCTCCTCTCCAAAGGAAACACGTTTTGTAATTCCACACGCTCTCAGTAACACACTTTGCTGTCATATGATTTCTGTGAGTAGTAAATTGGCATTACTGATTCTTGGAAAATTGAAGCTGTTAATATATTAACCCAGAGCACAATATTTTCACTTTTAAGATGTATTTTCAATTAACAGCTTTTCATGCTCTCCCTGGGGTTCTAATTTAATTAGCAGTTGACACATCAAGGTGATTTCATTTAAGTAGAAATCCCATTTGGAAGAAGCATTTTTTTTGGTTTTATCAATTCATCAATATTTACTAAAATGAACAACTGAAATATCATTTGACTTCCAGTTAAATCTAGCTGTGATTATAATGCTAACCATTCTACTTCAAACTCTTTTTTAAAATGCTCGTTAATGTTGATATTGATAATAAACTGATACTGACGACTGCCACCTTATCATGCTGCCCTTCCCACATTGGTTCTTGTCCTGCCTTCTCTTCTACAAATGTCATTTACCAATGCCATACATTTATGGAATTTAAAAAGTCAAATAGTTCTACAGAACTTACTTTGAAAATCAGCAGTCCTCTTCTCCGTCCAGGCTCTCTATTCTGATTCTCCAGAAGCAACCACTTTCTACTCTCTCAAATGTTTCTTTGGGCATTCCCTTTTCAATACCTGAGCAACAAATATTTCTATTTTTAAATTTTTCAGTTTTAGAATAACAACCTATTGACTTCTTGCTATAGAACAAGAGGATTGAATTCTCATACCAACCTCACCCCTACAACTGTTCTCCACACATTCTTGCCTTCCCTGCAGTCTCTCAACATATTTGCATCAAAATCTGTGGACTGGTACTTAATAATAATACTATTCCTACCACATATTAATCAGAACTGAGTCATGCCATACAATTCAGACACATTCTCTTAATTGCACAATGCTGCTTATCATGAAGTTGATTTTATTTTGTTTTGGTTTGTTTTGTTTTCATTGTTGGTGCTTACTTTTCTATCTATCCATCACTATTCCATATACAAATTCTCTATCTAAAGTAATTCTTCCCCCAATTCCATTTCATCATGTATTCTATCATTTTCAACTTCTTAGAGACTTTCCTCCTGAAATCCTTTCTTCTACAGTTGATTTATACTAGTTGCTCTAGATGCTTAATGCTTTGCTTTCACTCTTAGATCCTCCTTCATCATCTTCCCCACCTTTCCAGCATCCCCTTGTGCATCTCCTGTGTACTCCTCTGTACCCTTTTGCTCCTTTGTTTTGTTGGAACACATTCTGTAGTATCTCAATGTTTAATTTTATTGAGCTTCAACTTTGATTTACCTATCTTACTCTAGACTTTAAAGCAGAAATTTATTCTGACTCAACTAGCTTGTTTAATACTGAATGAATAAAAATAAATAAATATGAGATGTTACAGGTCAATCCATGGCATCAGAATTAGGCATGGCTGAAAATGTAACTCCAATCCATCATAGCTAGGCCACAACTGCAATGTGATGGGAAAGACCAGAAATATAAATCTTGAACACTGATGATGAGATACTGATCACAAGCAACAACAAAAAAACTCAAAATTGTTGCATTTTAATTTCAACTGTAAGTAATTATTGTCTTATTGAAGATGCAGAAACAGCAAGAAAAGCAGATTTCTTTTTGGAAAGCTGTGCCTAGACATTGATTCTTAGTCATAAAACCATGAAACATGATCCAGACAGTAGAATGAAAGAAAAGTACCCACAATCATTATGTTTTTACTGAGTGGGCTTCTCTGACTAGCCCAATTATGAGCATAACCACGGATATAGAAAAACGATTATAAATCATTCATTATCAAACAAATGCAAATACGCTACATGTAAAACCATGTATCATGTATGGATATACATCCTATACAAAAGTCTTAGTGCTAATGCTAAACCTGACCTTAAACACACAAGTTAAAACAAATATTTTATGGTTATATATCATCTCTGACTTTAAAACATCATATTGCTACAATTTCTCTTCTACTTCAATACAGATGTCCATTTGATCTAAGTTAATTTATAAAGTTATGCAACCCCAACAAAAATACTAACAGATTTTCCATTAGAGGAGATTTTTTAAGGTGATTATTAATGTCATTTGGAAAAATAAATGAGCAAGAATAGTAAAGAACCCCATGAAAAAAAAGAGCAATGAGGTAGTGAAGTCAGAGAGTTATCCCTGCCAATATTAAAACATGTTTTGAAGCCACTAGAATTAAAACAGTATAGTATCAGTACATAAACTGTCACAGAACAATGGGGCATATTAGAAAATTTAAAAATAAACCCAATTGCAGATGTAAAATTAATAAAGCATATCATACCATTGAATAAAAAACCGACTATTAAATAAGTTGTATTGGGCTAACTAAAAGGCCATAAGGAAAAAAAAATAATATTGGATTCCTTCTTCACTTTATACTCTAGGATAAATTCCAAATGGATACAATATTTAAATGAAAGAATTAAAACCTGTCCCACTAGCAGTGGATTCCTTTACAACCTCAAAGTAAGGGAAACTTTCCTAACTATGAGGCAAATCAAAACACAATAGAGAATTAGATAAATTTGATAACATAAAAATTAAAATGTTTGTATGGCAAAAGATGACAGAAATAAACTAGTAGATAAACGACAAACCAGGAAAAATATACCACAAAGTTTTAAGACCTCTATACTATGAAGAACTCCTAAACACAGGGAAGCAAACACTAACCACCCAATAGAAAACTAGAATAATAAACAGAAAGTTCACTGAAAGAGAAATGCAAATAGCTTTTAACCATCACATAAGAAATGCAAACCAAGTTAGGCTGAGCTACCTCTTCTTGCCTATTTTTCTGCGAAAAGCCAAAAGTTTGAGAACACACTCTCGGGACAAGTTGTGAGGACATGGGTAGTCACTATATTGATAGAGAAAATGAAAAATAAAAGAGAATTTGTCAATATATAACAAAATTATATATGCATCTACCGTTTCACCCAATAGTCCCACCTCTCAGACGCTATCACAAAGCCACATTTAAAGAGTAAAGAGAGCACATGTACCAACCTGTACACGGCTAGTCTTTGTAGTAACAAAAAAAGTGGAACAGCCCTGTGTATCCATTAGAAGTCTGACTGAGTAGCCTACAGACAATGCAAGCTATGGAGAAGGCTATCTCTGTGTACTACTAGAGCATGATTTTCAGGGTATGTTATGAAATAAAAAGAGCGAGATGAAGAAAAGTTGTGGTGGTATACTGTCACTCATCTAAGATAGGTAAATATAGGAATATATTTAAGTATCTAACAGCATTTTAAAATAGTAAAATAATAAACTTCATTTTTTAAAAATCTACATATACTAACAGAAGGAAAAGGAATGGGATGAAGGGCCCAAGAAGAAAAGTTAGCCTTGCTTGAGTCTATTTCATTCAGCATGTTTACCTATGACACATGTAAACGTTTTCCATAATTACAAACCCTAGTTATTTTTTTTAAATACAGTACCAAATTTTTAAAATAAAGGTAAAGAGAATGGTCATACACACACACACACACACACACACACACTTGGTGGCATATACTTGGTGGCAAAACCAGTCACACACAGAGGAAATAAACTATTCTGTGTGACTTTTAAACACAATCATTTGTCAACAAGGGTATATTCTAATACTCTAAATATGCTAAAGATAAAGAAAACTGCCCCCAAAATAGTTGTATACTCTTTTCTGTAATCAAATATTTGGCAGTAGCATTGGAGACTGTTGGGAATACGTTAAGGCATAAAAGAACTGAGTATTTAGGTTACACCCTAATTCTATAATTCCCAGTGTTAGTGAGAACTGGAATTCTTGGAGTAGAAAAAGAAGATAGAGCTGTGATATCAGAGTAAATTAGATGTAAACTTTAAGTAGCACTTAATTTGAATTGGAAATATCAATAAAAACTCATAATTTTTTATCTTTAAAAACACGTCTGTATATTTCCTAGAATCATCCACTAAAAAAGCCATCCCAGTAGCAATGATGACCCCTACAGACTAGATCGTGATGTCCAAATATTTTTCACCACCGAAAAGAATTAGGGCTTCTTGTAGAAATGGCTGTTTACAGATATGAAACAGGCAATGTACAGATGAAGTTGGAATCCTGCCATATGGCAAAAACCCTACCAAAAAATGACAAGCTCTCACTGGTCAAAATGGGGTAATCCAAACATCAGTAGGGAAAATAACTGCAATGGACTGAAACATACTAAGGGTCTACACTTCCTGCATGTACACATGTATGTTAGCATGTATGCAGGTATAATCTGTGAGATCACAATGACCTCTCCAAAATAAATAATCATGCTCATTGATCACAGTTGGAGGATACTTGCTGATTCATTATTTTAAAATCTGGTAAATATAGTAGGGAAAATGGAGCATTTATCCTGCTTTTCTTATACAAATTGTACCACTTGGGAGAAAAGTTATAAAAGAGAAGACATTTCTCTTTATAGAAGTTTCTAGCTAATATATTTTAAAAGTTACTAGAATTAGACCATAACAATTTTGGAAACCCTAATTAATGGATCTAGGTTGCTAACAACAGCATCTGCAAATATCACAAAAACAGAAAACCTCCCTATGGAAAAAGCCTCCCTATGGAAAAACCTAAACCCATCCACAAGCCTTCTTTGTTCTTCCCACAATTAATTGTTAGATTTATCTTATCGAGCCTCCAAATATAACTATTGATTTATAGGAAACTCAGATGGGATACAACCAGCAAAATCCAGACTCTGGACAATGACCCAGTTTATTCAAGGCATAAATTGCAAGAAAAGAAAAAGAAAAAGGGATAGTGATAAGAGAGAGAAACTATAATTTGAAAGTTATTTGTAACATGGAGGTTATTTGGATCCCAATTCAAATAAATTTTTTAGAAAGTAAATACAAACACATGTTTATAACTTTCATAAGACAACTGGAAACCTGACTAGTTACTTGATGATACTAAGAAACCACTGTAATTATTTTTAAGTGTGATCAATAATGATATCACAGTTTTATTTTTTGAGCCCTTATCTTTTACAGATGCATACAGAAATATTACAGACAAAGTAAAATGATGACTAGGATTTTCTTCAAAATAATATGGAAGGGGGAAATCAGTGGGCATGTAGATATAACAAGTTTGGCATGACTGTTAATTGTCGAAGATGGAGATGATGAGTACTAGGCCAATCACTATACTGGTCAGTTTTCTTTTGCATTTGTTTGGGATGTTCCAGATTAAAATTTAGTGGTGAAGAGAGATTTTAAATATAAAACATTTAAATGGCACCTAACACATAGGAAGCATTCAATTAGTTATTCAATTAGCAATTAACTATTAATATTATTTTGTTACTTTATAGAGACTGCAAGGTTCATTTTTTCAAGGATATTTATTTTCTTTTTAGATAAAGTATATATGTATGTGGAGAGATATATATCACAAGCCACCATCATTATCATCTCAGGTTTCATGGAAAGGGAATTCCAGAGGTACGGGTTATTGAACTCAAGACTAACAAAGTACTTCATACAATTGCCTTTGTGAAAATACAGTTTAGAATTTATTTATTAAAACATCATACATTTTTAGAAACACTACAATGAAAACTGACAAAGTTCATTATCTCTTTAGAGTAAATTAACTATATTTTTAAAAATCATAAATTATAAAAAATAGAAATGCTTGTGTTTGTTGTTTGATTACAGAAGCCCTTCCCCATCTTTCCTATGTCCTAATTCAGCTGAAAATAAACAAGGTCAACCCCATGCAAAGCCTTAATGTATCATTGCCCTTTTATGCACCCAAAGTCCCCTTTCTATGCTTGTTTTCCCATTGTCCTGAGTGACAAGCCTGGTCTGAAACTCAGTCACCCAACAACACCTTCCTATCTTCAGTCCCAACACTGTCAAAATAGAGAAGATCTAAGCGTTTTAATTCTTGATTAGATATGCCTTTATTCATACTAAATTATTCCAAAGAATTTTTCTTTCATCTGGCATTTATCTTTAATTTGTTTTCTAGTTTTGTAGCAGAATAAATTGAAGCACTTCTATCCTTTTATTAAGGGGAGAGTAGGGGATCGGGGAAGATCTGTTCAGACCTGGCCTCTTCCGTCCCAGGTGATCAGACAAAGTTGGTGTGTAAGTGAGCATAAGTAACCACAATAAGCTCAGGAAGGTGACAGTCTAGGCAGAGAGAAGGGCGCACAGAAGCCAGCACCTCCCGGTGGAGTAACAGTGCATAGCTTATTCCAGTCGGTGGGGCAGGACGGGTTTGAACTGTTCTGTTTTAGGTCACAGATCAGCAAACAAGAGCCAGAGGGCCGAATCCAGCCCACCACTAAGTTAAGAATAGTTTTTAAATTTTAATGGTTGGAAAAAATATCATAAGAACAATAATGTTTAGTAATATATGAGAAATATATGAAATACAAATGTCAGTTTCTATAAATAAATTTTCACTGGAAAACAGCCAAGCTTATTCATTTACCCATTTTCTAAGGCTGTTTTTGTGCACAACAGCAAAGTTTAGTAATTGAAATAGAGACCCTGAGGCCTGTAAATACTAAAGTATTTATTATCTGTCCCTTTACAGAAAAAGTTTGCTGACTCTTGCTTTAAGGAAAAGGGGAAATAACAGATGATTACAATGCAGAAAAATGACTATATTTCTGTTTTCAAATGGTCAAATAATATGAAGATTCAAAGCTCTGAATGCACACACAGTTGACTCTTAAAAAACATGGGGTTTAGGTCCAGGACCAAATCGAAAATTTAAGTGTGCCTCACTATCCATGAAGGATTGGTTCTAGACCTCCCCTTTCCCCATCCAGATACCAAAATCCACAAACGCTCAAGTCCCCTAGATGAAACAGCATAGGTCAGTCAATGCATACAGCTGGCCTCTGTGTCTCTGACTTCCTCATGTGCATCAAAACAGTACGGGAATTTATTGAAAAAAATCCACATGCAAGAGGATTGCATAGTTCAAACCATGTTGTTCAAGGGTCAACTGTAGTGCCAAACTGGCCTCTAGAAATTTACACCAATTTACAAAGCCACAAGAAGTTTACAAGATGCCCAATGCATTAATTGGACCCTTGATTTCAACAGGTACCATCACTGAGTATATTCTTGTTTTTACTTGGAATGGATTAAAAAATAATGTTGCTGTCTTATTTTCATTTAAAATTCTTTGCTTGTCAGAGTGAACTTTTTAAAATTGTTAATAACAATTTCTATATTCATTAGCCAAATGCCTATACTTTTTAAATTTATCTGCAAGAACTTTTGATATATTACATTTAACCATTAGCTGCAGGATGAGTACATTTTTAAATATGACCTGAGTAAGCGGGGTCAACTGAAGTCTCCCAGAAGGGAAAGTCTCAATAGGGTGTTCTAGTGAATTCGATGTGTTCTAGTGAATTCAGGAATACTAATTCAGTGAGTTCATACCATAAATGATACTAATACAAATTGGCCATTTGTGAAGTTAGAATAAAGGAATATACACATTCATCTCTTTGACTCATTTTCCATTGATTCTGTGTATTAAAGAACTACTTTCTTCTTGTTCTTTATTGTTTGTTCATTTGTCCATTTGTGTTTTCTTTGGACACAGAATTTGATTCTAAAAATTCCAAGACAGTAGAATCAGCATCTTCTGACCATAGCTTATCTACGACTAGCTGCCTGCCTGGGCCAATCTGGACACCCTGAGCAAGCCCAACGCCTTATTCATCTCCCCACAGTGGCATTGCTAAGCCAACAGGACTACATGTACCAGAGACCTCTCCACATTACGTCCATGGACATTTCCCCACATTCAGTATTTGGGAAAAGGCCACTGTGAACTCAAAGGCAGTGACACTGCTACACAGCCACTGACACAGTCTGCAGAAACTAAATGTAAACCTATAAAACCATCGAGTCACAGTTGAAGGCACAGCTTTGCATTATGCCAAACATGAGATTTCCATTTTCAGACTTCTGGGTTTTCTTTCAAACGACTAAGAAGATGAAGCAATGAAATAGGGGGGAAGGGAAGAGGAGACTTTTCTTTGAACAATTCTCAAACAAAAATTGTGAATAAAGTTATAAAAGCTTTTATGTTTACTAAAGAAACTGCAATGTGGCATCCTATCTCAGACCGTTTCTAATCTTCAATCCTTTCATCCAAAATATTCAAAATTCATTAGAGAAGACCAATTCTAAACCAAGATTCTTCAGTTAACTGACATTTTAAATTACTAGATAACAGGAAACTTGACTATAGGCTCTTTTCCCATTAAATTTTCTAAGTTTTTATACTCCCTTTCATGGTGCATTATTTAAATATGTAATTTCTATGGAAAAAAACTAATATTTTACTGAGATTAAAAACTCATCTAATTTTTGCGGCCAAGGACATGAAGGCAAGCACTTAACATTCTGCAGAAGAGAAATAAAACTTTTACAATAGTCACCAGAAAGAACACGATGAAACACCCACTGCATGAAACTAATCACACCACTTTGGAAAGATTAAGGACAACCGGAGTTTGGTAGTAATCATGAGGAAACAAGGCCAGCTCAGATTCAGGGGAATTCTTGAAATTCGCTGGTTGTATTAGGAGAGCATCATGCATATGGTCCTCTTCATCCGGAATGAAAATCCAGAGTCCAGGTTGCTGGCGCTCTCTCCACCGACACAGCGCTCTCCTGTACCTGTCCCCACACCACGCCCGAAGCACGCGCGCTTCCAGGCTTCCAAGCCAGCCAGATCCCTTGGTGGGATGACCGTGCTTTCCAAGCCCTCGGCCATTAGGAGAAACAAGAAACTCTCAATTTCTGTTCTCCCATTGCCCCAAACTGAAGCTGGCTTCCTCCTCTTTCCCAGAAAATGGAATGCTTGGGTAGCTGGGCAATGGAGCGCTCCTGCACTTGGTCTCCATCTCAGCCCCTGCCTCACTCCCTGCTGAGATTTCCGCTGGCTGCAGCTCACTCCCAGTGCCTGGTCACAGCTCTGGAAAACTTTATATTTTATCACCCTTCGAACTACCTTCTGCTCCCATCTGCTGTTCTTTGAGTGAGGTACATTTTCATTAATCTTTTATTGAGCTCTCCTACTTCTTAATAGGGCCCTCACAGAGAGCTGCAATATAAAGTTCACCATTGCAAGTGACATCAGCAAGATGGTGACATAGGTCTTTCCGATTTTAGTCCCTGTCATAGGTCTGGAGATTCCTCAAAATATTAAAATTAGTACTTTATGATCCAGCAATTCTACTTCTGGATATCTATCTGAAGGAAATGAAATCACTGTCTTGAAGAGAAATCTGCATACCCCTGTTCCTCGCAGCAGTATTTACAACAGTCACAACATGGAAACCACCTAAGTGTCCATCAATAAATGAAAGAATAAAGCACGCACGCACACACACTCACACACACACACACACACACACACACACACACACACACACAGAGGAATATTAGTGAGCCATGAATAAGAAGACAATCCTGCTACTTGCAACAACGTGGATGAAGTTTGAAGGCATTACCCTAAGTGAAATAAGTGAGACAAAGTCAAGTACTGTATGATCTCACTTATATACGGGATCTAAAAATCTGAACTCATAAAACTGGAGCAGACTGGTTGCCAGGGGGGAGGGGTTAAGGAAAATGAGTGACAGAGGACAAAGGGCACGAGCTTCCAGTTACAAGATGAGTTATGTTCTTAGAATATAACGTGTAGCGTGGGAACTACAGTTAACAAAACTGTTTTATATACTTAAAAGCTGCCAAGAGAGTAGGTCTTAAAAGTCTCACTATTTAAAAAATGGCAACTACGTGAAGTGATGAATTAATGAACCTTATTGTGGTAATCAGGTCACAACATATATACTATACCGAATCATCTCCTTAACTTACACATGTTGTATGTCAGTTACATGTCAATAAAGCTGGGGAAATACAAGTCCACCACTCACTTCTCAGGACGAAATGCTGTATTCTAGTCCCTGGCTTTTCAAAGTTATCACAAGAGGACCAGCTACACAGTCATCACCTGGGGCCAACTGGAAACGCAGACTCTTACCCTCGATTCCAGCCTGCCAGATCAGAATTTGCATTTTATCAAAATTCCCAGATGATTCATACACACATTAGAGTTTGATGAGTACTGCTGGAGGTGCTCTAGTGAATGCATTTTTGTTTTCCTATGTCCCACTCACTCACATGAGACAAAGAAGCATATACCCAAATCTCCTTTTGGAACTAGCCCTTGCTTTTACTCAGTAAGTTTCCAACAGAAATGCACAGTAAAAAAAATTTTAACATCTATTAGCTGCACCTAAATGAAGTGTCCCCTGAGCTTAATAAATGGTTCTCTAAGTAAACATAAAAATCAATGGCATTTGATGTCAGCTGATTTAATTTGCAAATCATATTTATGTTAATAATTTCAAATAGGCCCACCTGTCTTCTCCAAAACCAACACTTCATGTCATGTAAGATTTCTGTCCCAATCTCATGAAACTGTTCCTAGTGAAAGAAAATCTGAAAATAATATTCTTTGGGAGTTATCTGTAACATTAGAATAGTTCTTCAGTAAAAGACAGAAATTCTGAAAACTTGACTCTTACTTCACTATCTCCCAGTGCTCTTAACTTATGCTGCGAAAAACGTAGCATCTGAACACCCCAGCTTATCTCCACCAGGTATCTCTAGGGAATGAGCTAAGAAAATGAATGCTTAACAAGCACCATTAGTGATTCTTAGCAACAAGGAATTTTGAAAAACTTGGCAGGTGGTTCTGACACTTAAGAGGGCATCAGATTCACCGGGATGCTCTTCCATTAGAAAGAGTCAGTTTCTGGATCCCAGCGTGAGATCCTGATTCAGTGAACTGACAGAGGAGCAGAGAACCTGCATTTTAAACAAACTGTCCAGGTGATGCTAATAAAATGTTCCAAAACCCACTCCTTGAAGGGAGTTGCACTGGGACATTACCCCGCTGCAGATTTGGCCCATCCTGGACTTTGGGCCCAAAGCTGTTCCCAAGCCATCGTTTACTGGATCATATTTCTGATGGTTATGGTTCAGACCTTTACAGCCCAATTTAACACAAAATGTGTTTTTGCCTCAATGACGTTACCGACTAGTTCTCTATAATTTTCCTATCAACAACTGAACTGTCTACCAGTCCTTTAATTCCTCGGTAGTTAAGGTTCCCGTCCTCAAAGCCCAAATTACCCTTGGAGAGGTAATGGAAAAATTCTTCATGCTGTAGCCCAGGCCAGCTTCTGGAGGAGAGCTTTGCTGCCTACCTGCTGCCTGACTTAGTTCCCAGAGCCTCTGCTATGTGCGCTGGGGTCTGCCTCACAAGTGTGCTGAACGGCGAGCCTGGATGACTGTGGGTTCAGACAGAACTGGAGGCCCTCTTCGCCAGCTGGCTTCTCTCCAGATGCCCCCAGAGGCTCACACACTCCTGGGACTCTATTTTCTGGTTGCTCTGGCCAGAAACACAGGGGTTCTCTCTGAGCCTCAACAGCTTGCACTGAGCGCGTCATGCTTCTCTGTGATGAAAGCGGGCCCTCAGAATGAGCTGAGAGAGAAAGCAGGGATCCCTCACTGTTAAGATCACAGGGCACCTTTCTCCAGTCCCTCTGGGTACACGGGTGGGATCACTATTGGAGTCTTCACCTCCCTCACCCCTGTGGTGCAGCTCAGGATCCTAAGAAAAAAAGATAAAAACTAGAGAAAACAATCCCCCAGGTGTCACATACTCTTCCACAACCCCTCCATTTTTATTTACTTTTAAGTGTCTTTAAGGAATTGGCTTTTGTATTTTACCCAAATGTTTTCAGTTGTAATCAGTCGGGGAGACAGTTTTGCATTACTCCATCTTAGAACCAGAAGCCAGAAGAATCTGTATGTAAAACTTAACATATGTGGTCACACATGAAGTACCAGGTAATTACCTGCCTCAATCAACCTGTTTCTAGAGCTTAAATACGATGACCTTAATCTACGATTTTATTAAATACTTTTAAAGTTATAGGCATTAAATGTAAGTTTCAGAGGATAACATAAGCACTTACTAGAAGATACTCCTAGCATGATTTCGGTAATGATCAGATATCTCAAACTATTTTTCAAAAGTTTTGAAATAGAGAACAAAGGAACAACTTAAAATGGGCTATGCCTCAAGTCTTCTACCTTAATTTCATAATTGGCATTTTTAAAGGAAACCAAATCCATCTAAATCAAATCCCTTAACTTCTATCAACCAAATTTTGCTCTTTAGAGCCATTTGATATTTCAGACCTTAGTAGAGCCTTTTTCTCCCTGTAAAAACAGGAAGTGGTCATCTGCCAAACATAAACTAACTGGAAAATCTTAAAAGGGTCATGTTGAGTTTGCAACTTCAAAGGCAAAAGTTCATGGGTGCATTCTAAGCTTGGCAACCTGTTTGTTTTCTTCAGTCGTAAAAATCACCTGACATTAAGAATGTTTACAAAAATTAGAATTAAATCTTAAAGGTATCCCTACATATTATTTTTCATAAAAGGAAGTGATGGGATGGGCACAGTAAAAAGCATAGGAAATTTTGTTAAATGTAAAAACTGGAATAATTTGAGCAAAATAAATAAATAGTATTGGATTAGAACCTAACATGTAAAACAAATAACCATGAGTCCATACTGATGTAATAAGCCATTGAATACATAAATAAGGGGTGAAGAAATAGGAGATAACAGACATGTCTCCCATGCAGAAGAATTCCAAATATCTTATGCAGATATTTCCCCCTTAAAGAGATGGACAAAACTCTCCACCCTATTAAAGTGAACTGCATATAGTGACTTACTTCTAAAGAGTACAGTTTGGAAAGTGGAGGGAAAAGTAAGAGTAACTTTATAGTGGAGAAACCTGACAACCACCGTCTCAGCCAGGTAGTCAAGGTTCGTAGAAAGTGATGTCACGCTGACAGCGTGTGCCCTCACAAACTAGGGACGGAATGGTGCTGAATGTACCACACTAAAGCAAGATGTTAACAACAAGGGGAAACGGTGCAAGGTATGTGGGAACCCTCTGGGTCAACTTCACAATTTTTCTGTAAATCCAAACCTATTCTAAACAAAATTTTTTTTCAAAAAAATTCAAGGCTAAGTGCTCTTTTCCAACCACCCACTCCTCATGTTAAGTAAAGAACGTGTCTACACATTTTAAATTTGTAAAAAGCAAATTAAAAACATTTCAAAAACCCCTTTTGATCATCCTCAAAATTGGCATATGGCAAGCTAATTTATGGTGATAAAAACATGTGCTTTGTTTATTCTGCATTTCTCCCTACAAGAAAATCATCAAACTTTAGTGTTCCCTTGTCTGGCAGAATTTGTGTTGCAGGGCAAAATCTGAAGTTGTCCAAAGATGACTTCACTTTCTGGCTTATGTTTCAAAATCATGAATGAGTAGATCATATAGGCAATCCTCACAAGGGGTGAGAGACGTGAGGGGAGTACTAGGAGGAGAGAGAAAGAGGGAAAAGTGTGGCTCCCCAAATTCCAGTATGACTCAGAGACCTTGGAATCGTATGAATCCTAGTGATTCTAAACCTGTTTCCTCTCAGCTCCCTGGACAAAAATGGATCAAGCAAGGCAGACTGGCTCAAAACACTAGGGATCCAGGTCTTGGCAAAGATGTCCACGTCACAGCTGAAAAGAAGCAAAAGAACTCCACCCCGCCCCCACCCCAAACCATGGGCCCACACCAGGGTTATTCCCTGAATGGTCTGTGCTGTCTAATGCCAGTACAGATCATTCGACTCCCAAGGAACCCCAGTTCTGACTGAGATTCAATTCAATTTCCTGCTAAACTAGTGAGTTAGAAACTAAGAGTCAAATTTTATCAGATCTTATAAAAATAATTTAATTTGATTCCATTGAGTTTGTAGAGTAAAACTTGCATCTACGTTAGAAACAAAGCATGATAGCACTGCTACTTGGAGAGCATCAACCCTTGCCCTCTGAGTTGAAGAAAAAGTTGCTTATAAATATCTATCAGGCAGAAGAAAGAGAAAGGCCTTTGAAGGATGCTCTCAGCAAGTATTTACAATAAATATAACACTTACTGAATCATTAATTGCACACTGATCATATGCCAGAAATATCCTAGTCCTCTGCATATACAATGTCAGATTTCCATGGTATGGAAGAAGCCAGGTTTGATTAGCCTTACTCTCAGGTGTGGGTAATGAGGTTCCAAGAGGAAAAGTAATTTGCCTGCAATGGTACTGATAATAACTGGCAGAAGTAGAGCCAACCCATGGTTACAGAGATGGGACACACTCTAAGCCTGTCCTCTCTCAAATCTTAAGCTTCATAAGTCTCTTTGACCTTCCCTCAGTCTGCCACTTCATCATGGGCTTCTCTTTCCTTACCCGATCTCCCAAGCTAGGCAAGAGTGTCTTTGTTCTTGTCAGTTGTCTTTCACAGATGAAGGCAAGATTTGGAGCAAATTAAGTATATTTCATTTTGGAATCAGAATCAATTCACAGAAAAGTTAAATTGCTACGCACACTACTTCACACTCCTATGTGGTCAGTGAGGCGTCCAGAATGCCCGTGCATGACTCCAGGCCAAACCTCTGTCACTAGATGTAAAACATTTGTTCTAGGCTTCGGAACCATGAAAATTTAGCTGATTTTACAGAAGCTGGACATTTGGGGTCAGAGAGAATAGCAAAGAGACTTTCATGTGCCCTAGACACCTCACTCACCCAAGCCAGAGGAGGGCAACCACTACTGCCTGCATTTATCTATTAGCCAGCTCTCTAAGGAGACTGAAAAGCATTGACACGATCCTCTATGGCAATACAGACTCCACCAATTACACAAGCATCCTATAAAGTGAAACATTTTTTAATATAAAACATCTTTTTAAAAAATGGTAATAGAAATGAAGCTTCTTAAGAGACCATGACCTTACATAAGTGGTATTATTAGTCAATACAGCTGTTTAGTGAAAGTGTTTTTTTCTACTTCTTCCTGTTGATTTTTTTTATCCTTCTGCCAAGAAAATTTACTACAGTTTTTTCATTATTTTCCGTGTGTCAAGTGGAACTACTTTTTCATCCAAATTTTATTGCTCAGGCCCATATGTCTCTTCTTTATTCTTTCTGTGTTTTTTTAAGATACCACATAACAAAAATGTTTCTCTTATATTAATTTTGTTACTCAGGCAAAGTAAACCATCACTCCTCGGTATGTCATATGAAAGCCAGAGAGTAGTGAGTCACTTGTGCAGAGATTTTATTTAAAACATTCGCTCTGTGGTTGGAACAGATTAAAGACAGATCAGGTTGCCCTCGGGGCTGTGCAGGGAGAGTGAGAGATGTTGCCACTTGGTACCTAAACCACATGCAGCTCACGTGAAGGAAACATCCCTTGGTCCCCCTCTCCCTCCTTGGGGACTGGAACGCCAGCATCCAGCAGACTCACGGTTTACCAAGCTAGTGACTTTGAAGGGTTCATGGAAGGATCTCATGTTTTCATTCGGTGACCAAAACTTTGATGGCCAGTGAAAGAAGATTTGAGTTTCCCTCAGGGCCCCATGGGACGTTTAGAAAGGAAAAAGAGAAACTGGTGGGGATGAAAAGGGAAAACTGAAAGAAAAATGAAGAGAGAGAAACAGACCGAGAGAGACACCATGACAAGTTTCCACCGTTCTTTTTCTGTGCCAGAGAGAGTCTGGGATTTTAAATGATGGCAAACTGAGCAGCTCAGGGGTAATCGATTTGGTCTCCAGCAGTCGGGGTCAGAAACCCATGACATGCAAATAATATTTACACAGTTCAAACAAGGAACAGATGAAAGAGCATGGAAGAGAATGAATCTGCTTTTTGATTTTTATAGAAAAGCACAAATTCCAACATCTGAGACAGATGCGGTGATAAAACAGCACACGGCAGAAGCCTACTTGTGGGTGCGTGTTCCATAGCTGTCAGTGCTGACGGGTCTATGTGATGTTTATCTCAGACCTATCAACCAAACTCATGAAAGTCAACTAATTAATTACGTGTGTGTTGGTGCACCCATTTTTCTTCTCTCCTTCCATTCTTTTTCCCCTTTTTCTTTTGGAAAAGTAATATGCAAAGCAAATCACTGATTTCTTCACACTTGAAACAACTTTTTAGCTACTGAAGAGGAAAACTGTCAATAATAGCGTAGACTCTGTGGATCAGAAGAAATCTCAGTAGTCATCTAGTTGGACCTCTGACAGGAATCTTTTCTAGAATACCTGTTAATATATGATTACCAAAGAGAGCATGCTCATATATTTTAATTGATAAGGGACCTGCCATTTTGTGGCACATTTTGTTCCACTGTTCATGGATCTGTGTATAAATACATGTTGCTAGCTCTTCCTTAAGTGCAGGGAATAAAGACATGAGCAGGAAAACCATAAGATAGTGATAAGTACAATTCAACACATTAATATAGAATACTGTGAGACTGAGTGGATAACTACTAAAGAATAGGTGATCAAATATGGCTTCTTGTAAGATGTAACATTGGAGTTCATGGGGAAGAGTGTTCAAAGCAGAAGAAATAGCTGAGATAAAGGGCCTAAGGTGGAAATCGGTTTGGTCTAGCAAAAGAAGAGAGGAAATAAATTATGTGACAGGAAACTGGTGGGCTAGGTCCAAAGTACTGGTAGACAAGCTGGAAGGGTGGGCGGAGGCCACTGACATTGGGCTTTTACAGTTTTGACAAGGATTATGGGTTCCATTCTAAGTGTAATGGGAAGCTATTAAATGGGAGTCTTTAAAATACTACTCATGTATAGAGAATGGAATTCAAAGTAGCAGGAGTAGAAGAAGGGAACCGAATTCAAGGCTACTATGATAAATCAAAGAAAAGATTTTGATAGCTTGGACTGCAATGGTAATCCTGAAGATAGAAGTGGATGCATTTTGGGTACGTTTTGGGATTAGGGTTTCCAAGGCTAACTAGACTGACTGAGCAACTTGGGGTCAAAATAGGAAAAAGAGAAAAAGAATTAGAATTATATGAAACCCCAAGATATTTGATTTGAACAACTGAGCAGGTGGTACAATTTACCAAAATGTGGAAAACTGAGGGTTGACCATGTTTGCAGGCGATGTAGGGAACCCAAAAATTCTGCTTTGACCATATTATGTTTGAGATGTCCACCATACAGAGTTGGCTGCACAAGTCTCGAGTTCTAGACAAAGGCTAGACTTTTGAGGCATCTGCATTTTGTAAAACAATCAAATTATTAGCAGGCTATTCCTAACTGAAATTATTAGTAGGCTACTCCCCTGTAACTACTCACAATTGGTCCTGCTTCTATCTTTGAGGAAGGGGGAATACACAGTGCTAATTACTTGCAAGATAACCCTCCAAATATTTAAAAGAATGAAAAATTATTTACTATACATCTGATATGTGCCAAGTACTAGGTATACAACTTCTTATTTGGACATTGTAGGATTATAACAGCACATATTCGTGTCCCAACTTTAAAGAAAAGGGGACTGTGGTGCAGAGAGTATCTCGCGCACTGTCACAAAGCTACAAAGTAGAGGAGCTAAGTTTCAATTCAGGTCTATCTGATTCCAAAGCTCATGATTATACAATACCTCCCAGACCCAGTGAACACATGCTAGTGTCCTCAAGTGTTCCTCACACAGAAGGGCTTCCAGAACATTCTACCATCCTGAAAGTCTTCTGGTAGCTTCCTACTTCAGCAAGACCTCTCATTAAATTTTGCTTCTTCCAGCGAGCACATCGGATGTGACCAAGGAGAAGCACACCCGTCTTCTGGTCAGATGCCCTCTGAGAACGATGCCGGACACTGCGTTAGAGTAACCACATCACACTGCTGGCTCATGTAAAATGTGTGGTCAACTGCTGTCTGGCCAGGGCTCCCACATCCTATACTTGTGCTATAATTTTTTTTTTTTTGCCTACATTAAAAATGTCAAGATATTTGAAACCTGAGTCTTTTAACTAGTATATTAGTTATTCCTTCCACTTTTGTTGCAAATGAAAGTCTGAGAAGTCAACCTTTTTGCCTATGGCCCATTCACTGATTGAAATATTTAAGTTACAGAATCAAAATTTTTAATATAATAAAAATAATAGCTAAGATTTACTGTATGCTTACTATGCTTTAGGCATTATTCTAAATCTCAGTTTTTGCAACTGAAAGGTGGAAATCGTAATAGTAACAGAAGTAAGCAACAAACTGCTTGTGAAATTCTTAGCTGTGAGTTTATATTTATCAATTGCTCAAAATTTTGGAAGACAATCTTATTCTAAGACCATGTCCACGCTTTGCTATTAAGCTACTCTCTGATCTAACCAAGGGATATCGTATTGGAAAAAGTAAAGAGAGACTAAAGTTAAAGCAGTTTTTCCATAGAAAACAAGACTAAAGGACTTTAATACCTCATGGAAAGTTGCAACTGCTACTCAACTGCCTATTGGTAGTGTGAAGTAAGTCTACTGAAGGGTCTCCCCAAGAACTCCACCAAGAAAAAAAAACTCTCTTAGGATCCCATAGAGAGAAGATCCTGGGGAATGACAGTAACTGAACGAAGGTTCAAAAACTTCCCAGCTCTACCCAATCTCATAGTATCAACTTGTTTGTGTACTGCACATAGCCTGTGCCTCTGTCTTAGCTAGGATTTCCCGGAAGCACATCACAAGACAAGGATTCAAGTGCAAGTTGTTTGTTTCAGAGGAGATAGGAAACACCAGGAAAATCAGGAAATGAGCCAGGGAAAGCAAAGAAATAAAGAGTTATTATTAAGCTAGTTCCACTGTGAGTAAATACCCTAGATCCTGCTGGGGAACTGTAGAATCCATAGAATTTGTGCCTCAGTTATCTTATCGCAGTCAGCTACAGGCTGACTCCCATTAATCACTGGATTAGAGCTGATGGGCTGGAAAGTTACTCCCTAAGCACTTCAAGACTGCCTGGAGCATCGGAGAAAGCTGTCAGATAGTTGGAAGGAGGTTGTAAAATAATACATGACAAAGCCTGGGGGAATGCAGATGCAGTGCGACTGGTACATTACAGCCAGTGAAGGCTTCACAGGGCCCCCAAGCTCTCAAATAACCTGGGTGATCAGATGCGTGTTTTCCTGGCAGTATACATGGCCAAGAAGAAACAGTTAACATGAAAAAGGTAAACTCTGGACAATTCAACAGCAACAACAACAAAAATAACCTATTTAAAAATAGGCAAAGGACTTGAATAGACATTTCTCCAAAGAAAATATACAAATGGCCAATAAGCACATGAAAAGATGCTCAACACCTTAGTCACCTGGGAAATGTAAATCATAGGTGAGATACCATTTCAGGTCCACTAGGATGACTTTTATCAAAAAAAAAAAAAAAAACAGGGGCTGACAAAATGTGTTGGTGAGGAGGAAAAACGGATGTCTCATGCAATGATGGTTGAAATGTGAAAATGCAATCACTATAGTAAACAGGAAGTTTCTCAAAAAGTTAAACACAGAATTACCATACGATCCAGTAATTTCACTCCTAAGTATAGACCGCAAAGAACTAAAATCAGGGAATCAAACAGATACTGTTACATCAATGGTAGAAACAACCCAAGTGTCAAGAGATGAGTAGATTTTTTAATGTGGTATATACATACAATATTTCTCAGCTGCAAAAAGTTATGAAATTCTGATGCATATTACAATATAGATGAATCCTGAAAACATTATGCTAAGTGAAATAAACCAGACACAAAAGGACAAATAGTGTATGATCACATTTATATGAGGAACCTAAAATAGGCAAATTCATAGAGGCAAAAAGTAGAATAGAAGTTACCAGAGTTTGGAGGAGGAGGGAATGGGCAGTTATTATTGAATGGGTACAGAGTTTCTATTCGAGATGATAAAAATGTCCTGGAAATGAACAGTCGTAATGGTTATCCCATATCATGAATGCACTTAATGTCACTGAACTGCACACTTAAAAATAATTTAAATACTAAATTTTGTTAAGTATATTTTGCCAGAATAAAAAGGTGAAAACAAGCTTATACTTTAAAAAGTTAAAAGTTGAAGAATAATTTTTAAAGAGAGAACTTTGGGAACAATAAATGCACATCACAACTAGGATCCATGTCCTCCGTTATAGGCCATGCTATCTGAACACCATACCAGAAGCTTCATGAATAAAAGCAAGACTTTGCAAGTAAAACATTTCAAATGTGTGAACGTGTAAATTTAATAGACCAACGACTCCTTTACCTATAGCCAGATTTCTCTTTCATGACTATGAACTTGAACAGTAATATGACCATGTGCCCTCACAGTTCTGCTACTAGTATATCATTAAATCTTTCTTCGTCAAAATTAACATGGAATCAAGTCCAGAGTCACTTTTGATCTTCATTTTTTGCCAAACTATTTTAAATATAAATCTATTTTCAAAAATTTCATAAGGCAACAATTTACCTACTGCTCGACTTTCTATTTTGCCTCCTCCCTCTCTCTTATACCTTCAAGAAACTGTTAAAGATATCTTGTCAATTCTTTCTTTAGTTGAATATATTTGACAATGAGCATAAGGCTTTTTCCATGACCGATGTTCCAAAGGCAAAATCTGTCTTTCACTCTTTCTTCCCAGAGGCACAGTCTTCCACTTGCCAACCTCTCTGACGTGAGCCCTGGTGTTCTCTCATGAAGTATGGGCATCTTCATTGACAATATAGAGTAAATCTATATTTGAAAGCCATCCTTTAGTTGAAAACATCAGTTACAGGATATTCACATTAGCAAATGCTTTCATGCTTTAAAAAGGAAGTTATTTGGGAATTAAGTAGATCTATAATGTTGATGATATGCAAAGATACAGCTAGTAGCAGAAATGAGAAAGAGATCTCAGTTTGATTTACATGCCTTTTCATAAATACATTATTCTTATTATAAAGACAATATATATTTATGCTAAAAATCCAAATAGTATATAGAGGTATATGGTGAGAAATAACTTTCCCTTTCATCTCTCAGACTCCCACTTTTCACTCCCAGAGCTAACCACAAATTGTAAATAAATATAAAGATATGCATAAATCTATATCTATCACACATACATGCTGATTTGAAAAGATTTTGAATACAAAAACTAACAAATTATGACTTATGTACACTATAATCTCATTTGTATGTAACATGATGTACAAATGCATATTCATATTTTTAATTTTATATATAAAATGTCTGAAAGGATAAAAGGAAATATAACTTGTAATTAACTCTGAGAAGTTGGCATAAATATGTATTGTCTTTATAACAAAAATAATGTGGGGCCTTTGGGATGTGATTAAATCATGAGTGTGGAGCCCTCATAATGGGATTAACAGTCTTATAAAAGAGAGCCCACAGAGCTTCCTAGCCCCTCCTGTCAGGTTAGAATACGATGAGACACCTGCAACCCGGAAGAGAGCCGTCACATGACCATGTTGGAACCCTGATGTCAGAACGCCAGCACCCAGAACCATGAGGAATAAATTTCTGTTGTTAAGAAGCTACAGTCTGTGTGAAAGAAGTTCAAATGTACAAGATACAGAGTTGGGGGTGAAGGTGTTTTCCATCTTGCAGGAAAAATGAAGTACAGATAGCCAGAACGCCCCAGAGCATGCATCATGTGCCACAAGACATACTAACTTCATACTGGTTCTCCCAATATTTTCTTTCTCTCCATCCAGTAGGGCACAGCTTGACCCATCTGGGTCTTTTACCAGAAAATATTTCCTGTCTGGTTCTTGCTTTTGTACAGGCTAGAATCCTGGATGAGATTAGGTTAGAGGTTCTTTATACAGAATAGAGACAGAAGGCCGTGTGATTAAGCAGAGAGAAGGGAAACTGAGCAAAGGTCCACTCTTCTCAGTGCACTGAGTGGCTGGACTTGGCTGCTGCTGACCAGATGGCAGGATCTCAGTGGGGACTGGATGCAAGTGCTTCAGGAAGGCTAGAGCCAAGGCACAGAGTCCCCCGGCCTTGGCAAAGATGCTGGTGGCCCGAAGTGGCACAGAAACAGCAGAGGGCAAGCTCTGACCTTAAAGGCTGGAACAAAGTGTTCTTGGGGTGACCAATGATGGGGAAAAAAACTGTCCCCTTCATTTACCCATGTCAGCTGGAGAAAGGAGAACCAAGGAATACGTGAATAGCTTGGAAAATACAGAATATTTAAATATATGAAACACTTCCATTCGTATCATCCGTTCACAGTGATATTACTCTTCTGTGTACCAGTCCTATTTTAACATGCATGCTACTGAAAAAAAGCTATCGTCTACCACTTTTTGAAATAAAACATTTAATTCTTTATATTATAATCTTAAAAACCAACCATAATTCTATCACTTTATAATTATAAAATTATAATTTATCTAGATAACTTTATGTAACTATCTTAATTTTACATCTAACTTGAGTTAACCTTAGAAATACCCTATTCTCAAATACTACCCAGTACAAGTGTCTCCTCCTCAAAGTCCTTGAAACAAATTGTCAGACATTAGTTGTGCAAACCAAGACATGGATGGCTTGTAACAAAATTAAAGTGGGGCCGTTGGGAGGTGATTAGGTCATGAGGGTGGAATACATCTTTAACAGATGTAGCAACAATTTAACAGATGCTAAGATGCAGACTCAGAAGCCTGAATACATGGAAGGCATCTTGGGCTTCAGTTGGGGAGGGCTGACCTATCTCAATGAATGTAATCAACAGAATACAAAGATATGACCGCAAATGGATCATGGATGATTGGGAACAAAATAGACCAGTTTGATTTGAATAAGGAGGCATGAGAGAAAATGATGAAAAGGTAAGAACTTAGTCTCAAATGCATTATTTATGATGGTAGGTTTTATTTTGTGAGAGAGATGTGGCTATTAAAGGTTGTAATCAGTTGGAGTTTTGATGCCAATTCTTACTTCCTCTTTGTAATAAAATTGTGTCCACATCCCTTTCCACATGACTTTTCAGTGCCTCCCAGTAGAGAAGGCAGCATAGTCATGCCCGCCACTATTTCTTTGATCTTGCCTATGTGACTCAACTTGACCAACAAAATAACTAATGTGACACCTAAAGAAATGTTAAATGTGCCTGTATGGATTGGTTTACTTGCATATCTTTCCATGCCAATGGGAATATATACAAGGTGGAGCAGACCTGAATTCAACACAAGTGTCAAGTCAAATACAAGCAACCACCGCTGACCCACAGACCTGGGAAACACATATTTGTTATAAACCACTGAAGTTAAGGGCTGTTTGTTATACAGAATGACTACAGTGACAACTATCTTATAAAAGTGAAAAACATAATTATGGAAGGTCAGTCTACCAATGGATTAGATGAGGAATAGATGAGCAACAAGAATTTAGAAAATTATTGTAAACCCTCTAGAGGTATGTTTGCTCCTTTGACACAATAATCTATAATATTTAAAATGAAATTGTTCTACCTGCCTGGCTTCCAGAGAAAAAAAATCTCCACTGTTTTAAATCACAGGACTTAGGCTTACCTGTTTCCTCATCATAACTCGGATATCCCTAACACAGGAAGGACGCTCCAGGATTAACTCAGTGGCTCTCCAATGTCACAGACTTTTGTGCTCTCTCTCTTCCCATTTTTCCTTTTTCTACAGATGGTGATGTCTCCCCTTAAAGTTTCAAGGTGACTGTAGCAGTTCCAGGCCAGGGCCAGGTCACACTCCCCTGTCAAGACTGTAAGAGAAACTAGGAAGACAAGTATTTTGCCTTTCCAAAATCTATAATGGGAGATAGGCTCTTCCAGCCCTGGAGAAGGTGAGACAGATGGCTTCTGAGTAGGCAGCCAACAGGTCCACTCAACGTAGTATGAGATACAACCTATATTTCAGATCCCATTCTATTATTTATTGAATACTTAACTTATAGACATTATTCTCCCCCCATTTTACAGATGGGAAACTGGGACTCAGGGGAACTTTCTGGGGATCACAAAGAAAAATCAACACTTCTGAGATCACCCAGATAGTAGGAGGCAGAACAAATGTTTGACTCCAGCCACGTGCCTGTCTGTATCTGAGTCCTTTCACGCAAACGCCCTCATGTTCCCATCTCTGCCCCTCTCCACTCTTCAGCACTTCCAGACAGCCACCGACTCTTCTGCGTGATTCCTCTGCACTACAAAAGAGGCACAGGACACAGACACAACAACAAAGTCTCTCCCTGGAGGTCTGAATTAGCCAAAAAAGAAGGAAAAAACAGCATATGATGATTTCTCTTAGTGCCAAAGCCGGTTCCAGTGAAGCGAGTGCCTGCTGTCCCATGACTTACAACAGTAAGCAACGCTCAGATTCTGTTGGGCTTCTGAGTAAGCATGCCAGGTCTGTTTGTAATTTTGCAGATCACACATGGCATGCTTGTCAGAGACTTGCCATTCATGTCCACTGATGCTTCTCTGGCCTTCTGAAGGATTTGTAACTCTGAAAGCCAAGAGTTCAGGCTCAGACTCACAGAGGCTGGCAGCCCTCTTAATTGCACTGTCCATACCCCTGTCTCTCTCTTTTCTTTCCCCAAAGACAAGACATCTTGCTATAACTTGGAAAGTAGCGAGCTGCAAGCTCTCTGGGAGGCTGGGCAGTAGGCCCCTGGTGTTGCTCATCCCCAGAGCATTATTTCCCCCTTAATCACCAGCATCCTGGACTCTGGTCCTCCGGACAGCGGTCTGTCTTGATCTCTCTGGGAGAGGCAGCGAAGCAGCTGTGGTAGAATCTGATGCTGTGCTCATGGCACTGCACTCTTTCTTCAGATTCCCACATGGACACGCTCCCTCCTGGGTGGCCTTCCATGCAGACCAGAGCAGTCCCTCTTCCCAGAAAGGCAGCTGAGCCTCCCATCTGTGGTGTCGTGGGGCAGAGAAACATGTCTGCTTTACTGGACAATCATCTTACGTGTTTCTACTCTGGAAGCTGGTGCCCACAGAAAGGGACCAGGCTTTTTTCTGGGAATGCTGATGCTGCTATTTTCAAGTCAGTAGACTGTTCGTGTGCATTTTTCTTTCTCAAACGATGAAATTTTTTAAAACAAGAATTAGAGATCTCAAACAAAAGAAAGCAACGAGGGCTTCGTGCCTGTGTGGCACATCGAACTCTACGACCATGCCCCAGTGACTCTCACCTTTATAGAGCCCACATCCCTTTGTGTGGGTGGGGTTTATAAGTACATGAGACACCAGGATTCTGTTAGGTTCTGTGGCCAGAGGGAGATTACCAAGTGAGCCTTAACTAATAGCATTAAGTCATTAAAAAAACAGAGAGGTTTGTCTGCCTGACAGCAGAGAAGTCAGAGAGAGTCAGCTCCTGAGGAGGACTGTACGTGAGGGCTCCTGCTATCAGCCGTGAAGGGGTAAGCTGCGTGCTACTGTGAAAGGGTCTATGACAAAGCCCTGACAAAGACTTGTAAGAGCCCTCTAGGAGCTGAGAAGGTCTCCAAGCTGACAGCCAGCAAGGAACTGAGACCTCAATCCCATAGCAGCAAGGAAGTGGATTCTGCCAATAACCTGAGGATGCATGAAAGTAGATTCTTCCCAAATCTCCAGATAAGAGCCCAGGCCAGCCTTGAATTTGTAATTTGGTCTTGTAGGACTCAAAAAAGAACCCAGGAAGACCCGTCCTCCCAAACTTCTGACCTACAGAATGTGAGGTGATAGATAGGTGCTGCTTCATGCCACAAACTTGTAATCATTTGTTATGAAGCAACAGAAAACTAATACAGCTTCTTTTACCCACTCCCCACAAATTGCACAAATATGTACCAAATCACAAGTGCAAGAGTACGGGCCTAGAAGGTGTAGGTTTTGTTTATCATGTTATCTCCAGTACCCATTATGTATAGTAAGTACAAAATAAAAATGTGCTGACTAAATGAATGAGGCAATGCTTAAAAGCACGTACTTTAGATTCAGGGAGACATGAGTCCAAAATCCAGCTTTATCAGCAAGTGTTATGATCCTGAGTGAGTCATTTAAGCGCTATGAGCCTTAACAAGCATCTCATTTGCATGAAGGGGATAAGAATGACAGCCGCCCCACCTTACTTAACTATCAGCACTATCTGACAGTTAACCACTTGCCCAGGTGTCTAGCTCCATGAGAGCTCCATTTGTGTCTTTTTAGTTTATCAAACTAAAAAAGACCCACATTGAGTTCATGGCCACTCCTCCCCAAAATTACCCCTAATGCTTTCGATCTCTACCATTCACTCCTCCTGGAAACCTGGCAGGCATCCCTGAAACCTTCCTTCCCCTCAGTCATTCACATTTAATCCAACACCACTTGTCACCTGTAGCCTTTCAAAATGTTTCTCATTCATCCCCTTCTCTCTACCTTCATGCTGCTATAATCCTAGCCCTAGTCACTATGTTTTGCTTGGCCTATAATAATAGCAGCTAAACTATAACCCACATTCCATTCATTCTTGTTTCTCTAAAATCTACTCTCTGTGGTATGCCAATGTGACCTTTATAAAAGGAGAATCTAAGCATATCACTGTTCAAATTATAATTTTTTATAACTTAAATTACCCTTAAGATAAATTAATACCACAATTAATTATAGATTATATTAAGTTCCTAATTAAAGAGCAATGGTGATTCTTCTTTAATTTCAACATAAAAATAAATACTTGGGGTATCCACAAAGCTCATACCCTGTTACCCAGAAATGCCTCTATGACCTTTGCTGAAGAAGTAACTTCACTTTTCTATCTGGAAACTCTGTAGCTCTGGGCAGAGCTTACTAGATAAGAGGGAGAGGAGGGGAAAGAGAAAGGGGGAAGAGAGAGGGAAGAAGGGAGAGAGGCAGAGAGGAAGAGAGGAAAAGAGGGAGAGGAGTCTTACATCTTAATAGTTCCCACGAGGTCAGTAGTACTTCCCACAGTTGGGTTTCATGAACTTCTCTTGGTTCCTTATAATAAATGTCCTTTGGTTAACATGGATTTGTTTCTCTTGTAACCAAATCGACCCTAAACAGAAATAAAATTAGCCTTTTGCCTTTCCTTCTCAACATAATCCCAAATTTACATCCAAATGTTAATTTGCAAAATCATCGTATTTGAAAAGCATGACATTTTCCAAGTCAAGGGATTCATCTGCTGAGTTCTTCACAAGCAAGCAATCCCTCCTTCCTAAGAGAAACAAACATTTCCCAGATCAATGATATATTTTAAATTTTTAATTAACATCAAATTTATAAATTGTAAAAATAGAAATACAAAAAATACCCATATGCTCTTTACTCAGATTAACCTGTTTTTAGTATTTTACCTGATTTGCTCTATCACTGGACTATAAATCTATCACTGGACTATAAATCAGGCTCTCTAGCTAAACCTATTTTTTTTCTGAACTATTTGATAGTAAATTAAAGACATCATGGCCTTGACTCATAAATAATTCAAGGTGTATGTCCTAAGAATGAGAATATTCGGTTATATAACCTAAGTGCAACTGTCAACTTTGGCAAATTTAATATCAAAAAATGTTTTTACTTAATCTATAATTTATATTCCAATTGTCACCGACTTAACAGTGCCATACAGCATTATATTCTGGTACTGCCTTACTTGTCATGTCTCCAACCTCTTTTGATCTAAAACATTTCCATAGCCTTTATTTATTTTTCATGATATTAACATTTTGGAAAAAGACAGTCAGCCCTCTTTTGTTTCAAGTTCCTCTTTTGGGACTTGTCTGATATTTCCTCATGATTATACTATTAGGTATTCTCAGCTGGAATACTGCAGAGGTGATGTGATGTCCTTCCAGGAATGTCACACATGGAAGTAGACAATGTCCATCAGTTCCTCGTGAGTGACAGTGACTTTGAGCACAAGCCAAGGTGCAAAGTGAGACCTGATTCTTCGCCTTGTATTTACTGAATTTTCAGTCTCCCTTACAATGGTCTGTGAAGAGACACTTTAAATCCATACAGATATCCTGTTCCTCACCAAAATTTCTGCTTCTATTTAGAATCCATTGGTTATTCTTGCCTGATCCAACCTATACTTCTACTGCTCATAATAAGTTTCCAAGTCCAGTGCTCCCCCACATTTACCAGCTGGCCCTTGGTATTCAACTATTAGCAAGAACTGCTCCTTCTCTCCTATTTACTTATCCATTTATTTTTGGAATGAACTCCCAAGTTCCTAATTTTTAAATGGTTTATAATTCATTATTTTACTTATTTTGATGTTCAAATTGTCCTAGATTTGACTAGAAGCCCCTTCAGGCTGGATCATGTATCCTTGATAGGCCACTATATATATAGTGCTTCCTTACTGTATGTTTCATTACTTCGTTCTAGGTTTGCCTGGCACCTCTACGGCCCCAGACTCATAACCAGTCCTTTCTCTCACTTACATTTTAAAATTCAAGTAGTGTCCATTGGATTTTCTCAAGATGAGACACATTTATGTCTGTTCCATCCTTTGTTATCAGAAAAGTTTAGGAATACCTAAGAACAAAACAAAGATGTTGCGGTGGAAAATTCTTCTAATGGCTTATTTCACCCCAGTTCTTTGGCTATGAAGATATGAAGACTGCAAAATGGATTGAATTCTACTTACTGAAAATCACTGTATTGTTATCCTAATCTTCTGAGAGCGAATGCATGGCAGACTTCCTCAGATTTTAATGTGAGTTACAATACCAGTGATCAACGAATCTATTAAATTGCTCAGTTCTTCCAGTTCACTGAGATCAAATACAATTGCTCTTTAAAAAATGCAAACTTGTTGGAATCCATTTTTTCATCTACAAGTATAATGATTTTGACTAATTTTACACAAAAATATTGCCATGTGTGGGCTCCATAAATCTGCTTTATTTTGTTACTTGCTACTCTCCCCAGCTGCTTAAAATTTGGCAGAAAATTTGCCAAATCAAAAAATAAGTTGTCATGCATGGTAATATCCTCTTTGAGGGCATTTTTTATTTTTGTCATTATATGTCTTGTGCTTAGAAATATATTATTTTAAAATACATTAAGTACATCAGATCCTATGTTTCAGAAACAATTATGTCTGCTTTTAAAAACAGAACTGAGAATTTGGGGAATGAGATGCTAGAATTTGAATTTTTCCTAAGGAGATTTTACGTGACAAGTGTTAGCATCTCATCTAATTACATCTGTTAGATTACTCATCTTTAGTAACAAAATGATAACGAAAACTCAAAACACTGAAATGATAAAGAATGGATTTTTTTTTCCTGGCCTTCATATCCATGCTGAATAGAACTCTAAAATTCTTTGAATTATATACGATTAGGTTACTGTGATAGATTTTTGTGGTAGCGTCAGATAGATTCAATGGGATATAACGTAATTTAACTAAGAAACATGTAATGAAATGCCAATGGCTAAAAGTTTAAATTGGTCAAAGTTTTTTGTTCAAAGGCAATTACAATATAGTCCAGACTATCATTTGTTTTATTAATCTGCAAGACTCTGAGATACAGAGAACAAACTGATGGCCGCCAGATGGGAGTAGGACCGGGAGACTGAGTGAAAAAGGTGAAGGGATTAAGAAGTGAAGTATAATTTGGTAGTTAAAAAATAGTCATGGGAATACAGTCAATAATATTGCAATAACTATGTATGGTGCCAGGTATTAGATTTATAGGGGTGATCACTTCATAAGTTATATAAATGTCAAACCACTATGCTACACACCGGACACTAATATAATATTGAATGTCAACTGTAATTGAAAAGTAAAAAATTTTTTTTAATATCAAGACTCAGAAGGGGTAAAATAGGGAGAAGTTTCTTTGATAACAGCTTTTTCGTAATAAAATCTACATACTACAATATTCACTCTTTTAATGTGTACAATCCAGTAGTTTTTTGCAATATACACAAAGCGGTGCATTAGTCACCACCATCTACTCATAGAGCATTTTCCTCCCCTCAGAAAGGAACTCCAGAGCCATCAGCAGTCACTCCCAACCCTCCTTCCTCGCAACCCCAGCCACTCCATGCCACTTTCTCTACGTATGGATCTGCCTGTTCTACACAATTCATATAAATGGAGTTATACAACATCTGGCATTTTGAGTCTGAATCCTTTCACCATATTATTTTCAAGGTTCATTGCTGTTGTAGCCTGTATCGATGCTCCATTCCTTTTCATCGCCAAATAATAGTCCGGTGTTTATAGACATTATAAACATTTTGTTTATCCATTCATCAGCTGATATTTGGATATTTTCACATTTCAGCTATTATGAATAATGTTACTATAAATATTAATGTACAAGATTTGTGAAGACACATGTTTACAATTCTCCTAGGTATATACTAAGAATGGAACTGAGAAATCATATGCTAACTCTATGTTTAATTTTTTGAGGAGCTGCCAAACTGTTTACCAGAGCAGCTGTACCATTTTAGATTTCCACCATCAAGATATAAGCATCCAATTACTCCACATACTCACTAGTGCTTTTGGTTGTCTTTTTCATTAGATAACCTAGTAGGTGTGAAATTTTACCTCATTATGGTTCTGATTTGCATTCCCTAATGACTAATGATATTGAGGATCTTTTCAGGTATTTTTTGACCTTTCCTAAATCATCTTTATTATCTATTCAAATCCTTTGCCCACATTTAAGGTGGGTTACTTTTATGTTTTATTGAGATGTTTTAAGAGTTCTTTATGTATTTTTATGCAAGTGCCTTATCAGTTATATGACCTTCTTATATTTTCTCCCCATCTATGGGTTGTCTTTTCACTGATGGTGTCCTGTATAGCACAAAAGATTTTCATTTTGATGAAGTCAAAGTTAGCTTGTTACTTGTGCTTCTGGTGTCATATCTAAGAAAACATTATCTAATCCAAGGCCACTCCTTGGATTTATTCCCCTGTCTTCTTCTAAGAGTTGCATAGTTTAGCTCTTATATTCAGGTTTTGATTCATTTTGAGTTAATTTTTGTAAATGGTGTGACATAGGGGTCCAACTTCATTCTTTGCCTGTGGCTCTCCAGTTATCCCAGCACCATCTGTTAAAGAGGCTACCCTTCTAACACTAAAATGGTCTTGGCACCTTGTGAGAAGGTAGAGTCTTGATTGAATTTGCCTCCCGCAAAGATGTAGAAGACCTTTAAAATTCCCTTTCCATCTACAGTAACGAAATTCTGGGTTTTAGAGGATAAAAACACTGTCTTCTTCCATTAACAAGAATGAATCCTTCTTTATTGAATTCCTGCAACTGACCATCAATGTAGATAGGACTTTATCTCAGTAACTATTCTTTGACCACTGAGAGCATGAGAGGAAAAAAAACTTTGTCCAGTCACAGAATGTATGTTTCAAAACTTAACTGAGGCTCCAGAAACATAAGAAATGCCTTTATCATTGAATCATTCAATGATTTGGTAAAAGTGCATCTGTCATTGAAAAGGCATTAGATTTCAAATCTGTGATCAAACATTTAGATGAGGATGATATAGTGAAAGGTTCTAACCAACACTTCAATTTAAAAAGGATCAGACTGGCTGCAGGTAACTTCTTACAAGAAAGCCTATTGCACAAGGTGAATCATAAAGATAAACCTGAGTCTGAATAAATCATTCTATTTCCTTATAGATCCAAGTTATTTATAACCCATATCTCTTTGATTTCATGTTAACCTCCACACCAAAAACTTACTCCCTAATTCTTCTTTTGTAAGAAAATATCTTATCTCTAGCAAATCACTTTGTAGTAGGCTGTTTCTAAAATAGCCACCAGTGATTCCTAGCTCCTGGTATTCATTCTCTTATGTAATCCCTGTCCCCACATTGTGGATGAGCCGGTCCTAGTGACTTGATTCTAACAAAACATTACTTCTGAAATAAGGTTATAAAAGCCTGTGGCTTCCATTTTGCTGGCATTCTCCTCCTCTTTCTTACTTGCTCATTTTGATAAAGCCAGATACCACATGAGCCTTATGGAGAGGCCAAGTGGTAAGGAACTGAGGCCTTTAGTCCTGCAGCCTGCCAGGAACTAAATTCTGCCGACAATATTATGAGTGATCTGGGAAGCAGATTCCGCCCCAGTCAAGCCTTGAGATGATGCGGCCCAAGCTGATACCTGACTGAAGCTTTGCGAGGGTCCGTGAGCTGGAGGACCCAGCCAAGCCATAACCAGATTGCACATACACTGTAAAATAATATATTTTTTTCAAGCCATTAAGTGTTGAGGTAATTTGTTGCATAGCAATAGATAACTCATAACTAATAGCATAACTTTATTTTATATTGGTTTTTATTCTACTGTTTTATATTCTGTGCTATAGTTCCTCAACAAAGTAATGTTGAAGAAATTGTTCCTAAATCCCAGGTTTTCAGACTCATTCTTGCAGCTGTATCTTTCCATTCTCTCATCCCTGTTCAATTACTGGACCATTCTAGCCCTATTCACTATGCCATAGTCTCATTTTCACTGCATCATCTGAAAGTCCACTGCCTTACCACTAAATTGTACCTTTTCATTCACAAACTCCTTTAACTTCCTAGTGTTAACCAAAACCAGATCTTTCAAAAACCACATCAAAGCCCTCCTCAATGAAGGAAACTTCTGCTCCCATCCCCCACCCACTCTAGCATCTTGCTGTTTCTGCCAGTTACTAGTGATGGGAAACTGGGCAAGTTATATAACTCCTCAAAGCCTCAATCTCTTCATTTCTTAAATGGAAATACCTACTTCATAGGATTACTGGAAAATTAGTGAAATAATATAGGCAAAAGTTCCTGAGAGTGCTTATCACTCAGTTATGTACCCAACTGATAATGGTTTTCATTTCCTGATACCCATTCCCCATTCATTTATTCAACAATTTCTTACTGAATACTCATATGGTCCTGGTTTTGAACCACATCCTGGTGCTACAAAGATGAATGAGCCTTCGGGGTACCCACAATCTGCCAGGGGAGATAGTATTTATCGCACACTTATTGTAATTGTTGGTTGGTCCATGATAAATGTTTGCACTGTGGGAACACAGAAATGGGGTACTTTATTACCCTGACATCTCATCTTCAGTAATTCATGCCACTTACCTGCATCTTCCTCTTCTTTCCTCCTTGCTACAGTTTACAAGATGCTGAACCTCTGCCCTTCACCCTCTGACTTCTGGTCCAACTTTTTCCTTCAACTCCTCTCTGACCATCACTCCACAATATCATCAGCTACTATATTAATGATGATTTTAATGCCTTGGTCACACAATTCCTGGACACTTTTCCAATCTAATGACAAGCACCTTTGTTACCCATCAATATAGCTCATCTTCACTCCTTTCCCTGAGACCTCTTCTTCTTCACCAGCTAGTTCCTCCCCCAGAACACTTGCCTTCCCTATTGCTGGATAACGCCTACCTAGCCCACCCATTCTTGTCCTCCACCATAAGATCTAGTTAGAAACCACTGTTTTCCTGCAGACGTCTGATGTCTTGGGCACATCGGACCACGCACTGTCTGTCCCCAGACATACTGCAGACTATCCTCCTTCTGAAACCGTGCTCAGCCGTTTGCTCCATGAGGAATGCCCTCACCCCTCAGCCCATGTCACTCCAGTGGAATATTAATCATCCTTCAGGGTTCATTACAAGTGCCATAATATTTTTATCTGTGCTCTTTCCTTCTTTTTAACTGCCAAGGCAGTTTATACCTCTCTGTAGTACTTAAACTACATTCTCAAGAATCATGTGCTAATGTTATGACTACATATTTATTGTCTAAGTTTTCTCTCGTAATGTTTGAAAGTCAAGAGAGTCATGGCAACAAGTGAAAGCTAATCACAGATATGCAAATACAAGGAGGGCAACTGACCAAAGGCCCCGTCTGCTGAGCTCTGGAATCCAATGACATGTTTGTGCCAAGGCTATACCTCCCACAGGCTCTGCTCCTGACCAATGACTGAATGCCAGGGACATTCAGGCAAAACCATTCTTTGGAGACAGAGACTCCAAAGACAGCCAACTTTGGCTTGAGGGCCCCAACAGCATTACTGAACTTCCCTGAGACCACAGGGAACTCTAAGGCTTTTCCTGTTCACCATTCAGGGTCAGACTTGCTTCATGGGCTGAAGACTCTCCTAGCTCATCTCATCTCTGCCCCTATTTTCCCTTACATGGCATTTTCCCAGATGTTTCCCAGCATGGATGATCCCATCTTTCCAGACTACCCCATCTTGGCGTCAACTTCCCAGACTCCTGGAATAACAAAAATAGTGCCAGGAGCAATCCTCAGAAACAGGCAGAAGAGGACAGCAAGCTCGTTGATAGGAGGGGCATGAGTGGTCCCCAGCACTAGGCAGTCCGCCATTCCCCTAAGAAGAGCTATCTAGCATTTTGTTCAACAGCCCCTCTCCCATAAAACAACAGGTACCTGTGGTAGACAGAAGAGACCCTCAAATATATCTATGTCCTAATCCCTAGAATCTGTCAACATATTACTTTACATGGTTAAGGGACTTTGCAAATCTGATTAAGTTAAAATCTTGAGATGTGAAGACTGTCGTAGATTACCTGGGTGGGTTCAATATAATGACGAGGATCTTTGTAAGAAGGAGATAAGAGGGTCTGTGTCAGAGAAAGAGGTCACAGAGAGAGTGAGAGAAAGAGCAAGAGAAAAAAAAGAGAAAGCAAGAGAGTGAGACAGCAAGATTGATCTGAAGAGGCTATGCTGTAGGCCTTAAAGATGGAGGAAGGGGCCATGAGCCAAGGACACATGTGTCCTCTAGAAACCAGAAAGGGCAAGGAAATGAACTCAATTCTCCTGACATCTTGATTTTAGAATTTCTGACTTTCAAAACTGTAAGATAATAAATTTGTATTGCTTTATGCCACTTAAATATGGTGGTGATGTGTTACAGCAGTGATAGGAAACAGACAGAGGACCTCAGTGAGGAGCTGACCATACCCCCAAGTTCCCAGGCTGATAACTATGGTTAAATCTCAACATAATCCGTCTAGAACTATGCTGGGTCTGATAAGAGTGGAAAGGGACTGTGTGCCTTGAAAATTATATACGTAGGAACTAGCAGGAGTTGAGACCATTCTCCTGCAATGTGGTTTTAAGGGCGTTTGATCACGGGGGCTGGAATGAAAGGCTGAATAAGGAAGATTTCATTAAATTAGAGATATTTTATAGGATGGTATTTAACATTCTAGGAAAGAATCCTGGGAACTGAGCCACCTTTTTGCTGGTATAGCTCTTAGAAGCCTCTCAGAAACAAAGGTCAACTCTCACAGATGCAGAAACACCTGAGTTACACTGGCAGGTGGTAGAGGAAGAAATAAAGAAGCTGAGGGCCATGGACAAGCTGTGATGGATACGTTATGTGAGTCCGGAAGACCCAGCGGAGAAGCATGTTTCACGGCTAGCCCAGAGACACCGTTCCCCAAGGCCATCAGGAATGGGGACCAGTATCACTAAGGAGTTCAGAGGTGGTTCCCTCTAGGCCGAGGGTGATGGGAGGAGAGGTGGTCACAGAGCCAGGCTCTGCAGCAACCGTGGGGAGGATGGGGGTGTGTAGATAACCACGTTAGCACATTCCATAGCAAGGGTCTGGACTGAGGGTCTGACCCACAGTTCTAAGAATAGGATAATTTCAATCTATAAATATGAAACATAATGAGAAAATTTGTTTTACAGTTTTTAAGTAATTCATCACTTCAGTTCACTTCAGTAAAGTCTCCATAAAACATTCTAGAGCCACTATGAGGTTCATAAATGTTTGTGAAACAATATTATGTTACCACAAATAAAATTTTAAATGGCCTCTTTAAAGAGAAAATAACATATCTGGAAAGATTTTATGTAACTACGTACTTTAATCAGCCCTTTCTTTGCTAGAAATTTTGTGTTTAAGTAGCAAAAAACTTTACTACATACTTTAATTAATCTTTGGCAGTCAAATATCATGCTCGTTAGCCAGACCATAATCAATACATACAAATTCCTCAGCAGTTATCTGGCATGTGACCATAACATGCTGGCTAGACATTTCACATCTCATCAAAGATGATGCCTATCTACAAAGTCCTCATCACAAGAGGCTGACAGGACAGACATTTCATCTTGCATGGGGGCGTCACAGTGTAACAAAAAGAATGGGTCTTAGAGTCGCACAACAGGAGGTGTGAATGTCAACTCTGCCTCTTCCTAGGTTTCTCTCCTAATATGCTCAACTTCTCTCACCTCAGTATACTCATCTATAAACAGGAAAGAAAAACAGGTTTCTTGGGAGCAATATATGATATGATGCCAACTGATAACCAGTCAACAAATGCTCTCTTCCAATCCCCATCTTGCTCCCTGCCTTTTCTTCCCTTATCCATCTCCATGCTCTTCCCTATTCCAGACCCTGAGGCAACAGACCAGCACAGACCTAAAGGATACATAGCCACCCACCCTCAATCTTTCAAAGCCATTTCTATTCACTTTGGTTACAAAAGCCTGTAGCAGTGGGCAGGTGGGGAGGCGCATGCACACACACAAACACACACAACAAACAAAAAACCACCGCTCTACTTTCTTAACTGAAGTTTTATTTTTAAAGTGAGAGAGGGACATAACTTCTAAAAGGGTCCAAGATTACCTTCTGGACAAGCAGAAAAAAAATCCTTGCATATCACCTATGAAATTCCCAGATGTTTATTCCAGAAGATTTTAAACTATTCAGAGAGCAGTTAACACGTCTGCCTTACTACTTTGCCAGCTGCAGTTACATATCTAACCATTAGCATCTGCCTGTGCTTTCCTCTTTTCAATCTGCAATTTTGCTTTCTTACCATCTATACCACTCTCCATTCACAGCAATAAAGAATACAGAAAAGAATTTATTTACAAAAGTTTCTTTCCACCTGTCAATTCAATAGTAAGCAACCTCAGGAGCCAGCAGAGGCAAAATAAAATTCCAGTCAGGATGATGCCGCTAAAAGTTCAGTCACCCACATGCACCTGTGGCAGGCATGCACAGATAACCCTCCACGCAGAGAACTCTCCAGAAGTTCTGCAGCTAGTCAGTCTGTCACACATCTGCCTTAGATTGTTAAAAGCAACTAAGTATGAGTGGGGGACAGAGTGAGCGGCGAACGTGGTAGGTCACCAAAGGCATTTCCTCGGTCAAGAAATAATTCATGAGGATCTACAACTGGTTTTTATCCCTCCTCACTGGCATTTTTTCCCACAGGAGTTCTGGTTTAAAAAAAAAATCCATTTGCCAACTTGTGGTCACTGAATAAATGATATTATAGGTCTAGACAGAAAAATAATGCAGTATTAATTAAGTCAGTGGTTCTCAAGAGGTGGCACCCCCACCCACCCAGACACATCCAGATATGTGGCATTATCTGGAGACATATTTGCAGGGAAGGTGTCTGCTAGTGGCATCTGGTGGCAAAGGCCAGGGAAGATACTAAACATCCAACATGGCACAGGGCAGCCCCCACAAAAGAGAATGATCTTGCCCAAAATGTCAAAACTACTGACACTGACAAATTCTGATCACTCCATAATTTAGCTATGAATGCATTTATGCCAAAAAGCAAAAAGGCTATAATGTGATATCAAAAAGGAGATATAAATGGAAGCTAACACAGATGTGTATTTTGTCCTAGAACAAAACTTCTAACACTGGAATTGGGAGAAAAGAAAAGTCCTTGAAACACAGTAGGAGAACTTGCTTTAATATCTGATGCATTTAAAACGAGTCACTAAAACTAATTCTAAAGATAGCATAACAGTGCCCTAAACTTGCCAAATGTGCCGATGTGACTATGACTTCATGGGCTCATGGATACTACCCTAGGAACACAGAACAGGTTTATATTTAATCCCCAACTTCCTTTAAGCACTGGCAACACATGAGTTCTATGGGCCAAATCCTGCCCATTGAAAGCCAACGGCTGTTGCGCACGGTTATCCAGGAAAAAACCAGCTCTGTGGTTTCTGGTGTGGTATTTTATAGCTTAACCAGATTAGAGATGGAAATACAGCTAGATTCTCAGACAGGTGGTTGACAGGCAACGTGCTATAACATCTCCTCCCAAATATGTAGTCATGTACTTATAGGTAACCCCTTAGGGCAGGGATCCCCACCCCCTGGGCCACAGACCAGTACCAGTCTGTGGCCTATTGGGAACCAGGACCACACAGCAGGTAAGCAGCAGGCAAGCGAGCAAAGCTTCATGTGTATCTGCAGCCGCTCGCCAGCCACCAGCATCACAGCCTCAGCTCCACCTCAGACCATCAGGCAATAGATTCTCATAGGAGCACCGGTCTCTGGTGCCCCACTGCCTTAGGGAACATGGATTCATATATCATTCTTTGCAATCCGTGTAGTTTCTAACACAGTCCTGCATGTGGGAGGCACTCAACCCTATTGGTTTACTATTTGATAAACTATCTCATACTCAGTCTAAGATGACAGAGATCCTCATGTGGAAAAGTGACTTGGCGAAGAAGCAGTTGCCATACACCAGGTACTGCACCAGGAGCCAGTACGACAGTGATGAACAACGTGAATGAGCAGTCCACCATTTCTGAGAGTACTTTCTCCTCTGTGAAGGTACTGTGGCCATTCTAGCTACATGAGGCTGAAGTCTATTTTGACTGCAGGAGTAAACTTGAAATTCTCAACCCCTTTTTCTTCCATGGCTACCATTCTAGGTTGGAACAGGGTTTACAAATGTGTGTGCTGCCTAAGGGAGGGGAATGGAGGAAGGGGATAAAGGGAAATGGTGTACTTTTTCAGGAAATTCTTTTCAACGGGCTTCTTTTATGAAGGGGTGGCAGTAGAAACATTAATCTGGGTTAGAGCTACTTGTGTTGGAACAAAGGTTTCAGTGACTCTAAGATAAATGAAAAAAGTTTATGACCCCCCTCCCACCACCACCTATAAGCCTCTTTCCACTTGAGGACTAATTAGTACCAACATTTTATGTCACATAAAATAAAGACAAATTTAACAATATATCAAAAAAATCAACAGCATGGTCCACTTTTTCTTGTGCACCTAACCCCTCACAACTACAAATGTACATACGCCCTGTATCTTTCTGAACAGTTGGTAATATTAACAAAAAGCATATTCTTGATGACATTTCCATTTTAATGTCCTGGTATTATTTTCAATGAGTGGAATTTGTGAAATGTATATCTAACTGCAATTGGATATTTCTATATATAAAACATTTTCCATAAGCATTCACAAAGCAGAAAATTTTATCAGATTTGTTAAGACTGATCTCTCTCGTGCCCAGGCTAAGTAACTGTAGAAGATGACTTGGCCAGATGTGACTAGCAGTTCGTGAAAGTTCTACTTCTGTTAGACCTGCCCTGCGGACACGGGCCACTTCTGCTCTCTTGCATTCTGCCGGACTCCGAAGGCGGGTGGCCTCAGCTATAATTGTGGTCTTTCCATCAAAGCAGTTTTATTTCCTGACAGGCACTATAACTTATGAAAGCCAATGCTATTGGGAAAAAATTCCGAATGCACAGGTTATGTGGTTGGTGAAAAACAGGCCTTAATGGAAAAGGGACTGAAACCAAGTCCTCTTCCGATTGCTATTCTGAACCTCCGGTTTTCCTGTAGAAGGCCTAGTCTGTGCTGACCGCAAAACCCAAAAGACCAAACAGAATATTAGAAACGCACATGACCAAGAGGAGTCTGTTTAGAAAACAGATAAATACAAATGGTGCTTTCTGTGTTGTCCTTGTTAAGTCAGAAGGAACACGTAACGTTTGGGAGCGGTCCCAGAGCAGCGCAAGAAAACTGTCATACCTCTCCCGTCAAAAACCGCTCCCGACGTCGAGTACCAGACCCTTAAGAAAGTCTCACCGCGGTGTCCTCTGGACACAGGGCACGTTCCCACATGCAGACCCATCTCGGGTGCAGCCTTGGCAGCCAGCGCCACCTAGCTTCTGTATTTTCCAGATTGCTAAATGAGAGTCTCCCATGAGGACTCCCTATCAGTCTCAGAGATTTGGAATGATAGAAGTCGGGAAGGGGATTGGAACAGCCACACTGCTTTGAATAGCTGTCGGGAGGGAAAACATGTTTTGTTTGTTTCTTTAAGTCTTCGGAACTTTAAATAGGATTTACACGGCTTTTCAGTGCGTTGACTGCTCAGAACCTGCCTTTATCTGACAAATTTCTGTGTGCCCACTTGTTAGGTAGTATGCACAGAGAACTGGCTTCTGAAATTAAGGTAGTATGTCTTGAATTATGGAGGATTTCTAAGGAGAGACTCCTTGCTACACTCACACCCAGGGACTACTTCCTGAGATTCAGTGAACAATTGGTTATTAAATCTAAGAAAGAAAGTCTACAGAAAATGGCACAAAGTAATCGGCCCTGTCTCAGAGTATATACCTTTCTGATGTCAACTCTGCAAGAAGGTTGATTCTCATCTTCTTAAAAGCTGACAAACATCTTGGCCAAGGCATTATACTCTTCTGCCTTTGTTAACAATGAGCTATTATAATGTGAGAGAAAAAGGGACACAGAATTAAGGACCAGGCTGGCTCTATACTGTTGAGACCAATTGTTTGGGATCATGATTTGACATGTGTTAGAGTCAGTGGGTATTCTGAATATATTAATAATCAACACAGAGAGAAACAGCAAGCAGGCAAAGAGCCCACTTGGAATTTCTCTAAGGCATTTCTTTTTGTTTTATTTTGGAGGACAGGATAAAATGATTGTCAACCATTAGTTTAATGAGAGAATTTTCCAGATGGTATTGATGATCATCATGATGATGATAAAAGTGAAGATGATGGCAATGAAGAAGAAATTGGAAACTGTTCAATACTCATAGGAAGATTTTAATGGAATAGACTCCCTCCTGCCTCCCCTAATCTTTGACTTTTTTACAGAAACACCTAAAATTACAACAGTTCCCACTGGCAGCAACTGAAGAAGACAGCGTTCCTGCAAGCCTAAAACCTTTGTCCCTCCTGATGACAAAGCAGCTTAAACCTGTCCAAATTCTTGTGCGTTACCTTGGCAGGTAAAATTCTATCATTCAATGGACTGGGCAAGTCCCCACACCCTACAGACATTGATTAATAACAGAAACTTAGTCTACAGTCATGCCACCCTGAACAAGCCCAATCTCGTCTGATCTCAGAAGCTAAGCAGGGTCGGGCCTGGTTAGTATTTAGATGGGAGATCACCTAGGAAGACCGAGTAGTGTAGGCATAAAAAATAATAATAATAATAAATTAATTTTAAAAAGAATAGAAACCTGAATTACAAAGAAAAGAAAACTGGGGTCTAGCAACAATATCAAGTTCTAGAACTCTCATTCTTTACCAACAAAAGAAGCAAAGATAAAAGTCTAATGTAAAGCCCATAAAATTTCCAATCATGTTTCTCTCACTTGAGTTTATAGTCTTTGGTAGCCCATACAAAGATCTCAGATGATGGTGTACTTTCTGCTTTATTATTGTCTTCGTATAAGAAAGGGCAATGGGCTGCACACCAGCATTTACTGACAGTAAAATATAATGAAAATTATTTGTAATAATGCAGATCACAGTCTAACTGGCATTTAATGTAGCCATGTATATTTCATAAGATGACAATTTAACAGCTAGTCACTGGGCCAATTACGCTACAATGCAGACTTTTTGGATCCTGCCTGAGAGAATCTGCTAAGGTGCTGCTTAGAAAAGAGACGCAACTAAAGTCACATTAAAAGTAAACCGTTCTGAATTTTAAACTTATTGCAGTTTAGAAGTGATGAAATGAGGGTTTTAAAAAATCTATCCTTAAAATATAAATCATTAGCAAAGGAAATTTTTGGTTTGCCGTCTGTAGTAGGTTGAAGGGTGACCCCTCTCCCAAAAGCTACATCCAACCAGGTAACCTTATTTGGAAAAAAGGTCTTTGCAAATGTAAATTAAAGATCTTGAGATGAGGTCTTCCTGAATTGGGTGGGCCTGAAATTCAATGACAAAATAAGAGAAGATGTAGACGCAGATAAGACCACATGAAGACGGAGACACAGAAGTTATGTGGCCACAATCCAAGGAACACCTGGAGCCACGAGTAAGAAGCTGGAAGAAGCCAGAAAGGGTTCTCCTTTAGCGCCTTCAGAGTGTGACCCTGCCAATACCTCAACTTCAGATCTCTAGTGTCCAGAACTGGGAGAAAAATAAATTTCTTTTGTTTCAAGCCACTAGGCTTGTGGTGATTTGTTGTCGCAGCCCTAGAAAACTAATACACTACCTAAAATTACAATAGAAGAATCAGTTAAGAAAAATAAGTGTTTAAAAAGCACATGATCACTGTAGAATGCCCCTTCTCCTGTCCATTCTACACCCTCACTGGCATGGAAACTGAGAGAGTTTAGAGCTTTTAGAGTGTTTAGGGTTTAGAAGTAAAGGAAGCCAGAAGCCATTGGAAGTACTGCTCATTCACTGTTCCTCGCGCACATCTGGTTTTGTGACACCGCCTCGTCTTTGCACATGCTGTTTCCTCACTCTCTACTAACCTTCCAGACGCAGGACAAGTACCGTCACTTCCTCCGTAAAGGTGCTTTCTCCACTCCCCACCAGCTGCCCCCACCTCCACACACCTTTCCGCACACCCACACATGATCACTCACTCTCTATTCTGGCTTCCACAGAAGTTTTTATTTGCCTCTATTATAACACAGATTACAACGCTTTACAGTTTTTGGTTTATAGAGCCATATCCTCCACTAGACTATGAGGTTTACAAGTACAGTGACATGATCTATTCATTCCCGACCTCTCTACACATGGTCTCCAATCCCTCAGTGGTCTAGTCTGGACTGCCTGACAGCATGGTGACTGGGTTCCATGTTCTAGGAAGCGGAAACTGCCAGTCCTCCGAGTCCAGACCCTGAAGTTCCAAGCACCATCTCCATTTCATTGTTTGACAAAACAAGTGACAAAGCCCTCCCCAATTCAAGGAGTAGAGAAATAGATTCCACTCGATCTAAAGAATATAAGCATATACAAAGATGGGAGAAGCCGCTGGGGGCCATTATTGGAAACCACTTACTCCACTTGAATTTTAATCACGCTCTGTCTCTTACTATGTGACCTTGGCCACAGATACATAACCTCTATGATTCAACATCCTCTTCCGTAAAACTGGGCTAACACTGCCTACTTGATAAGACTGTGAAAAGAACAAAGGAGATATTACGATTTACTTAGCTGGTTCTTTGCACATAGTAACCTTGTAACCAATGATTAACACTTTTCCTCTTACGATAAAGGAGGATACATGAGAAAATAGGAAGTTGCTAGGTGGCTAAAAGGAGACAATGCAGAGGGAGACCTTCATGGAGAAGAAAGGCAAAAGGATAATAAAGACAGCCTTCATCAACGTCAGTCAAGTTTGCCATGGGTTAATCTTATTACCACTAAGCAGCTACAGCAGAAATAACCAAAACTCTCAGACGTATTTTAGATACTGACAACTAAGTATACTCATGCCTAGGAAACCTCATAGCTAAGCTTCAGGGTATATACTGTAGCTTTATGTGATTTACAAAAATTTGTAATGTTTTAAAATGATTTTTATGTCTGACTATTATACTTATATATACCATTGAGAAAATACAAAAAAAAATAATAGAAAGAAAATAACCATTCATAATGTAACCACAAAAGGTAACTGCTAGAAATATCTGAACATATTTCTTTCAAGTTTTTTTTGTTATCAAAATGTACATGCGGAGCAGGCTTCATGGGGGTGCAACCTGTGCAGTCACACAGGGCCCAGCAGTGTTTCTTGCTCTTTGCTCAAACAATGGATATCACAGCCTGCTCCTGGAGGGAGGAGGCAGGATATTTGGAACCAAAATACTTAAAGTGCATTCTCCGAATCCATCTACAGAGTGTTTAATACAAGCTAAAGGAAGTTCATTCCAGGGAAAAGTCCAGCCTAGGATGCATTGCAGGCCTAGGAACAGTCTACACAAATGACACAAAGGTTTGGGTTAGCCGCCAAAACAAGGAAGATGGGGAGGCTGGATGTGATTTAATGACTAACTCCACCACCTTGGGAAACCACGAGTTCTTGTGAGTAAGCCCTGCCCAAGGTAATGAAAGTTTAGAAATATATTTACACAATAGTCATTGAAGTTGAGTGTTTTTCATCTTGTTTTCTAGTCCACTGGCTAAACAGGAAGTTTTCTGCAGGATGCTCCAATATCCTCTGTTCAGAGTAACAATTTTAGCACTTTGCTTTCCTTTTCTCCCATGATACACTTGATGTTTCCGCTTAGGTCCTGGATTGAGTCACAGATTTCCTGCAGGAAGCTGAGGCTCCTTAACTCTTTGCAAGGATGGGTCATACCTCATCCACATTAAAAAGTCACCGGGACCCTTTTGAGTAGACTCAATTTACTGATGTGTCCTCAGAAAGGTCAGAGTTGGTGAGTTAAAGAAACCTTGCAAAATATGACCAGCCATCTATGTCAAGCCCGACAGTATTCCCTAGAAGGTGGGAACTTGAAATAATTCTTGATCATAGAGAGAGGGATAAATGATTCACTGGGGTTAACTGTAAAGAAAGCTCTTTCTCCAAGCCTTATCTCAGCTGGAAATTCTTATAAGAATTAAATACATTGTCATCTGAAGATGATGAGAAAAATAAAATTAAGCCAATGAGAGCTAGCCATATTGTATTAACATCTAGAGTGATTATATCGACAGCAGCCGATCTTCTTGGAAAACAATCTCCCATTCATGTGGTCACATTTAAGCTTCAGCTCTGCCTTTCTGGTTCAGTACAGCACCGTAACTGACAGTGTGGCCTTGGCGTCAGGGGCCCTGGGTTTGAATTCCAGCTCCAACACACTTATCTGTACAATGCTGAGGGAACCTGTAGATTTCTTCATGCTTCTTTTTCTTCATCTTTAAAATGGGGATAATAATTGCATTTGGTTAAATCTAAAACTATTCATGTTTGCAGGTTAAAGGCTATAGAAGGTGTTTTGGTAAGGGTGGAGGAGATGACATATGTAAAGCACCCGGCCCACTGCTAATGCCAGTTAAAATTTAACAAAACAATTATACTTTTATTATTGTCAATTTGTATAATTTTTGTTTCAGTCTACCATTATTAAGTATTTAGAACACAGAGACCTCTTAATAACCACTAGCATGTAAGATTCTGGAAAACAGTGTTTGGAACAATGGAACATGCAGCCACGGCATATCTAGCCATGGAACACTGCCTGGTGCATGGTATGTGCTCAATAAAAATTTGCTGTGTGAATGAATAAATTAATAACATAAAGATAATTATGACAAGATAGGGCTTACCACCAGCCTGAAAAATCTTGAGCTATTTTGCCCAATTTCTTTTTAGTGAAATGAGCTCTTTGCTGAAATAGTAGCTGTTCTAATAAGCCCAGGTAGGTGGGTGCATTTTCAAGATGGTAGGGTACATCTTCTCCTGAAAGCCTTAATCTCTAGATATTTCACATCTTCCCAGAAATGCCAGTAGCAATTCAAGTGAAGCAACAGCTGAAGCTATACAAAGGGCTCTCTCTGCTTTAAAGAACAGGAACCAGGAAGATGTCCATTATGGAGGTTCTTATAAAACTGATTGATGATAGTGATGCTTATTCAGAGGCAAGAATGATGCATTTCAACATTTACCTTCTCAACTAGTCTTCTTCCCAGTTTCTTTGCTTTGCAGTAAACAAGAAGGGTATCAAAAAGATCTAAGGAAGAGATGGCATTTTTCTTGATCCTTTAGAGGAAAAAAAATCTCAGGCCTGACCGTAAAACACACATAGGGGCACTGACTAAATGCTATCACAACTGCTGCACCAATGTAAAAAAATGGCTTTTGGCATAAAATTTGATTGGTATTTTGAATCAACGACTAAAGAGAGATTGATAATTTTTTTTTAAACGCCTACAGCACCTGGTCTTCCTAGGTGGTCTCTCATCCAAGTACTAACCAGGCCTAAACCTGCTTAGCTTCCAAGATCAGACAGGATTGGGCATGTTCAGGGTAGCATGGCCATAGAGGAGATTGATAATGTTAATAAACAAAATTAACACAGTAATCACGAATTTTCACTTATACCAACTGCAGGATCTCTACGGAAGAGTATGGACGTAATACATTGCCTACTGTAAACTTGGGATAGTACAGATTGGAGAAGAGTGGAAGGCACAAGTGAGCTAGCTCTGAGCCAGACTGCCTGGGTTCCAGTCCTGGTTCCATCACTTAGTACCTGTGAGACACTGGGAGAGAGACGTCACCTCTCTGTGCATAAGTTTATCATGTGAGACAACACACTTGAAGCACCTTGCACAACACCTGCAATGGTGAACACTCAATCAATGTCATTGTTTGCTGTCAGTATGGTGTTTAATAAAGATAATATTTGCTTCAAAAGAAATGCTTTGAAAAGATAAACCCATCAAAACCTTTTCTTCCTATTGTTTTGTTTCAATTTACATCGTTTCCTTTAAAATAGTGTCAGTCCTGAGATATTTAAACTTTTTTCCAGCTAAAAACAAGTTCTCCGTTGCAGATATGGCATGGTTGTTCATACTCATGTGCTTAAAGATAAAAGAGCAACGATAAAATTTTGTATAATAGCCACTGGAAATTGTGAAACTGCTTCATCTCATGACCGCCTTCCTGTTTCAATAAAGATTCTCATGAAAGCCTTGAAAGAATAGAGTCAAACAAAGTTGGGTGTGAGCTCTGCGCTCACTGGTGCTGTGAGGATGTTGTTTATGTTTTAGATCCTGTTTTCTTCCTGGACGAAGAGCCGCTGCTACCAGGTGCTTCTCCTGCTGTTATCGTCTTCTGCTCAGGGCCCTGCCTGCTGGAAGCAGCTTCCTGAGCCCCTGTGTGATTCTGGCTGCTAAAGAATAGCAGAGGGCCTGTCAAAGGTTATCTCCCACCTGGGTCGCAGCTTCCAAGCAAGGCTCATCGTAATCTGGTATGGCCACTTATGTGATGTGCCACAGGACACATAAGGGAGACAGGAGTTCTTGCTAGAAGAGAGTTCAGAAGAAAACAAAAAGATTGCAGGAGGTGGGCAGCTAAGATACTAAACGGAGCTCTAACAGTCACATGCTGCAGACGTCAGGTAAAGTACAATGTCTAACCCTTCTGGGAGAAGCAATGAATGCATGATACTCCATACAATGTCTTCTGGACTGCTTTGCACATATCTGATGGTTATGTTGCTCCTAAAATAACTTGGATTACTTATCCAAACAGAGTAAGTACTTTTAGAATTCTCCTTCTAAAGAAAAAAATGCTGTTACCTCCTGGGATAATTAATCTCCCAAACTGAAACACGAAGGACCAGTTTTACTCCCGTCAGCATTTCATGAGCTAATCAGAAAGCAAAGACACTTAAAATTATTGATTCTGCTCTGCCAGCCTTAGAATCTAGAGTAAGAACAACCTCTGTCCACGTCCACCTCCCAGACTGGGGAAGGCAGCAGGTAGACAGAGGCTCACAGAGGTACACTAACCATCTGGAAGTCCCACTAAAGCCCAGTCAAACACTTCAATCACAGCAAACAAATAATTATCACACCAGTATAAGTCACTTACTTAAAGAAATAAATTACTAAGGTTGTATCCTCTGAGTTGTCAAGTTACTGACAGTAAAAGCAAATACCTGACTTAGGAATAGGGAAAATATCATGCATTATACTTCCTATAAGCTATTCTTAGCTATTTCCTCTTCACTACTCATGGCTTCCTTCCAGGCACAGACAGTCTCAAGCAACAGTCCCATAATTTCCAAAAGGCCCATTCCACCAGAACCCATTCACTGATTTCAAGGGCAAATCACAAATGGTAACCATAATAGCAAAATTTATTATTAGTAATTTTCCCTTGATGGCAAATTAGAAAGAAAATGAGGCAGAAGAGGGGTGGTGTGGTATCAGGGGATAGGATTTCTTAGAATGATTCCTGCAATTAGTTTTTATAGATTTCAGAAAATAGGGATTTTAAAGTACACAGAATTATATTTACTTTGAATCATTTTTTCTAGAATCATGTAAAAAAATACATTTCCTGACTCTCCAGGGATAACCACTTTCCAGTACTGAGATAAAACTAAGTCATCTCTAGACCATGAGGGGTTTCAGAGCTCTCCCCTGTGAGTTAAAACTACAATGTGTTCAGGGAAAAAGATATTGCTATAAGGATATTTTAGAGTCCAAAACGTGAAAAAACTTAAAATAAACTTGAAAAAATAGCTGAGCTATTCACTACTCTTAAAATAGTAATCAAAAAAGAAAAAAATTATCATAGTTTCTACTTGAGCCAATTATAATATCTGAAAGGTACTGAAGTTCTACTCTAAAACGTGTCTTCCCCAAGCCTAATACAATATCTAACACTCCACATTTAGGGATTTGTTCCTCTGAATTAGGACCTGCATTCAACAAATGTTTATTGAATACCAAATATTTCCAGGCACTATGCCAGGCAATGGCTATATAGACACAGTGCTTGCTCACTAGTATTTCAAGTTATTCCCTAATGAACAATTATTTTTTAAAAGTTCTGGAACATTCTGCACATCAAAATAAAAAAATGCCAGTAACAGATTATAAACCACAAAATAAAATTAAAAATTCATGAGTCCATACTGACAAATAAATCTAGGGCTGGACAGACAGGTGGACACAAAGACATATGAAGGTAAAGTTCTTTCTATCAATAAAATTCAAACAAATAAATGTGGAGAAATAAGGGAATTTTTAAATTCGCTTTTGGCAACCACCACAGTAATAATTATTACAGAGATGAATTATCAATGGATACTAAAACTTCTGGGTGAAAGGATACTTACATAGACTCAAAGTATCTTCCCACAAAATATTTATTTTAAAAAAACGAAAACAGTAATTTTTCAGGGAGAAAATCTGAAAGATACCACCTTAACCAAAAGGTTCAAAATTAACATCACCAGTATTAAAAAAAAAAAGTTGTCTCCTGTTAGGTTACACTGAGATGCAACATCACATCTGGAGGATGCATGCCCAAAATGCATAGCATGAATCTAAACCTGAGGAAACTTCAGACAAATCTAAATGGAGATACAGTCTATAAAATAAATGGCCTATATTTATCAAAAATGTCACAGTCATGAATAATAAAGACTGAAGAAGTTTTATAGTGAAGGAGAATACAGAGACATAACAACTTAATATAACGTGATCATGGATAAGATACTAAACTAGAAACCTCATATTATGGGTTTTTTATTTTTTGCATTAGAAATAATTATGGATAAATGTTAAAATTTGATAAGATCTAGCCCAAGGATCAAAAACTTTTTCTCTAGAAGGTCAGATAAGAAAATATCTTTGGCTCCAAGGCCATATGATCTCTGACACAATTGTTTAATTCTACCATTGTAGGACAAAAGCAGGCACAAACAATCCATAAACAATGAATGTGGCTGTGTTCCAATAAAACTTTATTTACAAGCATAGATGGCAGGCCACATGCCAACTACTGTGCTACATAATGGTAATAAATCTATGTTAATTTCCTAATTTTGATGATTTCACTGAAGTTATGCAAGAGAATCCTTATTTTGGGGAAACATACTTAAGATATTTCGGGGAAAAAGACATAATGTTTGCTTAAAATCTATTCCCAAAAAGTTCAGAAAAAGAGAAAGAAAAGTGATAAATATATTAAAATTTTAATATTTGGGGAATTTGGTGAAAGGTATATGAGAACTTTTTGTACTACCTTTGTAAATTTTCTCTAAGTTTGAAATAATTTCTAAGTAAATGGTTAAAAAGAAAACAAATATCCATGGAACAGAGTAATTACCTGGTATAGAACGCACCATGGGCACTACTACTAAGTACGTGCAGAGTTCAGTTAACATCTGATAAACACATATATGAATAATTCACTAACTGACTTATTTATTAGGTGGTCCCTGGAGGAATAACACATAGGACAGATGTGTTTTAAGAAGTTGAGAAAAGAATGCATTACAGACCCCCACAGGTGAATGCCATGTACCTACAGAGGAGGAGTAGGAATGTGACACCAAGGAGCAAGTCCTATAAAAGCAACTGGGATAAATCACCAGGAAAAATTTCCTCCAGGGTTCACAACCAAAGACCAACTTGAACTAAACTGATCATCACTTTCCTACAGGCCGTAGTGTTTTATGCTTCTCCAGCAGAGTACTCACCAATGTCCCCCTACGCTGGGCTGTGCACTAATGCATGACTCTGAAGGGAAATTGCTTCTACCTTTTCTCCGTCTCAGCTCTCACACTGTTGGCATTGTCTGGGCTTTTCAAAATCCATAGGAATACTCTGTAAAAGCTGCCAAATACAGCAACCAAAGCTTATCCAGATACACGACTAAATTACTGGGATAAGAATTATAAGACTGTGGAAGTTAAATCCTTACATCTTGGAGAGTTTCCAATGCAATATTTGGAACCATGGTAAAAACCTGAATAGTCATTCTGATAATAAACAAATCTAAAAAGTGTCTAATTGGTTAACTTACGCTATGGTGAGGTAACGAGGTAAAGGCAAAAGGACAGGTGGCTGGACACAGCAAAGGCTCCCTTCTTGCTCAGACGTCCAGCGCAGAACTTTCGCCAGGAAATCTCTCCAGGCAACCTTCATCTGATGCCACCATTCCATCTCCAGGGCCTCTACAGCATGGGAGGAGAGAACGGAACAGTCACGAAAGAACATTTGGGGACAGGCACGAAAGTCACATAGATTACTTCTGTACTCATCACATTAGCTAAAACTGGTCAATGGCTCCAACTTAAATGCGAGCGAGGCTGGGACATGGCAGCAGGGAGCACTGATGTTCCACAAGCACTGAACATCTCTGCCACCAAATCTCTTATAGCTTTTGTTTAGTAAAAACCCGTAGGCCATCAAAATTGCAGTTTAATAGATAATGGAATAGATAATGGAAAGAAACAGATGATAGATAACAGGCTGTATGAAGTTTACACCACGATACAGTGACTAAACCAAATTTTTAGGGAATTTACTTCCCTGTTCCTATCTAAAGGCAAACCCTACAAATGTCACAATGTACAGTGGTAATAAGTCTAGCCTTTGAGAAGGTTCGTGTAAACTTTCCTTGTGACAGAAATGACTGCCAGAGCTGATTTTGTTATTATCGTCGACGTGACAGTGGTGGGAGCGGTGGGGGCAGGTGTTAGTCAACTTTTTGTTTCTATTGTAACTGAGTTTGGAAAACTACTCAGCAACAAGTAAACAGAATACCACTGTCACCATAATAATACTGCAAGAGAAAAACATATCAGGGAGAAAGAAGTTAATAAATTTCTGACATTCCAAGGTGTGATAGGAAGCAATCTGACGTCTGAAAACCGGAAAAAAACAGTTTCTTGGCCCATGCTGTTCATACAAACGGAGGTCACCTATAAAATTATCAGGACACAAAAATAAATAAATTTATTAAAGTCTATTTTAAGAGAAAATAATCCTTACTAAAGCAAAGGAAGTTAAATGCTTTTGCTTGAAATTCAAATGCTCCTGTGACATAAAAATTACATCTCCAGGAAAGACAGTGGTTTTAAGATCTAAAGCTTTTATAAGTAACTAGAAGTCCCTCCTATGTTATGACTCTAAGAATTTCAGGAAGATTTCCCTACCTCAACAGAGAACACGCTCCCTGAAACTCCACTATTAGGGATTTTTAAAAATTGTTTCATCTTCCTAGGCACATAATCTCTCTCTCACACGCAAAAACTCTTATTGGTATAATATGTCATTAATTAGTATATGTTTTGAATATATATTTAGAGTGGCAAATGGGAAAAGCTGTAGTATGAAACAACCAAAAAGGGAGAGATACTAGGAAAAAAGGTGGAAAATAGAAGAAAATTGACTATATGAAATGGGAGAAAGTGTTCTAGCGCATCTTCTACGTCTGTCCTGCTTTTGCCACTTGTTAGTTCTGTGATCTGAGATAAATTACAGTACTCCATCAAACTCCTGGTTAATCTTCTATGACATCGGAATGTCATAGAAGATTCTGTAAGATATATGGAGGACTAAATCATATAACATGTATGTAGTATTCTCCCCTTATCCACAGGGGATACGTTCTAAGACCCCCAGTGGATACCTGAAACAGCAGAAAGAACTGAACCCTAAGCATGTTTTTCCTACACATACATACTATACTAAAGTTTAATTTATAAATTAGCGACAGTAAGAGATTAACAATGGCTAATAACAGAATAATTATAACACACTATAATAGAAGTTGTGACTACAATCTCTCTCTTTCAAAATATCTTACTGTACTGCACTCGTCCTTCTTGTGATGATGTGAGATGATAAAATGCTTATCTGATGAGATGAAGTGAGGTGAATGATGTAAGCACTGTGATGTAATGTTATACTACTACCAACCTTCTGAAAATACGTCAGAAGGAGGATCATCTGCTTTCGGGTGATCCTGGACCACCCATGATGGTGATGCAAGCCATGATGGTGTTGATGGCTGGATGTCAGGAGCAGATGATGTTAATGGTTGGGGAAATTTAATATTTGTTGACCACAGCTACCCACAGGTAACCATAACTGCAGGTAACTAAACCTGCAGAAAGCAAAACTGCAGATAAGAGAGGACTACTGTAAAATGACACAGAGTTCACCAAAGATTTTCTCATTTTTCTTCCTATCATTACATAACATCTAATATAATTGTAAAAACTTTCTAAGCACCCAAATGTGTGATAAACAACAGACTGAAACTGAGTAACCACTAAAATACACAGAATTAAGTGAAAGGTCATTTATTGGTAAAGAGGTAAAGAAAGAATAGGAAAAATAAGAAGATATGAAGGTTGCATTGAGTAGGACAAATTAACCTACAATTTTTCCAATAAGATACTAAAATACTGCAACAACCCATCCTTTTCCCTAGCCTCAACTTCAAGTCATGAAATAGAAACCTACTTAATTTTGAATAAACACACAATACAATATACAGATGATGTATTATTGAATTATACACTTGAAATCTATTTTATTAACCAATGTCACCCCAATAAATTTAATTAAAAATTAAAAAGATACATATACACACAAAATATTCACTTTTGAAAAAATACCCGTTGAAAACTATTTGTTTGACATGTGGTTTCAAATAATCCTTAGAAAATCTACATTGTTACCTAATAGACTCTTGACTTTGGCAAGTTATTTAACTCTTCTGAGTTTTGCTTTCCTCATATATAAAGTAGTAATGATTATTGTGAAAATCAGAGGTCAAATACAGAGGCCTTACAGTGCTTAGCAGAATTATTTCCCTTGATTCTACCTTTTCCTCACTTCACACACCCAATTCATGAGCAAGTCTTGTGACAAGTACCTTAAACACATACCAAAGCAACTCATGCCCCATCTTCACTTTTGCCATTTTAATGTTGCCTTATAATCTCTTAATCACATCATAAACATTCACAAGTCCAAAATTTGCAGGATCCAGCAGGCAAGAGACATAAGAAAGAGTTGATGTTTCATCTTAAATCCAAAGACAGTCTGGAGGCACACTTTTCTTTTTCCTGAGAAGACATGTCTTTTTTCTCTTAAGGCTTCAACTGATTGGATGAAACCCACCTACATAATAGAAGGCAATCTATTTTACTCAGTCTATCAGTTTAAATATAATCTCATCTAAAACACATTCTCACAGCAACATCTAAACTAGTGTTTGACCAAATATCTGGGTACCATGGACTAGCCAAGTCGACATATAAAATTAACCATCACACATAAAACCACCAAGCCTATTCCTGCCTTAGGGCCTCTGCACTAGCTGTTCCTTCTGCTTAGAAAACTCTTCCCCACTCTTCACATGTTTCATCAGATTCCAGCACAAACGTCACCTCTTCAGAGACTTTGCGTGTCCAATCTATACTGCAGCTCCCCCAACACCTCCCTTACCCCGGTTACAATCTCTTACGTCTTCCCATTCTGTTTATACACTTAACAGTATCTAAAATCATTTTGTCACTGCAACCTCCTGTTCGTTAAGTTTTCCCTCTCAGCTCTGGGCTCCATACATGCAGGAATCTTGTCTGCTTGGCATCTAGCCTCAGGATCTACAACCATGTCTAATACAAGTAGGAACTCAATAAATATTTGTTGAATGAATCAATCAACCAACAAATGTTAGGCACTCAAGTAGTATCTGATTATTAATCATTTATATGCCTATTATGACAATTTCTTCTCTAGTCTTTTAAAACCATGCTTGTACTGTCTCTGAATTACCTTTTAATGACAGGTACTAAATTTATCCTTAATCTTGTTGTAGTGATGGTTTCAAATAAGCTTGTGAACTTTAGATTTTATTATAAGAGGAAAAAAGGGATTATTAAGGAATTGGAAACAAGCTACATTGCAAAGATTAATACTTTATACATTAGCTTGTCTAATTGTGGTTATAAAGGATAAAGCCCTAAAATAGAGTATTCTTACACACATGAAATGTGTTAGAAATGACTCAATAACCAGTATAATTCATGCTGAAATAACCATGTCAATGATATATAGTCGGATAAGCAAAGCACAGGTGGGCTCCTACTTCTTGGATTACCTTGTCAATTGGTTTCATTCCTTCCATCATTTGTACATGCAGACATAACAAAGAGTGCTTCAAAATTTATAATTGAGAGAGAAAATGAACCTCTTTGGAAATTTACTTTCTTTGTAAAGAAGTGAAAATTCTAACTGCTTTATTCATTGAGGAGAATGAAAACATGAAGGTAGATATTGGATGATTAAATGAAATAAACCTGTTAATGGACTATCTTTCTATATTTTTTTTTCAGCCTATACAATATCTGACTAAATCTGTGGACATGCTGATGAATACAACTGTTCTTCCGAGACTGTTTCATCTAATTGTTTCAGGAATGACTGAGCCTAGTTTTCCTTAGCATGAAGGGAACCATGGAAGTGATAAACTGGCAGAAAATCCTCAAAGAGGTTTCTTCTATAGGGAATTCCAATGGAAGCCTCTTTCCCAAGAATCTTCTTAGAGTCTCAGCAATTCTTTTTCTATTTAGTCTGAACCTTCACAATACACTCTATTATTTTAGTGTATTTTAGTTTTTAATCTATGAGGAGAGGGTTTTTTTTTTGCCATAAGATTAAGTATTCCTTCAAAAGTTTATAATTGATAAAGACACATAGATGGAATGATCTTTTTTTTTTTTTTTTCAGGGAAAAAAAGATGCCAAAGCAGAGAACAGACTGGCAATTCCTTGGTACCCATATGATATCCTGGGAGCCACTTCTCTGTGGGGCATTTTTTAGTTGGAAGCAAGACCAGGGAAAGAGACTTTCTCCACTCAGTCATTCTCTTCTTTAGAGGAGGTAAACCAATTCAGTGCCCAGGTCACTTGGGAGATGAAAGTGAGAAAGGAAACTATCACCCTTTTTCTCCTTCCTGGCAAGCTCACTGCTGAGCCCAAACTCCTAAGCCCACTCTGCCTCACTGAATGGCACCGTGAAACAGGTATTACCATTCTCATTTACAAACTGGGGCAAGTGACACCCTCTCTGCATTTCAGCCAATACAAGACCAAAGGAAAGATTAAACTTGTTCCATCTAACTCCAAAAACTGCTTAGAAGCAAGCTTTTCATTCGGTGATAGAAGCCATCCACTGGAAAACACAAAAAAAAGAAATCATAAAAGACAAGACTGATAGGAACACCTACTTAAAAAAAATGTGTATGGCAATAAAAAAGGCATCATAAGGTTGAAAAAACAAATGATACACTGGGTAGATATATAAGAGAAAAAACAACTAATAGAAAAATGATTCTTATGAATCAATAAGACAACTATCTCATATGGGAAAAGAATAAAATAAAAAATAATCAATTCCTTGAACACAAAATATAAATAGCTAATAAATATATGTAAAGATATTCAAGCTACCCAATAACAAAGATGGTCAGAGTAATAAAGATTAAAAAGACAAAACTCTCTTCATAAGAGTTGAGGAAAAGGAAAATTTTATATAGTTTTGAAAAAATTATAAATGGGTACAGTCTTCTGGGAGATGGTCTGAAATGCGTATCAAAATTTTAAATGCGTATGCCACTAAGTCCATAATTTCACATTTAAAATTTAATCTGAAGGATAATGATAGAAAATTTCACTAAAATAAAGGTACAAGGAAATTAGCTGTGGTGATACTGATGATAGCCACCCACAAAAAAAAAAAGTTCATCAAAAAGCAACTGTTTGAATTATAATAGTTCTATAATGGATTCTAGTATCAAAAAGATGGTGGGTGCTCCTACATTTTTCACATTCATCTTTAATCTTTTATTCTTTTTGAATTATCTATATACATTTATGCACTTCAAAATCAGGGATAACAAACTATAATTTTCAAGCCCTTTAATACACCTCCCACTTCTCAATTTACAAAGTATTTTCCCATATTTTATTCCATAGAACCAACTAAGTCTCCAGTCCTATGAAACTATAATTTCGCATGATTTCATTAATTAAAAGCAATAATTTCTCTCTCTGCCTGTGAATTTAATTACTTCAAAAAAAGCAGCAGTAGACAGGCTACTCAAATTCACCCAGATGTCTTGAGTTCAGCAACCAGCATCAAAAAGAGAGGGAAAACGTGGTTTTCTTTTATTTATTCCCCTTGGGCAGCTTCAAGACCCTTTGAAAGGACAGCTGCCTGGTCCAGGCAACCACTCTGCTGAGCGTACAAGGAAGAGCAGAGATGTGCTGTTTAGGACGGGTGTTTTCAGGGCTCAGAGAATTGAAATTTTCAGCATCTTCCCAGGGCCCTGCTGGGCGGGCCTTTCATGTGAGCAGGAAGGAAATGGCTGACAACTTTCTCGTCCTTATGGAAGGGGGACTTTATTTCCAGCTCTCAGGTCAAAAGGTGGCGGAAAGAAAACAAAACTACTAAGAGATAAAGGCTAAAAATAATGCCCTGTGGGGTGAATCAACACAGTTTGGGACCCTGAAGACAGCAACAAGGCAAGGATGTGCGTAGGGCGAAATCTGCGTCATCCTTAACAGGTGGTCATGACCACAGTCAGAGTGCCTGGACAAGAGAGGAAGGGGCTTTGCAGACAGGTGTGCTGGAGGGGCCGCATGGGGAGGGGAGAGGAAGAGGCCATCTAAACAAGCCTGGACCTTGGGCCCAGACACTTTCCCAGAAGTTTACCTCTGGGAGAGACCAAGGGCTGGGCATGGGCTCGGAAGGAGCTAAATTTGATTTGGGGTTTTGTGGTTTGGGTGATGCACTTTGAGTTTAAAATAGAAATAGATGTGTTTATGCAGTTGGGCTTTCTTTCTCTTTGCTCTTAATTGTTACTTTAGAATAAATAAATCTATGATTCACAGACTAATGACAAAAAAAAAAAGAGTTCTCATTTGGTGATTTCCTATTTTATAGGGAGCAGCGGAAGAATAGGTTTAAAAATCACACTTAGGACATCCGCTATGGACTTCTGATGATGAGTATGAGTACGATTTATTTTATTTATATAGCACTTTGTGATTTTAGCAACATTCTAAAATGGACATACAACCATCCTGGGAGACAGATAAGCTGACTATTATTAACTGTATTTTATACTAGGACACTGAGGTCATAGGCGTTAAAGGATTATATGTGTCCTGATAGAATGAATTATCACAAACACACACACACTTGCACACACACCAGTAAGGAATATTATTTCTCTAACTGTACTACTGGGCAGACCTCCAAATGGGAATGCTGGTATGAGATGCTAAGGAGCATAATGAGAAAAGTAATACTGAATATAAGAAGGGAAGGAATTTAGCCTAAATAAATATAGTAACAAGCTAGCTCCCATAGGGATCTGGGCAGCACACTTTACTAGACTTTCCCAACTGTGTGCTAGATATCCCTACCAGGATGCTCCACTAGTAATATACATCACGCCGACAAGTATGAAATGGGACTGATCATTTTTCTTTGTCTCCCATATTCAATTCTCCTACTTCCTTCCATTTTTATGACTTCCCTTTCCCAGATTCCCAGAAAAATATGAGTTTCTAATTTTTCCAACTTCCTTGCTTTATACATTCAGTCAATCTTCAGGATTCCACAACTGAAATGACTCTCATATGTGCCCTTTCTTATATTCTCAGTTATTTTATCATTCCTTTTACCCAGATAAATGCCATAATTTCTTCCCTCTTCTACTCCCTCCAAGTCTATTCCATTTCCAGTCTATATTTCATGCACTATTCTGGCTAATTCTCTTAAATGTGATCTGATTATAACACTATCCTGCTCAACATCCTTCGCTTAACATAAAATGAAATCTAAACTCATAGCCCATGACATTTGAGACCATCCATGGTTTCCAATTGTGCATTTAAGAAGATCTCAAAGTTAAATAACACTGAAAGACCATTTTCCTCTCAATATGCTCTCTTAACTCAATGTCTATCACACAAATTCCTACCTCTCACTTATTTGTCTACAGAAATACTAGCACACCCTTCAATAATCAGTTCAGATATATTACTTAATGAAGCTTCCCCAGCTCTCCAAGCCATTCAACATCCCATTTTTTCCCTCTACCCTCACTGGACGTAGCACCTTGCTTGCTACATTTATTACATTTGGTCTTTTAATAACATTGTGTTGTGCATTTAATAGATCATTAGCTCCTTTAGAGGAAATTATATACTTTTCATCTTTATATCCTGGAGATTGCTTAACATAACACTTTGCTCATGGAAGCTAGCTAATAAATATCAATCGTAAGGATTAGGATTAACTGAAGTTTATGTCATAACTTCCAAGTTATTAAATCATGCAATAACATCTAGCTACATACGATTTCCAAGATAATAATGATAACATTAACAGCTGTCATTGACTAAGCATTTATTGCTAAGGATATTGTATACATTTTCTAACTCACAACAATTCTGTGAGATTTACTGGTCACATTCACATTTGACATGTAGGAAACTGAGGATTAATAACTTCTTCAAAGCTAAACAGATGGGAAGCAAGGACAGAATCAGGGCTACCTAATCCAGACTGTGGTCCTATCCATCATGCTATAACCATAACAGACGTTAGTGGTGTGCTTTCACAGCTTCCCTGGAACGTACAACCAGTTTCCCTAAGGAGGTAATAGTTTTCCACCATGACATTTAGGCTAGCCTTCCTGAGAAAACAGCTGGATTATGCCATGACAAGCATAAACCATGGCCCCAAACTGGATTCTAGGGCAAAAGGAAGATAGAATCTAGAGTATAAAAGCAGAGTTAGAGTCACCAAGTGAGGTCAGCACAGGGGCAGACTCAGGAATTGACAGGAGTTGAACCCAACAGACAGTGTAGCTGGGAACATGACTTGCAAAAGAGGAGTGGACGCATGGATGGGCACAAAGTCTGGAGAGACAAGCAGCAGACTCAGAAACGAAACAAAAAGCTTGCCAGCAAGGGGTCCAGGACATGGACAAGAAGAATGGGCAAGGAGTCAAGTTCAAGCCACCCCAAGGCCAGCGCTCCAGAACATGCCAGCCTTTTCTTTCTCTCCAGATGTTTAGATGTCTCTAAGGAGGCAGGATGCAATCCCAAATGTTATCTGACTTGGGACTTTTTAAGTAGAGATAAGTGGAAGATCCTGCCTGGAAAGGAGGATGCCAGGAGGGGAAGTGGTTCAGAAACTTCTGATAATTTATTTTCATATTCCCATAAGCACACAGCACAACTAAAAGTACACCATAAATACTCCATCAACATTTGTTAATTACCTGATAGATGAAGGAGAGTTGTTTGTTTGTTTGTTTTTCTCTTACAAACAAAAATAAATCAAGCCCTACTCATGTAATCCTCGCTCAAACTGGCACTACAAATCAAAAAGTCCTTGAATGGGGCAAATTCCTCTGCCTAGTGCAGAGCTGATCCCCAGGGGAGGAAGAGCACTCCATTTCCTAAGCCTGGGTAACTGGAAATGCTATTCCCCTTTGCCAAGGAATAAGCAGATTCCTGCCTATTTTAGGAGCAACACAAGAATTCTCCAAGATGTTAGGATATCAAGCAGCAGTCAAGAAGCTAGCATCAGTACAATCAAAACTAGATACTTCTGGAAAGATTCACTCCACTTCATATCGACACTTCAAAAACACATCTTCTTTGGCCAGATAAGAAAAGTCATGTGTCATCATCAAATTTCCCAAAAAACTCCAAGTTATCTCTGTTATGAGTGTCAAAATTCAAAGCCAACTATTTACTCCAGTGAAGATACTTTCAGATATCTGAAATCCCCAAACTCATTAGATCAGACAAGATACACTCTGCCCTTAGAGATTTCAGGAGAGTGGGATTTCCCTGTACCTGTGCTCTCAGACACCGTGAACCGAATTCACAGTTCTCTATCAGATAGTAGCCAGAAACCAGTCATCAGGACAAAGCTTATATTTCATTAATTTTGAAACACCTAATATTTATTTTATGATACAGAAGGCTTAGAACTATAAATAAAATATCCTCCTGCATGGGTCACTCTATAACAACACCATCTGTAATACTTTCCACTTGGTGTTAGATAACTATCCCCTTACTGATACACAAGAATATCCACTGTTAAAACTCGTGAACAAAATAAATGTTTTTAAACTAGGTCATTTGAATTAGTTCTCTATTTGTCACGAATGTACTGATCAAATCATTATTCTCCACAATAGGATTTGTTCTTTTAATGATTTTAGGAATAAAATAAACCCCTTTTATTGCCACTCGAATGATACATGTGTAGGATAACCAGGTATCAGTCAAATTTCAGCCACAGAAGAAGACAATGCAGTCATTCAAATCAGGAATTAATACCAATACCTCTTGCTGTAAGGAATGTGTTCTAACCTTTGCCATAAACTAATGCCAAAATGTTAAGTTTGCATAGTTGTCACTATTAATCTACTGAAATTTTAAAATAATAAAATGAATAAAATGGTGGGTATAAGAGTAGGTTCTCACTAAAGAGGTTTTCCTCTTTCATCCTTAGATAAAGGAGAAAACAGAAAAATCTCAGTATAATCTGTCTTATTGGAATAAATACACTGTCCCCTGACTGGTCACACACATTTCCTTCAATGCTCTAGCAGTGGTCCCCAACCTTTTTGGCACCAGGGACAGGTGCTCCTATGAGAATCTAATGCCTGATGATCTGAGGCGGAGCTGAGGCGGTGATGCTAGCACTGGGGAGCGGCTGCAAATACAGATGAAGCTCTGCTCACTTGCCCGCTGAATCTCCTGCTGTGCAGCCCAGTTCCTAACAGGCCACAGATCAGTACCGGCCCACTGCTCAGGGGTTGGGGACCCCTGCTTTAGTGGCGATATTTGCTTCTCAAGCTAACTAAAAGGAATAATGTGGGTGTGCATGCAGTGCACATCTAAAAAATGTGTTTAACAGTCCTGACTCTTCTAGCCAGCCCACCAGTCTTAGTCACAGAACACCATTTCTCCACTCTCTGCCAGGCAGACAATAACGGGCAACACCTGGAATCTGCAACACTGTCCTTATCAGACAGGCAGCCTTAGAAAAAGCTTAATATCTGCTTATGAAGAATGACTGCACACACAGTGGGTCCTCTCTTAAGGTTACCAATAGCTTCTTGGAAATTGAATTTAAGCAAAGCGACATATAACAAAATCAATTTTCCCACAGGCTGATTGGTAGGAAAAAAAAGTTCACTTCCTACAGCAAAAATGCCAGTCATAAAAACACCAAACTTCTAAATAAAGACCCAAAACGCTTCTAATATTAAACACTGCAATAAATGTGAGATGTATATACATTTAAGAAAGATTAATAAAAACAAGATGATGATATTCCAACCCGCTTATTCAGTTCAGGGTGGCAGGCGGCCACAGTCTGTCCTGGAGCTCAGAGTGCCAGGCAGGACCACGCCCCGGACAGGACGCACCCCCCCCCCCCCATCACAGGGCGCATCACACGCCCACACCCACGCTCACTCAGACTGCCATTCAAAAACACCAGTTCACCCAACATCTTCGGGATGTGGGAGGAAACTGGACGACTCGGAGAAAACAAAGTGGCCCCATCCAGGAATCAATTTTTTTTTTCTCCTCAATGTTATAACAAAACAATTTTGAAGGACACGTTATTCAAGGACCTGCTGGACAGAGCACATTGTATAATGCAATTCAGCAGTTTAAAATAAAGTGGTTCTATATGTACTGACATGGAAAGAGCTTCAAGTGACCCTTGACAAGCTGCCAGCAAGTCTCAGTTCATGCGTGCAGGAGGGTGCCACTTACAGAAAGCCAAGATCGCAAAAGCGCACAGAGACCCACTAGAAGGATAAGCAGATCAGGCAAAAATGATGAGATCGAGAGTGGCAATCAGCAATGGTTTGGGGTCTATTTGCAAGTTTTTACAATGAGAAAAGACTGCTGTATTTCTTATGTAAATGCCTTCTGCTCCCCTCTTCCTTCCCCCGAAAGGTGTTCCTGCGCAGCCACAGAACCCACGTTTCATCATGAACAGAGCGGCCTCTCACGATACCGTCCAAGCACCCATCCTGGGCCACGCAGCCCACATGGGACATACCATGTGTGTTTGTCTTGAGAGATTTCTCTTAGCACTTAGCTCTAGCTTTTCAAAAGCTACACTAATCTGCAGTCAAATGGCTCATCTTTTTAACCCACGGCCTCCCAACTTTAGTGAGACTTCCATTTCAATCATTCTGTTGCTCACGCTACTATTCAGTTGCTCAGAGACCCTCCAGGACCTCTCTGCTCCCCAAAGCTTCCTCTGCCCGGCCTCTGCACCAACATCTCTTTTTTGGAAATAACAAATATTCTCATAGGTTGCCCAAGCACTTAGAGCACCACTGCTCATAAGCTAGAATTAAAACCAACATCTATGGCTTTTTTATTTCCTCCAGCTTACTAGGCTTCTCCATAGTGGAATGACACCATCAATAATTCATAATGATTCTCCAAATAAACTAATAATGCAAACCACACTAATAAAACATTGTAAGTCTAGAACTGCACTAATGACCACAGCGTGGTTACAAAATTAATGATCTCTCTGAAATCTTCATCCAAAAACATCCCACAGCACTTTATGGTTTTCAGATATCAAGAAGCCTTTGCTCTCTTCACAACCAATTTGCTGGCTGCTCCCAGAGTGTGCAAGTGGCTAGGATAGGAAGTGTGTGCTTCACACTGGAAAATTACAAAAATGCAAACCAGCTCTTGAAATTCCCCTTTGCACTGGACTAGAGCCAGGACACCAAGTTTTATACTTCTACCCGTGCATGAAAGATGTTTGGGGATTTTTCTAATCCAAGACCCACACGACTTTGTGTTGACTTTCATGAAACAAGGCACTGAGTGAAAGCCTATTTTGCCACAGTTTGACTTTTTATCCTTTTATTTAGTTAAATATGTCATAACGGTTAATTGCATTTGCTATTTGATTGCAACCAGTTAAGAAACAGGACAAAAGATTTGAGCCCATCATTTTTTTTTTTAACTAAGGATTTAAACTACAAACCTGAAACAGAAGGAATCTACAGAAGGTCCAAAATTGAGTATTATTCAAAGACAGGTAAAAGCATGAAGTACCACCAAATCACTATACATGAGCTTATCAATACATACAAAAATACTGTCAACTCTAACGAGCTTTGCAAATGCAAAACATTATTTTCAAGGCTATTACAAAGGTCTAACAAGGACTTTGACCTAAGCATATTGTATAGCACTAAAGGCAGTGTTGGCAGGCATGCACGATTTCTAAAAATTATTACTCATTGTTATTAATACAAATAATTCATGTAACAGCTGTTTGGGAGCCAAACACTAATGTCTGATATGGACTTACCAGGAAGAACCTCCAATTTTCTCAGCCTATTTCCTCTCCCACTCCCCTTGGGCCCCAAAGTGAAACAGGATGACTAAGTAGATCATGTGTCTGTCACACTGTGTGTGCCTGTCTTGCACGCATGCAAACCAGCATTTGTAGTCATCACACTCTTCTTTATGGAATCTGCATCAAAAAGACAGTAAGGAAGGCGCAAAGCTGTGTCAGAGGTGACTTCCAATCAGGATATCCCACCTGGAGGCAGGCCAGCTTCTACGCCTTTGAAAAAAGCAAAAAAGACGTGACTTTTCTTATAAATGAATGAACAGTCCCATTGGCACAACCACCGTAGGCTTCTGCTTTGAATATGACTCTAAATCATTTGGTAACAAGTGAATTCCTGAAAAACACCTTGGTTCCACAATAAAGTCTGAATATTCAAAATGGTGGCATTAAACTCTCTAGTCATTCTCCTTTAAAAAATTCATTTTTAAATATTTTTTAATGATTACACTCAGAAACTGTGAGAACCTGGGCAATCTCATAGACTGCTGATGATAGAATATGTCAATTAAGACCTTTCTAAAAAGTAGCTTAGAGTTATTTAACAAATGTTAAATATATAAATGCCATTTAAAATGTTCTTAACCTTTTAACATAGGAATCCTACTTATAAAAATTTATCCTAAGTAAACATTTGTAATGTCACAAATGTTTAGCTCTAAGAATAACTTTTATAAAATAATTAATAAGGAAAAATTGAAGAAACACCTTACATACTCAATAATGGCCTACAATAACTACATTAACTACAGTATATTCGTACGTTCATACGTTTTGCAGTTATTAAAGAATAGGTATGCTTAGTAAGAGGAAAAAAAAGTTTTTATCTTTATAAATTTATATTTTGTAAATTTCATATAAAAATTTATATAGTGTGTACTGAAAGTGTATAGGAAAGACACACACACATTGAAAGTCTATACCCCAAAATTTTAACAATATATATCATCTCAGAATGCTAGGATTGTAGGTGATTTTCATTTTCTTATCTGTATTTTCTACATGGGAATGTCTTATTTTTCTAATACATTTTTTAAAACTTATGTTAAAAATTAGCAACCCAAAGAAGCAGAGAAAAGTGTTTAGTTTGGTTTGGTTATTGACATTATGATTTTTTGTTTCTGGTTCCTGTTTATTATTTGTTTGCTGATTGTTTTACAGGTCAGGCTATGAAGATATGTGTAACTTCACCGACAAAAGGAATTTATCCTAAATAGGTTTTCAGATTATTTTGTTTTGCATGTTTTCCTGCTGACCTGATGAAATAGTTCTCACCTGCACTGGGGTTGGAAAATGTCAGGTTGAAGAGTCAAAATAACAAAAACGAGTTTACAACCTGACCATGGATTAAGGGTGTGGAATGGACCACTGTGGACACAACTGAAGTTCCAGACTGACTGGCGGTCACCACACACCTCTCAGATTCCATAACTGTATTTCCTTACGCCATTAGAATGAGACCCTTATTATGCCACTCCCAGAGGGTTACAGGGGAAATTCTGTTCACACATACCCTAACGCATATGCACACTTAAACCATCTTTTCTTCTCCAAACAAGTACAAACTCCACCCTGATAACGAGTCTCCAGCTACGATCACATTATACTACTAGAGACCAATCTTTCTACGCAAAAAAAATTTATTCTCACAAAGAGAAGGATGACCTATTCTACTCAAAAAATTTATTCTCACAAAGAGAAGGATGACCTGTCGTTTTTTTCTTCCTTTACAACATTTTTTCCTTTTAGGTCATTTCCAAAATAGGAAGGTAAATATATGTTTTAAATCATCTGTGGTAGTGTCTTAAATTATGTCATTTCTTAAAGGAGGAGGAGGAAGAAAGTAAAGGGAAAGGAGGAGAACAGAAGGAACGAAAAAGAAAACCTCAGTGATAGTCTTCTTGCTTCCTTTTCTACAACAGTTCCACTTGTGAGGGTGACTTCTTGGTGTGGGACACACTACTAAGCAATTCTGGCAGTTTGGGGGAAGAGCTGAGCAGACACATTTCTGCTTCAATAAATTAATGTTGTCCATTTTGATTTATTTATTCAGCAAGAGCATGTTCTCATGTTGAAAGCTGACCTCAAAAAAAATCTCCTTTATAAAAATTTAAAAAGTGTATCATCACGTTTAAAATTAAAAGCTCAATGTGAGAAGAGTAGCAATACTCTACAGTTTATCACGAATGAGTAGAAAACCATTAAGGTGAAGTTACATATTTTCCCATATTTGACTATTCCATGTGCGTATTGTGTAGAATTCCTTCCTGTATGCTTCAATAATCACAAGTGATGTAAAATCTACCAAACATAATATATGATGTTTCACAGTAGTTTCATTTGCAGGAATTGGGAACAAAAGAAAAATTATAGAACTATTCTTCAGAGTTCATAGACAGTACTCATCAGACTAGTGCCTGGTTCTAGAATAATCTAAGAATCTATGACCATGCTACCCCATACAAGCCCGATTGATCCTGTCTGTTCTCGGAAGCTAAGCAGGGTTAGGTCTGATTAGTACTTGGATAGGAGACCATCAAGGAACACCAGGTGCTGTAGGCATAAAAAATAAGGGATTGTAAGCTGACAAGGTCCTTGCAATCTATGAGGTCAACCAAGGGTTGCCTCGCCTTAAAAAAAAAAAATAGAATAATCTAAGGAATGGTGGGAAGAGCTTAAACAAGCCAAAGGCGTTTAACCACCCATCTACCCCCGCACTTTACCACCATATTCAGACACGACCACCAAGACCCCTTCCTCTGTAGAGAGACAAATGTGCAGAAAGCGAGGATGCTTCTCAAAGCCCGCCCTCAATAAGAACAAATAGAATCCACTAAGAATGCTCCCCCAACCACAAGTCAATGTCATAGACACTGACGAGTAAAACAAGGCAATATACATGTAGGCTATAAATATACTACTTTTAAACACAATTGTTAAAGTCAACAGATAAAAGTTCCTAAGACATTTCTAAGGGCATTCTCCATCTCAACCTGTGAGACTGGTGTCATGGCGGCCGAGAGCCACCTGGGCACTCTTGCATTTGTGATGCTGTTGGTTAGAAACCTCGGGGGCTTCCTGGGTGAAATGTGAAACAGCGCCCCACACACCACTCCCCTACCCCCAAACACACCCAAACACACCCAAACACACACACACACACACACACACACACACACACACACACACACACACACACACACACACACACACACACACACACGGCAAGGTAAGACCACCATCAGCAAGGGCGGCTTTACACAAGGAGACTTACCAGGCTTGTACCCAAGCTGGGGAGCTCTCTACACCCGCCCCCAGAATCTTAAAAGTTTTCGAGGAGGCCTTAGTGGGATTCTGGCCAGACATCCGCCCAGCGGTCTTAACAGGACAGCGCTGCCTTCTGGAACATGCGAGAGCAGCGGGCGGAACGTTCCTTTCAAGGACCGGCAGGGGGCGGAGCCTCCAGTGGCCCGGATGTAGCTCTGGGGTCAACCTGCCTCCCGTCCTCTCATGACCTCTTGCAACTGATGCTCCCGTTACCACCGGAAGAAGCTAGGGTCTGAGAACGGCCTTGACTCCTCTGGGGGCACTTAAGAGTTTTTATCAAACAGTTTTTGAAAATAAATAGGTGCTAAAGGAGATAGTTGGTGCCATTTCCCTAATGCTTTTCTCAAAGAATAAGAGTGTTTATAGGTTAGTGGCCTTTTTCTTGATAGCTTTGTGCTGTTCATCTCACTTATGGGAAGAAATTTCAAGTCTGAAATAACAAAGAATTTGTGGATTATCAAGCTGCTGTAGCCAGAAGAGATTTGTTTTGGGTTTTTGTTTGGTTGGGTTTTTTTGTATGTTTGCATTTTTAATTTAAAATGTACACTCATTATGGTTCGCCAACACGAATGGTGAGGGATATGTCTCTATAAGCCTGTGAGAGTGGCATTTCCAAGGAAAAACAGAAAGAGGGTTCTTGCCTCCTTTAATGAGAAGAACTTCATTACGCCATATTGGAAGAGACCAGGGGGAGCAAATTCTATGAATTTACCAGTTATTTTTTTACCTAAACAGCCAGGGAACATAATCTGATCCCAGGCATCCATATATCTTTTCACCAGAGATGAGTTAACTTGTTCCTATGGATAGGAATTGCACTGGGTATTGTGGAAGATGCATAAATGCACGTGATCACGAGTTTGCGGTAGGCTGACTTAGGTTGATTTCCCAGTTGAGGCTGCTCTGAGTTTAAGACATTTGGATAACAATTCCTTTCTACCTGACTTGCAGGAAAGCCCTCCTCTCTTCTCTACACCCTTTAGTGGTCTAATCAGTGCCTTATGGAAAACATATGATTCTGTTCTATGCTGGCCTAGCCCAACCACTGAGTCATTACCAAGAACTGTCAAGTGATTTCAGGTAACTGTAGGAATTACCAAGAACAGGGACAGAATGATGATAGTCTCCCTACCTAAGTGTGGTGGAAAGTATGTGGACTTAGAATCAGAAAGTCAGGGGTTCAAATTCCAGCTCTTCTCCTTATTTTATAATTGAACTTTAATTTTCTCTTCTATAAAAATGGACAGAAAAAAATCTAGCTCTCACACTAGTTGTGAGACTTAAATGAGATAATGTAAATTCTTGTGAGTTATCTAGAAATAGTTACTGACTTCTCCCATGTACCACTCATCTATTATAACAATTTTATAATTAAATTTTTAGTCAGGCACTGAGCTAAGTGGGTGACACGCATTTTTTTAACTGGATCTTTGAGACAATCTCTTATATTATCCTCATGTTACAAGTGAATAAACTAAGACACCTAGAGGTTAAGAAATCTGCCAAAGGTTAACAATTCCACACTCAGGAATTCTGACACCAGAATCCAGATTTTCCTGGCCTGAACTTTACTGCATTCTATAAGGCTCCCTGCTAAACAGTGCCTAATAATTAGTGATTCGTAAGTATTTACCGCTTCTTCTAAAGAGAGTCTGTTTCCTTATTTAAAATTTCAATTGTATTGACATTACCCTATTGTTATTCTCCCCTCAAATACAGGAAAATCTTAAGAGAGGAAGGGAGAGGGGAATTCATACCCTGCTCCACTGGGAAGGACAGTGAGCAATGGCCAGGTGTTAGCCCTCTCTGGGTGCCAATCACCAATAACCACTCCTAAGAAATACTTAGAAAGCTGGTGTCTCATACATTCAGTTACCCTAGGAAATATAGACCCCCCACCAACCCTGCAGTCTCACCTAATTGTACAAGAAAAATGCTTGTGCTTGAGAATGGCTCAAATCCTGAATATTTCAGTTCTCTCATTTGCCTTCATCACACCGCTAGAGCCAGAAGGCAGAGTATTGTTGCTTGGCTGCTTAAAGAAATCCAGTGTATTTTGCTGTCCCCTTGTGGCTGTCTTAAATTTCTCTCTTTCGAGTAATATATAACCTGGATTAAAATTCTCTGATTAAAACTCCTGCCTTCCGAGGACTAAGCATGGATTCTATGTACTATTATGTTCTATGTAAAAAAAAAAAAAATGTATACACACTAACATATTGAATTTTAATTGAGCTACAAGTGATACAGTGATGACCAGATTCTCAATTGCTTTGGAAACGGACCTTCTAACTGATACTCTGCAAAGTTATTTCTTTTTCTCCAAATTTAGTATTGTAGCTTGATTATTCACCATGTTATCGACATAAATAGAATTGCATATTGAAAGGGATAGGATTAATATAAACGTATCATTGTGTTATATGCTTTTTTATAAAAATAAGAAATAATTTCAATATTTTAAATTGAGAGAGAAGAGAGAAGGCACAAGACAGAAGCTATGAGTCATTTTAGTTTAGTTTATTCATCAATGCTATAGAACTGCTAGAGAGCTCAACCATAGCTGAGAGATTTATAAAGAAAAAATGGAGCAATAAAACACCACTAAATAAGTGAACTGATCAAAATGTGCCTGAAAATTTTAAGAGGAACGTTTTTAATTACTAACTTAAAACAAGTTAGTTAATTCAAAAATTTAGCAACCTCTTCTCCAGAAATTTTTAATGCTTAATTATATTCACACCATCCCCCAAACATACCCTGACATTAATAGATTTTTTATTCCAGAAACACCAAATACATTAAGAACAAATATTTTTAAGAACTACAATTGTGTATAGTAAGTGCTCAGTTAACATCATCAATTAGGTTCTGCCACTTTTAAGCAAAATGATGTATAATAAAACCAATTTTACAATAAGCTAATTGATATAAACAAGAGTTAAGTTCCTTTGGCATCTCATCAACATTATAAGAAAACTAAGTTATTTACGATCCTACTGTACTATGAAATGTCAATAATCAAACCTTGACAATGATTTTTTGCTTTTTGGTTCATCTCTGTGTTGTCAAAATTTACACTCTTCCAATCCCCAGATAAGCAAAATATTATAAGGTACATTAAACTCTATACATAGTGCTTAAAGAGACCTTATTTTGCTCTGTGGAAAGTTGATGTGGATAGTTAGGTGTTAGTGGGTTAAAATCATTTAGTTACCTGGTCTAGATATGAGACTAGTCACACTACTGAAATGTATGATCAATATTATACTCTACAGAAATAGCATTTCTTTTTATAGGAGTAAAGCAACAAATTTTATCCTTTTTTTGGTTGCAAAGTTTCACTACTGTAGAGCCCCTCAGAAAAATGTGCAGACATCCATACAGGTAAAATTTTACATTTAGTTTTATAAATTTCACAACCCCTTTGAAACCACCCATGGGTCCCAAAATGCCTATGACAGCTTCATCTGACTGTATCCAGAGCTGTCCATTCAGCACCAGTGATACCCCATCACACGGATGAGAGAAACAAAAGCCCACCCAGGATGAGGAAGAGCAGATTTCAGCTCCTACTAAGTGGTCATAAAAGATGTACAAACTAAGAAATGTGACTCATTGGATGGTATATTTGAATTTTGTTCAGCATTTTTCAGTGTTACGACAGTCTTATTTTCCTATTCATAGGTCCATGAAGATACCACATATAGATTTTATTATATAAATAGCACTGCTGGCAACGTCGCTGGTGCACCAATACAAACTCATTTTTTAAGAATGCACTACACACGCAGTGAATTATTCAAATTGGGCTGTTACTAAAGATAATTTTACAATTCGAAATGGATGCTGTTCTCTGATGAAAAATACATTAAATCTATTTCCTACTAGCCTGATCATTTCTTTTCTTAAAAAAACCTAAATCTTTGGGGCAACGGGAAGAAATTTGCTAAATATGCTGAATTGTTGTCAGAGGTTAGCAGTATCAACTACCTGATATAAAACTGAACTTTGACCTTTAAAATCTAACGGAGAGAATTGAAGCCTGCTTTTATGCTGTTTGCAAATTGGACTGTTATTTCAAAGCCACCTAGAAGCCATGGCATAGAATGTCATTTTGCTACCATTTAAAGGATAATACAGACGTTCCCTGTGTTCACGCCTGTAAGGAAAATGAAAATTCATGTTACAGGCACATGTGTATTATGCATCTTAAAATATTTCCATCTGCTTCTGAAGCTGCCATAGAGATTGCCAAAAAATCTTTTGCAGATTAACAAGAGGGTAAATGGAGAATTTCGGTGGAGCTTTTCCCAGCCACGTCTCCCCGCCTCTCCCTCCACACACCTAGTGAATGTTTGCTATCACTTAGCTCTGACTAAGCTCTCCTCTCACATGCAAAAGATATTAACTTTACATTTTCCATAGCTTACTCCGACCACAGGAGACATCCATTCACTAGCTGTCAGACTGCATGGGACATAGAGGAGCTTTCACACGTTCACCAGGACAGTATTGTGAGTCTGGGGAGGCTGACACCACCCCCGCCCTCTCCTGTCCCCCATCTTCTGATCTGATGTTAGGAAATGGTGTCATTTCATGGCAATCCACTGTAACAGTTTAAAGGAGCTAAAGGGGTGTGTATTTCGTCTTGGCACGTGATTGCATTTCTGAATGATGCTAGAATCTGTCTTCTTCGTAGCTCTTAGAGAATGAATGCCTCTTCTAGTCTCTTTTGAATCTGGGAATGAAAGTAGTTCACATGGTCGACAGCCACTGCTTTTGACAAGTGGGCCTGGTTTCTACAGTTCTTCTGAATGGCATGAACAAGGTTGTCTGCTAACAAACTCTACGTTCCAAAGGATAAAGCCACATCACAAGGTGGAGGCCCCCATCTTAGACATTTCTTAAGGAGTTCCAGGAAGTGCAAAACAAGTGATCTGAGGTCTACCTTCTCAAGACCCTTGACCTACACTGTGCATGTTGACGGGTGTGGGGTCATTCAACCTCTCCAGCTCAGAAATAGTCATTTTTGCCATTGCTGTTGCTTCAAGCCCAAGACTGTGGGTCTGTTTTCTAGCCCTTCATTCTCTTACTTTTTCCCAGTTGGATCCACCAATCCCTTTTACCTGAAGGTTTAGTCCAAGCCTGCCAGTGACAAGAGCAGGGTAACTATGCAGGCAGCCTCTGTTACATCTAGCCACTCTGAATCCCTTCATGCTGGGGAGTTGGGCTGCTCCCAGACCTGGTGGTCCAGCCATGAAAACTGCTGAGTTTCTGGGTTGCCCCTTTGTCATCAACTCCACCACAATCCTTACATGAGCTCAAGCACACAGGGACAAGTTCAGTTCACATGGGCTGCTGATATTCTCCTCTGTCTCTCTCAGATTGGTCCACCAGGCTAGGTTTCTACTGATGTTCCCTGTCCTTGCCCCTGACAAGGATGCCACCCTAACAAAGCAAGGCATTATCTAACAGTCAGGCTAACTGCTGAAGTCTGCTGAACTGTCCCCATGCCCACTGGGATAACATCTGCCCTTCCCTCAAACTATCCTTTTGCAGAGCCCCTGCAGTTGGCTGGCTAATCATGTCCTGGACTTTCTGGAATTTGGTCTGTAACTCTTTCCTCTGACTTCTCTGGACCACACAGGGTACCAAGGTCCCCATTTACCCAGCTCCCCAAATTGGCCCATTTAATTGGCCCACTGGTTTCCGTGGCAAAATGGAAAGACTGGAAAATTACTCTCAGGATCAAGAAAGTTAGAAAACATTTTTTGTTTTTATGGAAAACTGAAAGATACACTCAACAGAGACCAGCCCCTCTGTGGAATGTCGGCCGTTAAGTGCCTGCACTTAGGAGCTGTGTAAAGTTGATCAGGTCATTGAACTCCCAGACCTCCGTCTGTTGGTTCAAAACCTCAGGCACTTCCTGGGTGAAATGTAAAGCTGGACCCCTTACAGAGGGAAGGGAGAGACAGAAGAAAGAGGAAGACCAGTCCAGGGGATCTGCTTGAAAAAGGAAGAGAACTTATGAGGCTTGTCCTGGGCCCCACGGGATGAGTAGATTTTAAACGTTTTTGTAGAAATCTTAACGGGATTCAGCCACTTATATGGTCCAGATGGTCTCAAGACACGCTGCCCTCTCGAGGCTGAGCCCTTGACAGTGGCTCTCACTGTGGGAACAGTGGCTGGAACCTACATTCGAAGGACAAGAGAGAGGGTGAAGAACCACCGATTGCCCGGATCCAGCGCTTGGGACACCAGTGGTCACATCCTCTTGGTGACCTCCTCCAACACCACTTCTCCAGCTGCAGAATGAGAACAACGACAGTGCATGCCTGCTCAAATAATGCTACGTCATTAATGTTATTGTTGTGTCAGGTGCATCTCCCTTTAAAGCAAAACGTTAAGCTTTCTTATCGACATTTTTAATGTAGTCATAGAGCTGAGATTCCAAGCCTGGTTTGATGGCATCAAAACCAAACGCTTTTCACACATGCTTGGCGCCATCTTTGAGAATAAAGTAGAATAATAAGTACATTGTTTTTTGAACACAAAATGCGTTCTCAAGTATTCAATAATTGCAGAGACATTTTTCTTTCTTTTGTTTTTGTTTTCAGTATTTAAAGTACATTCCAACAGTCTATAGTATTTTCTTATCTGTGACCTAATTAGTCTTTGTAAAAGAAAAAACTGTCAGTATTAAGTCTACCCTTTTTTTTCTGTTGTATCTTATCTCAATCAATCAAATACCCTGAACATTTCTTTTAGTATATGCTGAATTTGCCATTTCAAAGGTGGTTAAGTCACCGTTTTAATCTCATAAAGCAAGGTTTGCAAAAGTTAAAATGTTGATTTTATCACTTATGTGAGTAGGGGAACAAAGTTTTTAATCTGATATACAAACTGAAAAAATATGAATGTTTGTTGATGACATTGAAATCGGCTTCAGTGCATACTCCCACAGGTCCAGCCAACAAATGCAAGTATTTTTGTGATGCATTGGGCTAGATAGTCTAAAATGCCCTAATGCTTGAGATTGCCTACTGATATACACATTTGTATTTAAGTACATTTGTTAGAAAAGGACTTATCAGAAGAGCATATTAAGAAAAATTTATTAAGGGAGAATAATGTGGCAGACGCTAGGCTAAGTGCTTTATAGGCAACACTTGAGTCAATTCTCACAAGCACTCTCTCAAGTTGGTCCTATTTTCATTTTAAGGAGTCAATTGGGAGACAGAGAGTTTAAGCGGTGTGTCCAATGTAACATGGCTGGTAAGTGGGAGCCAGGATTTTAAATAGCCACTGCAGGCTTCCTACTTGCTTCAATACCCATGCTGTTACTTCACAACCACTTTCAGTCTTTTAAAATAATTCTTCACACATTTTATTACCATCCTATTTAAATTTACATTATCCTGCAAAAGTGTGTCATGAATCACAGACATTTTTGCACACAAACATAGTTTTCATATAAGCTAAATTAAAACTCACTGGCTCCTTAATTTCTTGAAAAACAAATGCTTAAACAAACAGAATTCATGTTCTTTGCTATTGGAAAACAGACTTTGCCATTTGCCCAAGATTTGTGGCTTAAAAAAAACTATTAACAGATCTATTCTTTATGAGCTATAGTTTAGGGAATTGGAGGGATTGGCAAGTCGGTATTTATGCTTATCTCCAGCAGTGCCTCCTTTGATTCTAGTGAAGGAGTCCCCAAAGCTAACAAGCTCAAGGAGAAAATGGCCCATCCAAAGATCACTATCAGACTAGGGAGACCAATTTAGCCACTTTATGGTGGAAGTTGTGAATTGCTCAGAAGTTGTCTAAAGCACGCAATGTCACTGGCTTGACTTTTCTGGCTGCTAAATTGGAGGAGCCGAGAGAGATGGCATGCACTCGATAAACAGTTCTGCAGCTGTTGAAAATGTCAAGTGGTTTAGCAAGTTCCTGTCTAAGAACTCTGTGCCTCCCAGTCCACAGGGTCACACAAGATCACAGAAAAACTGACTGCTCTGAGCTGAGCTGACTCTTCTTAAACAAGTAGCAGTTAAGTTCTGATTCTGCCTCTTGTTCTCCCTTGGGGAACAGAGAGCCACCACTTGCCAAGTGTCTGACTAGACTGACAGTGCAAGGAAACCCAAGGTGAGGTGCACTAAGGCCCAGATAATGCCAGGAAGTCACTGAACTTGGATGCAGTAGAAACAGCACACTTTTAGGTCATTCTCTAAGCTTCGTGGTCATCATCTCCTAGACCTCATTCACTAGGGCTCTACAGCCCTAAAGCAGCATTACATTTGGAATCTTATTAAACACATTTATCTGTAACTGGTATCATGACGTCCAAGCATAAGTATTACTTTATCCTTCACAATCATTTTCAATAATCCTAAAATTTAAAAAAAAGGAAATTTCATTTAACCAAATATGAGTGCCAATATATTTAAATATACTTTAACACATATACTCCACCATCCAATAGATATTCTATAAGTCTGCACTTGTAGAGGCATCTTTTGCCTGTTATATGGGATAAATGTCAAAAGAATTGCATTTGAGGTCTGACAGTTGAAAGTGCAAAACTGGATGAGATGGGTAGACCATGGCTTTTCATACTATAAGGTGAACATGCATCACCTGGGTATCAAGTTACAGTCCAGGTTCTTCTCTGCATTGCTAACAGGCTCCCAAGTGATGACAGTGATGCTATGGCTGCAAAGAACAAGGACACAGAAGGCAAGGTCCAGGCAGAGCTTCTCAAAACAAGTATAGCTACTTCACATTCGAACAGAATGTCCAGGGCTAATACCTATAGGGTGAGTGATGATTAGTTTTATTTGCCAAGTTCTAGCTCTAGCTTCGTTAAGATTTATGTAGTCTGAAATGGGTGGAGTGCCCATCAGGCCAACTGGAAATTCTGCTCTTGCCCATTCTTGGCATTGCATAACCATTATACCAAAACTGCAGGAGTTAAGAACACACACACACACACACTTACACACACTTTTGTTTCTTAGAGGCATGTTTCGTTTTTCTGTTTCTTTGCTCCGTACTTTTCTTTCACCTGCCTCTTCCTGATAATTTCTTCCTCTGTGGATATTCCTGAAAGACATTCCCTATGTTCCAATTTATTCAAGAAATATACTGTTAGGATCATTAGGACACCAGTGTGTGGGCAGTTCCCAGCTCTGCAAATTCCTAATTTTGATTTATTTCCAGACAAGCCTGATCTCTTCCTGTAAGGCTGGACCTGGAAAGAAGTGAGCACCAAATAATGAAAGGAGAGAACTGTGTTGAAACAAGTGAAGCCATTGTTGATTTTCAGCCCGGGGGACAATGTTTGAGATCTTCCAGCTCTTTAAAATTTCTCCAAGACAATCAGACTCATGCATAATGATGTAGGAATTAAGATATCAATCAAAGCAAGCAAAAGCAAATAATTAAAATTTCCACCAATAGGGGAAGCAGTTAAAAATATGAAAGGGTATATATCAGAATATTAGACAGCCATTCAAAATAATGTTAGCTACATTAATTGACATGATAAGATGCCCACAATATAGTTTGGAAAGCAAGGCAGCTCACAATAGCATAATTCCATTAAGGTTGTGTGTGTGTGTGCGCGTGCGCAATGCATAAGTGCAAAAGTATATAGAACAATGTATTTTAAAGAACACATGAAAAATTAACTCAGAATTGTGGATAATATTTATTTTCCTGCATGTATTCTCTTTTCTCAAAATTTATTATTTTAAAAATAAAAAACAAAGCTATTTCCACTTGGGAGAACACCTACTCGGCCAGTATGTATGAACCACAACCATCTGGGGAGGCAGTGAAGTGCTGCCAGGAGCATCGTGAGTCATCAGTGTCAATATTTAATTTGCTCCTGTGTCATTTTAATGCCAACTATGGCTTAACACTTTCAGGCAGAGATGGCTAACTCAGTCTCTACAGGAAAACATTTTGGCCAAACTGTTTTCCTTGACAACACTGTGGATGATAAATAGAAACTAATTTTAACATACATTCATCACTAATTTTAACATACTTTGTCTACTGCCTCTTAACCACCAATTTAGGTAAAAAGCAATAAAATCCATTGTTTCAATTCACAAGTATATTCCAACTGGACTGGATGACCAAGCCCGGTAGCTAGTCTTCAAAGTGTGCCCCGCCGTGAAACATATATCCTAATATTCACAGCAGGAATTACACCGTGTAATTTCCTTGCAGCTTCTGCCTGGGACTTTTGGCTCACTAATTCTCGGAAAATCCAATTGCCATGGAAGTATTCCAACTACTCTGAGATGGCCGGGCTGTGGGCAACCCAAGCTAGCCACATAGAGAGGCCATATAAATAGAGATATACCTTCTTAGTTCCCCGATCTACACTAGTCCAGCCACCCCAGCCCCGGCCCCAGACGTGAGTGAAGAGACTCTCAGTGACTCTTGCCCCAGCGAGCTGACTGCAGCTGCATGAGGGATGATATGTCAGAATCCTCCAGCTAAGCCCAGTCAACCCAGAGGGCAGGAGAAACAGTATGGACTGTTGTTTTAAGCTATTAGGTCTTGGGATTTGATGTGTTACAGGAGATGATTGAAATACCAAGAAATCACCATGAAAAGCTTTTGTTATTAGCCCAATTGTCTCTCTCCATTTTTCACTGTTTCCTACAAAATCTTGAGTAAGCAGGGAATCATGGTGACAATGTGGAAAGAAAGCATGATACTCATCGAAAGAAAAATATTTAAAGTATATTTTAAAGTATGAAAATTAGAAATGGCTGTGGAGAAGAGGGTAAAACAAACTTCACATATGAGGCCCGAGAACCTTGCATTTATGCCTTCCCCCTCCTCCACATAGCTGCGCCTCTCAGAGACCCCTAAAACAATGATCCTAATGCCAAGGAAGACTGATAGCTTGAGACAGATGAAAGACTATAGCAATCTTAATACAGTCCGAGAAAGAAGGACATCAAAATCAGTATGACAGAGGTCATTGTCATTGGAAAGTCTTTTGCGTTATGTATGCAGAAGTAGGGGGAGCTCTCCCCTTCATATTCCACCCCCTGAGACGATGTCAATCTGAGGTGGAGTACTAGGGGCTTTTAAAGGAGTCAGCTCTTGCTTTGGCGACATCGACCTGGTTAAGCCACAAGCGAGATCAGAGGTGAGTGTGTGCCTCCAGGTATATCAGCTGAGCCACTCCAACCATTAGCATTAAGGTCTAGCAATTCTTCTCTACACCTGACTAACGTGGATGCACGTCAGATAGGTCTAATCACCGCATTTATACAAGAAATCGAAGCACTCTGCGGGTCCAACAATATTTTCCTGTGCTAACATTTTCTTTCTCTCTTAGCATCTCTGCATCACACCACTGCCTGATGGTATAAATCAAACTTCCTAACATTATGTATATTACGCATCAGACCAGGAAAACTTTGAATGACTAGTTAGCCAAATAGTTCAGGAAGCCAAAAAGTCTTGGTCTTAATCTTTTCACTTAAGCCATCTGGACTATCTCCACCACAGGCCATCTAATTTTAATAAAGAACTGTTGGTTTTCACTTCTAACCTAGGTATACCGACCATAGAGTATCGAAGTCTGAAGTCTACCACAGATGAAATGACTTTCTAAGAAGTCTTCAAGACTGAGACACTGTTGTTTTGCTCTTTTGTTCCATTATATTTTGAAAGTGGGGGAATAGAGATGAGGGAAGCAAAAGAGAATAAACAGTTCAAGCAAAGTTTTTACCTGAAGGGCTTTAAGACCTAGCAGAAGCAGCAGCGTTTTTAGAACGAAGGATTTCCATGAACAACTCAACTAATACACAGATTCACCGCACTTTTTAAAATGTCTTTATTGGTTGTACATTTTCTTATGAGATCAACACACCATTTCTTTCAAGGACACCCTGCTCCTGAATATTTATGTTATTTGTCCCAGCTATGAAATGTCATAGCGAGCACTTTGACAGAGAAAAGGTGGTTGGGTGTCTTTTGCCATTATCACTGTCTTCTCTATCTTCCAATTGTTTTTTTAGTCAGTTCATAGATTGAGACAACATTGAACACAACACACACGGTGTGAAGCTTTACATACACACGCACAAACATCCGGGGGAGCAGTGACAGTGCCGAAGCTTGTTCCTTCCTCCTCAGCAGCTGTTTGAAACTGAAGAATATCCTGAGACGGGAAATCAACGTGTAAGGTCCTCATCAACAGAGGAGGTTAAGTTTGACTTAATCTCTCAATTTTATTTTCCTTTTGAGGTGGTGAGAGAGGAGCCAGAGCAGTCGCCATATGAGCCATGAAACAACCACTTCGTTCAAAATCTCAGCTATTTCCTTGGTCACAAATACGGATTCAAAGAACTATTGCATAGCACATCAAAACTTTCACTATTCCTTTACTATGCTCTTAGATCAGAAAAGAGGGAAATTATAAAATCATGTTTTTTTACAAGATACTCTGATTAGGTATTTTTCCATTCAATGACCTATAAAAGGCAAAATTAACCCAACTCTTGGCAAATATTACAATTCCTTGTTGATTGACTGATAGAGGCCAATTACCCAGGCTATAAACTTGCTTCACCAATGGTATTTGCATGAGCATATGAATTTCTCAAGAATAGGAACCTAGGGCAGGTAGCTTCTCCAAATGTGAAAACAGACATGATTTCTTTAAAGCCACATTACCCCTCGGGACATTTCCGGGAACTCTATGAAAACTTAATCTACATCAGTACAATACTTGCTATATCTATACCGAGTCCTGCGCCTCGGCCATTTCATTTGTTTCAGGATTTTAAGATAACTTTACCAAGGACAATAAGCAGTAGTTCAAAAGAAAATAAACAAACAATGCACACAACCTGGATAACAGGAAAGCGAGGCTAAAATGAAAACACATGGGGGCCACCGAAGCCACCTCACCAAAGATAACCGAAGGCACGCTCCCCAATAAAACAGGTATTTAAAAATACAACCCTGGAGCTTGATTGAAGTTATCAACTGATGTTCATAACTCCCTTTTCCCCATACAATGACTAGAAATATTTTCACCTTAAAAATATACACATTTCCATATGGAAAAACACAGTTAAGTATATACCCCCCAATCCCTTTTTGCTTCTGCAGCTCACAAGCAAAAAAGTTCCCATGGCCAGGACATAAATTTAACATTCACCTCAAAGGCATAGAAACATTCTACCCACATCCTTCAGAGGTCTTTACTTTATTAATTTCTAATGGATTCCGTACTCCACAGGTCAGCTTGCCTCATTCATAAAGAAAAGATATCGCAATCCATGAAAAAGAGATGATTTCCACCAGGGAAAGCAAGCAGCATGCTTCATGTGGTGAGACAGATGGGGGAAGCCAGTTAAGGAGGGAATCCACAAAATGGCAGCCGTTCCTCTATTTCAAACTCTCTGAAGACAGTATTGAAGATGGGTTTCGAAAGGGAGGGTGCACAACCCTCCAAAAGCCTTTCAGAACATGTCAGGTACCAGGAGGAGATACCGGGGCCTCCTAACGAGCATATGGAATCACTTCATTCTAGCATCAAAAGGTTGTAAATACCAGGCATATTTACAATTGCCTTTTAGTTGTCTTTACAATAAACATGGCTGAAAACAAATCTGGGGTGCAACATAAGAAAACAATCAGTCATATATACAAATAAAAGAAAGGTCTATCATCAAATTCACACAATATAAAAAAAGTGTTTTTTTCTTACAAAGACCAGATTAATAAGGGGAAAAGCAGCATTTTCAGTGATAAAACTGAATCACAAAGGCAGCAGAAAAACTCACCTATTTCACTAAAATTCTTGTAAAGTTCAGTTCCATATAGAAGTTATATCTAGTATCTCATTGAGATTTTCACAGACTACATAGAAAAAATGTTCATGTATTTAAATAAAAATTTGAACTACATCCCTAACACCTCTTTCAGCTTTAAATGACCCAAGGTGATGATTCTGTTTAGTAAGAAATGTTCCAATTGTGGAAGTTAATTACATAAAGAAAACATTTTTCCTCTAAAAATACCTGTTATTTTTGTAAAACATCATTTCATCATTTCAGTTCACATAGAAAAATCACTCTGCTGAAAAATAAATTTAAGAATAAAAAATAAGTCAAACACAGGAGTAATATGACAGAAAAATTGTCTGAATTTTCTTAATCGAAACTCCTTGGGTGGCTTTTACACAGAGACTGGCCGAGAACTCTTCTGATTGTTGCCAAATGTGAATTTTTGGACGCATGTAGTGTTCTAAGGTGGCTGCTGTGAAACCCCAGCTATTCAGCTTGGTTTAGTGGCAAACAGAGCACTCTCAGAATTCACCGCAGACTCTTTAGGTGTGTGCAGGAGGCACCTGATATGATTCAGTTGAAGTCTCAGCATCCCCTTGTGTTCAGTTTATGACAGATACAGCGGCATAGTTTTCATCTTCCAAAGGCTGTACCATTTTCCACCTGGAACCTTTGTAAAATCCAGTAGTGGTAACTGTTAGCTTGAGTCTCAGATCATACCCTTCTCTGTGCCAAAATTGCCCAAAGAACTTTACTTTTTCTTATACATCAGTGAACAGAAATTACAACTCCTGCTTGTACAAAGGCAGAAATTTAGAAATTCCACTGGCCATTGAGAACCACCATGCCACCTTCATCACTAAAATAATGTTATTCTAATCCCTTTAGAAAAATAAGCAATTTAAGGATCTATACGTATGGCCATTGCATATTGATTTTTGCATTTTCTTTCAAATGATGCATGCTTAAAAATTAAAGTAAATGGCCCTCTCTTATTGCCCTTCTACCTCCAACCCTGTAAGCACACTCAATACAGCAAAGGCCAGGGACTCACAGACAATGGTGGCTACAAAATTTCCCAGATTCTTGGGCTGTTTAGACTCTTCAAGTTGTCGCTTCATCCAGTTTCCAAACCTTTAACAGCCATAGAGACTTTCAGTTAAAAGTGGTAGCCAAATATTCTGAATGGAGGTTGTTGGTGGTTTCAGTTGGGCAAGGTTGACTGACCTTCATCACACTCTCTTCCCCTTCCCTTCCCAATAAGAGAACCCCCCAGGAACACCAATGAATAGTCTAGAAACTACTTCTATGCACTTGACTCAACTCCTCAAGAACTGAACACACACTAGGACAGACAACTTGAGATAAGAAAATAAAACAATAATTTCTCTCACACAACTCACTGCTTCTGAAAATGCAAACTAGCTTTGAATGTTGTTTTAAAATTATACATTCTAGCTCTTGGGGTGGAGACTTGTAGTATATTTCTATGCACATTCACAGTTCTCTGCATGGTGGAAAAAGCATGCTTATTAGATGATAACCTTTGGTGTCTATCTTCCTTAAAAATGGCTGCCACCAAAACTATAGACTAAGTAGCTTGGTTTTGTATTTGTTTTTCTTTAGCCAGATGGAAGCTGACGGATGGATTGTTCACTCTCAAATGCTGTTATCACTCCTTGAACCATTTACCTTTTTTCTGGGTGCTATCTTTTAAAATGGTGACTCTGTTTTATTGCTAATAGTAGGGAAATATGAGAAAATTTTCTGATATCTAAATCAATACTTCCTAAATCTTCCTAAAGTTCATTATTTTTAAGAGAAAAAAATAAATAAAGGTTTGGCTTTCTGATCGGTTTTCCCATGGGAAATTATCTCTATAGAAATACTGAAAATAAGTTAAGAAATATAACTGTTTGTCAACTTCTTTTGTCAGCTTGCTCACTCAAAGGTTTCCTAGTTCTCTGCATTTAACTTTTCTTTCAGCCCCCAAACATAATCTCACATCAGAGTTCAGCCTTCAACTCCAAAACCTAATGACAAATCCTAAGGCAGTAGCCTTACTTGCCTGGTTAAAATAGCGTGCAGGCTCCAATACAAACACTGGTAGTGACCAGATGACGTAAACTACTCATTTCTGGCTGCCATAGAATATGACTTAAGAGGAACAGATACCCAACCCAGCTGCTCTTGTTTAAAGGCTAAAGGGAAGTTTTATTACAACATCTAATATTTTGAATAAGAGTTTTGCTAAAGTTCTCTTAGGTAACCTTTACATTTTCAAGATCTGAAGACAACAGAATCCATGCGGGCAGACCAACACAAAATTGTTGATTTTTTGAGTTTTGATACAGAAAAATAGTTGGGTCAGTTCCTTTCCACAGAAGTGGTTAAGACAACCCAGATCACCTGTGACTGGCAGAACACTAATTAGTAAATTCAATTAAGGCAATCAAGGACAAGGCCTTGATTGTCAAGGCCTGGCCAGTGCCATAGACTCTGGAGGTTACTTAGGAAGTTCTGTTTCCTATATTAAGACCAAGTAAATACTTAAACTTTCCTGTGCTTTCCCTAAATTCAATCTCCAAATCATAAGGCCATCAGCCTCATTCCTCGAAAGAGACCAGGAATCCCAGAAATGCAAAAGTGTAAGTTGGGAACACCCAGAGATGCCAAGATAAACTGCCCACAGAGAAGTCTGTTCGTGCTGGTAACTACATGAAAGAAATACAGTGCCAATCTCCTCAAATCTGACTGTTAACTCCCAAGAATAAAGGGTTCCATGTCCTCGTTCAAATGACAACACAAGTGATGTCAAGATACCGACAGTCCCAGGGAACTAGGTTGGATGTTTTTAAATTATAATTTAACACATTTGTGTTATGAGGTGATATTGTTTGCATTTGTTTTGTTTTTTTAAATATCTCTACCGCAAAGTCCTTGACCTTGCTTTGTGTTTCTACTCAGGCCCAAGTGCCCTTCACTTCAGATAGGAAAGGGGCTTTTAGAGAAATTTTGCTTGTGAAAGGAGTTTGGGTCGAAACTGGAAAGAGAAGCCCCAGTTTAAGTCCTGATTCCAAAAGATTCCATTGAAAAACCTGCAACAGTAGGATTCTATTTGTATAGCTGTAAACAGTGACTATCTGAACCTCATAGAAATGACACATCTTCTTGCAGACACTAGAAATAGGTGCTGAATGATGTTACTTGGTGACCATATTCTTTCCCCAGAAAGATAATATCATTCTGAAGGCTCTGGAATTCCAGTTTTGTTTCCCTAGATGAAGAGAAATTATTCTTCTAGGTAAACTGCTGGGTCAAATACTTAAATATACTCTCTTAAGGAGTTTCCAAGTGTCATTCTAAGGAGGTATTTTACGTAGACCCCTTAAAACTGAAGTTTACTCATGATTTCAAAAAGAAAGAAGGCAAAGCACCCTTGTCTCTCCAAGTCCAGAGATGGAATTCAAGGGGTAGGCCTGCATCTCGTGTTACGGTGAGAGCTTAGAGTTCTAAGTCCACCAAGAACAAGTGTTTTGACCCGAAACCATTCTTTCTGACTTCCTTAAAAGATGGCCGAATAGATGAAGTGGATGAATTGGAAGATTTTAAGAGTTCTATATGCCTTCAAGTTCTGAGGTAAGTATGGCCTCCCAGATTCTCACATCTTACTACAGTTTAGGGAAGAGAAAAACCAAATGATTAATCCAGGTTCATGATTGTCCTGACATGTGAATCACACCACAGAAACAAAAGGCAAAGCTAAAGAACAAGGATGCAGGTAGTGTCTCAGAGAAGTGCCTTTCATTTCCAAGTTGAAGTAAGTTATGTTTGTTATTGCAGAGAGAGAGAGAGAGAGAGAGAGAGAGAGAGAGAGAGAGAGTGTTACGTACTCAGTTGAATCTGAAGAAAATTGTCCCATTGGTTTCCAAAGCAAAGAATACTTACCTGAGGAAAACAAGAGGCAAATTTCATGGGACTAAATGATCTCCACCCTTTCTGAATTTATTCGCCTGTGTCCATCTTCCTAATCTGCCTCAGTCGCAGCTGAACTGTATTTGATGGGCTAGGACAGGTATTGGCAAACCATGGCTTGTGGGCCAAATCCAGGCCATTGCTTCATTTTTTAAAGAAAGTTTTATTGGAACACAGCACCATCCTCAGTCACCGACATATTGTTTACGGATGCTTTCATGGTACAGCAGCAGACCTACTAGCTACAAAAGGGACTGTATAGAATACAAAGTGGAAAATATTTACTATCTGGCCCTCTACAGAAAATATTTGCCAACCCCTGGTTCAGAATGTCACAGCCCATTCTACAAAGCAGAGGTGATTGATCTTATGGAGTCTATAAACTGTACTCCACTTTCTACTCCCTCAGCAAAAAAATGTTTGCAGAACTATGTGTTCTATGTACAATGTACAGTTTTCTAGGGAACAGGTCCCAGAAATTAACAGATTCTCAAAGGAATCCAGAGTACCCTTAGCCAACTAAAGCCAAGGAAAACTAGAGTGTCTTTAGCTGCTGGCACAGTGCTAACATATACTCGCACGCGCGCACACACACACACACACACACACACACAGACAAGAGGAACACGAACATTCCAGAACAAAATTTTCTCTCTCTCTCTCTCTTTCTCTCTCTCTCTCTCTCTCTTCTATCAGGTTTGGTAGATTTCTCTTTCTAGATTTACTCTGGCATTTTTTTTATCTGAATATGCAAATGTTCAGGGGTCCAATGGAAAACTCCAACTCCTACTTGCTAATTCAATAAAAATGGAAATTCTGTTAAGCCAACAAATCCCCTTTAAGTCACAGATAGACATTGGGAAGGCAAAATCCCCAGCACAACAGAGGTTTAATTCATTTTACTGGATCTGACCACCAGGTCCAAAAAATTTTATGACTATCTGAATCTTGCCTTCAAGGTCATAGGGAGTTACAGAGCCAAAAAAGCATTCGGATAGGAAATCAGAAACTAGGCATCCATTGCACTTTCAAACAAGAGATAGTGTTTTGTTAGATACTATTAGAAGAAATGGAGTAGTTTTTTGAGCAGAGCTGATGAAGCTTCTTGATCAACAAAAGTATTTTTAGTGTTAAAATGATGAAAACTTTAGCCCCTCCTTGCCTCCTGTGTGATTATATTCCAAAGATACTAAATCGATTGCATTTGGAGAAACCTTTAGTCTCAGAGCCAGCCTTCTCTATTGCTGGAGTTAACAGGTATTTCATTTTCTAGATTGTGACAGCCAATGTTGCAGGACTGATGAACAGCGAAGGAGGGTAGGACCTCAATTAAAAAGCTAATCAACCAGGGGCAAGAAAAAACAATAATGATGATGATGAAACACAGAGTGAAGTCATACAGAAAGAGGACTGAGTGACCAAGAATTCCATTTGGAGGGTCTACCAATCGTAAACAGTGTAAACGTCAGTATGACATATATCGATGGTCCCCAAACTGTGTGCCGAGACATTCTGAGGTGACGAAGCAAACCCACAGGGGCACCACCAAATATTGTCAGTTTTTGAAGGAAACACTGTGCAAACCACCACTATTAAGTTGTTTGAACCTAATCACCTAATAAGTGGAACTAGTATTTATTTTGGCCTTGGGCACCATGAAAAAAAGTTACTAAGACAACCAATGGCACTATGAACAGAGAAAGTGTGGGGATCTTTTTTTTTTTTGGTGAGGTTTGGAGGGTAGATAAGAACAGTAAAATACAAACAATACTGAGCTATTCCCATGCATGCTCATTTTCCATTTCAGATGGAAGCTGCTATTTAACAGATTCTTTCTGACTACATCAGTGTGACCAAACATAGTCTTTGAATAACGGATCATTCCTCCATATCAGGGCTGTCCATCATGGCTAAGAGATGAGTGTCATGTGTGAAATCAAGGACATTCTGATATTTTATCATCAGATATATACAAGACATGAGTTCTTTCTCCTTCAAAGTCATCAGTTTGGGAGGCTCTACAGTTATTCCAGGAAGGCAGACTTTGCTTAAAAACAAACACACACTTTTTTGCAAATATACGTTTGAAAGTATCTTCAGAACTTGTGACACGATCTTTTAAAAAGACTCAGTGATGGTAAAACTTCAGCTCTGAGGGCAGATTTGACTTCTAGAAATTTCTAAACACAACTTGGTGCTAAGTCTAATAATAAAAGGCAGGTAACACAAAAAAGTTTTAAAAGACCTGGTAAGGATTTTTGTAAAACAAACAAACAAACAAACAAACAAACAACTAAGAAGTAATTATAACATGATGACTCAGCATGGTACATGGATGGGGGAATAAAGAAATTCTGAAGACTTTTCTGAAAGAGAAGTGGCAATAATATTTTAGTAGCATTATTTATATAAATATATAGTCTTTCAAGGTAGCTACTCTGAAGGGCAATACATATACATATATGGCAATTGTCCTAAAAGTCATTCATATTACTTTTCTGGCACACCTCTGAAATCAACAGTATATATATATAATGGATGTTTTTATAAACATGAAGACAATTTATAATATGGACAATTATATAATACTAAATCAAATACATTTGGGGAAAAAAGAGTATGGTCTTTTTTATAGAGATATACTGACTTTCTAATACACAGATATAGACAGGGCTAATATTCAGATGGTCCACCATGATAGTACATTAAATATTTTGAGTATCATCCCTGGATATAGATATCTTTACTCATTTCTCCTCTCTTCCTAACCCTCCCACCCTCCCTCCCTCTTTCTCTCTCTATACACACACGCATACACACACACACACACACACACACACACACACACACGCACACACACATACACGTATGTATGTACAGGAGACTCCCAATTTTTATCAACTGAAAAATAGTTTATGTATCTCTATATTTATTTAAAACTAGTTGTTCAGAACTTAAAATACAGTTCTCAAAGAAAAAACCCACATTCTAAAATTTAGGCTCATAAGGCTATCAAGCCATTCTACTTTAATACATAAGACACCTAATCGCCATTCAGCAGAGTGTTTCTATGGAGAAAAGGCATCCCAAATTTCAAAGCAGTATTCCAGAAACATGCCTTCTCTGATAGTGGCAAAGATGTCCCCATTGGTGAGGACAGGGAAAGAGGTGGGATTCCTGCACCTCTCTATAGTCACTTGTTTCTCTGAAAATGTTCAAGAGAAATTTCTAGTCCTCCCCATCCTTAGGAGATACTGGAGGTCCCAGAGCTCTCAATCCTCCTGCACATCAGAATCACAGGAGCAGCTCGTACAAGCTGCTGATCCCCAAGCCCCACCCGGACTGATGAAATTCAGCTCTTCGGGACCTTGGCACTGACTGCGTTCGCGAGCTCCACCAGCTCCAATGTGCACCAGGGTTGGGAATTGTTGACTGACTCCTTCTCTACTCCAGTGCGGCTGTTTTGCAAGTTCAGGCCCTGGGCTCATAGACTGGAGAGGACTATACAGAGAAGCACACTTGGTCAAGAATATTTTAAAGTAGAAAGCACACTGACTAACAGGTAACAGTAATCTGATCCAGATCATAAAGATGTTTTGCTTTACATATTTCATCCCAAAACTGTAACAGAATGACCTCGGATTTTTTTCCTACTACTTTCTTTTTTTTATAAGACAGATAAATAAACCAAGGAAAACAGTTGTGATATATATATTTTTTTCTCTTGGTCTCAAAGAGATAAACCTGCAGGATTAGGAAGGGGGAGGGGTGGGAAAGTGAATGGCCATGACCATGAGGATAATATATCCCTTTCCTGGCTGGAACAAGATGAGAACAGAGGTAGCTTCAGAGCAGATGAAACTGATGTTGAATCAAACAAGTATCTCTCGGAACTGAACACGAAGACGTGTATGGAGAAGCCAGACCCACTCTGGATAACTATGAGCTGGAGTCAAGAAGAAGGTGAAAATGCCAACAGAGAAGAAATATATGATTGCACTTCAAAATCTAAAATGGGACGAAGGGGAGGATCTGAGGGAGCCACGTTTGTACACTTTAAGGCAAGGAAAGAAACTGAGTGTGTCCTCTTCTTCCTGTGTCAATCAAAATCTTCTGTCCTTATACTGCAAGAGTAGCCTGGTATTAACACAATATCAAATAGCAATGTTTCCTGGTTCCTTTAGGTAATATATTTTCCCTGTGTATCACTCACTCCTTGATCTCTGAGGACCGTAAAGCTCCAAATCAGGGAACCCACTGGTGTATCTGGCCACAAGGACTCGTTCGTTGCTTCGTCAGCCTGCTAGGAATGCACAGTAGAGAGAGCCTGCGATGGTGGAGCGAGCTACTACATGCTTCTGAAGAACGACGTGGCCTCAAGTCAACCCGTGGATATCTGAAAGTCTGTTCCTAGGAATTAAGGCAGCCCTCCCCATTATCTCTTCCTCTGATCAAAGAACAACTAACTGCCTTTAATTTTCTTCTATTGCAGCCACTAATAGTAAGGCTTTTTCGTTGACAGACAAAGCAAAACAAAGCAAAAAAAACAAAAGAGACTGTTAACTATGAGGCGATCCTTTGGGGTTTGCACATTGTACGAGAGACAACAGCAGAAGGCACTGATTCTCTGTGATTTGATGTGACAGTTCGCTTGGGGACTGACAAATGTCCTCCTTACTAAATATAGATACTCATGGAAGCCACTTGGCAGAACTTGTGACTTATCAAACACACACACACACACACACACACACACACACACACACGCACACACACGCACACACACACAGAATAGAAAGGTAATATAAAATCACATCACAAATCACATTCCACTAATACTATACCACAAATGTCAAGAGAACCAACTTTGTGACTCTTTAGGCTGTGATAAAGGTGATTTTAGGTTTTCCAAAGTTGGGAAAAGAGTATGACCAGGATACCTTGCCACTTCACCTAGAATATGTGGTTATTTCCCAGGATTGAGCAGAATTTGGGGATATGGCAACAGCTACAATAGGCAGAAGAGATGCTTCACAAGAAGAGCTGCTTGTTGCTATTTTTATAACACTCTTAAAGATGCATATTAAATAATTTCTTCTGGACCACAGACACAATTGAACTTAAAAAACAAAAGCCCTATAAATATTGACAGCTTAACCTTGTCTTTGTGTCTCCTCCCTCCTTGCATAAAATGGAAATTTTTCAACCAAGTGCTTAAACATAAATATTAAAATAATAAGTGGGACAGACTACAAATCTACTTACAATTTCATCACTACTGTAGCACCTTTTAACCAGGGCCAATGCATTCATTTTGCAAAGAACAAGAGAAGTCTGAGAAGCTTAGGGACTCATATGACTCATCATTAAATATTTAATCACCTTTTTAAGTCCTAAGCCTTTATCATATTTCATCCATCTAGACAGTTCATTTTATACTATAGATTCCAAGGCCCCCTTTGGAGGGGTTAAAAAAAAAGAAAATGGGGAGAAAAACCTTCTGAGAGGAAGGGTTAAAGATGAGTTTCTATTGGCGCTTTCGTGAACTCGCTTCACCCCGTAAACCCACCAATCCACAGGAGGGTCAATTGATTGAGTTCATTGTTTTTAGTCTCCGATAATCAGTTTTACAAAAGATGCCACGTCTGTTGCTTTGGATTCATGTTGGGTGAAAAATGGATGTTGCTAGAAAGAAAAGAAAAATACATGGTATTAATATTTGTCACTGACAATGTATGAGATTAGCAAAACAGATCTGTTTGGTAAACAGATTATGCACACCCCTGTCAGGGCTAAACTGGCTTCTTCCTACCCCTTCTCAAATCTAGTGCACATCTAGTGATGCAAACATTTTTAAGATATATTCCTCTGAGCTGCCATTCTTCTCATTTTGATATTTTCCCACTACAGAGTATCTATTGCTTAAAAATATAAATATATTTAGGCCACATAGATCTCATCTCTGGTAAAATACAAGGATTAGCACAAAGACAGATTAAACTCTGATTTATAAATAACCTTGCCCCCTACAAATAATTTTAGACTGATATAGTCATAAAGAAATTAGAAATTTCATAGACTTATGCACATTTGTTTCTTGGGAAATGATGGTAGAATAAGAAACCAATTTTGTGAACCAGTAAATGGGTGAGGCATTGCCCTGCCCTTGCCGTTGAAGAGCTGCTTTGTACTGAAATAGTTAACACAGCCACTTTCTAAGTCACATCTATAGCTACGAGTTATACTTATGTCTCTCCTGAGGGACAACTGATCCATCTGGAAAATAATGGAGACTGCCAAACTCCAGGTTGGTGCAGAGGAAATTCAACTTGGAGATTAAAGATTGAAAAACCAAAAAAAAAAAAAAAAAAAAGGTCTCTATTTCCACAGGCCAGATTAGATAAACTTGACACAAACATCAAATCTAGCACTTTGATGGGGAAGGGAATGGACATGGTACGATATGAGAGGCCACAGGTGTCAAAAGAATTCTGAAGGCAACGAAGCCACTTTCTCTGCACCAGAATCATCCTCCCCAAATGGCCGAATCCTGTAAGTGTCCGGCTGTCACACTGGAACCTTACGCCTCCCATCAGGAAGAGATATGTCAACTCATGACCCACAGTTCTCACTGCAGAAACAGAACCAATCAACCAAACCAGACAGGACGATTCCTTCAGGTAGAACCTGGTACCATGTACCCACCCCACAGCCACCCAGCATGGCCACCTCCCTGATGGTCAGTTGGTACTATTTTCAGTGACTAGTTGAGCAGCTAAATATGAGCGTTTTTGCAAGCAGGCGAGTATGTAAATGACTCACTCTGTTTCCCCTGACTTTGGAGATTTTCGTTTCCAACCTTTAGGTTGTCTAGTCGTAGGTTTTCTAATTATATTTGTTTTAAACCTGACAGCAGAGGGCTGGATGAGTCAGCTCTGTGGGGAATCGAAAGCCCACCCATGAAAGTTTTAGGAAAAAATGCAAATGGGAAAAGGACAAAGAAAGAAAATCCCAAAGAAGATAGGTGGCCACCATTGAGGATCAGAATTCAGAAACTGGAAAAGGTGTTGTCTGCTTTTGCCCATCTGAAGATAAAGGTTGTGTGCTGGCTCCGAGCCTCACACCCACTATATTAAGTGAAGCTCTAGGTGCTGCGTCAGTCACCTCCCGAGCTCCTTGGATAAACAAACACAGCATTACTTCTGATTACTAACCACTGACACAGCACACTTACCAAGGACTTTACCATCATGCATATTAGCCTTACCACATCTTCTTGACATTTGCTGATCTTTTAATGTGTTTAAAAGCCTTTTACTATCAAAACAGGACTCGCCAAACCTCAGACTATCTCACTGACTGCTTCCCACACTTGCCAGCCCCATCTTGCCTCTGGTTCTGCTGATGCAGCCTGAGTCTGTGAATGAATTCAATAACCTAAGCTGAAGTTTAAAAAAAATACACATATATCCTCAGATAGCTCTCAGTTTATTCTCAGGCTGGGAAAATGCTGGGAGAGCCAAAGGGCAGAGGGAGGGGAAAGCGGGCAGGCGTGTCAACACGGAAAGTGTGACTCGCCGTCTTGTGTGGGTTTTGAGGATGTACGAGGCTGGGGGGAAACCCAGTCCCTTCTATAAGCAGTGGACTCAGAATAGTGGACCCAGGACAGCAACCAGGAGATGAGCAAACGTGGCACATGAACTCATTCCCAGGCTGGGTTTCTCCAAAAAAGGAACCTGGGACAGGAAGGAAGGACTTTATCACTGGTCGTGCCAGGGGAAAACATGGAGATCCATGAATGCTGCCAGGAGCATGGAGGTAAGCAACAGCCACTAGCGGTCTGTCTCCATACCCCACGCACAACACCTCATTCCTCAAGACGAAGGTTTCCTATGGGTTCACTCATCCTTGCTTGACACTGAGACTCAATATGGAACATCCCAGGATATGTGGAGAACATAATTGCATCACTGGGCAATCCCTCGATCGCCTGGTTATCATTTTAACAGGTGATGGTCCAGGGGCCAAATCGAAGTTCTCTGAAGTAAAATTTCATTGGAACATAACCATACCCATTTATTTACATATTGCACATTAACACTACAGAAGTGAGTAGTACCACAGCCCACAAAGCCTAGAATATTTACTATCTAACCCTTTACAGAAAAAGCTGGCTGGTCCCCACTCCACAGGAACAAATCCTATTGAGTCATGGCCTTCAATGGGAGTTTGAGATGATATGAAGCAAGTACACCCCTCGATCCAAGTTAGAAAGGAAAACACGTGAGATTTCTATAAGAGGTGCATGTCTGGGTTTGGGCCTTAATTATACTGTCCTTCACCTGGAAAAAAAGCATCTTGTTTTTCTAGCTGCCTCTTCGCCAACTCCTACAACCTAAACAATAGCCTCTGAGCATGTTTTCCCAGTGCTAAAATCTAAGGCTTTGGACTCATATTTTCCACTTAAAAACCTCAATTCCACAGGAAAACAGGGAGCAGTTACGGCCTTAAAAGGCAAGTCCGTTTCCGGTACGACAGAGACTAACGCCATCGAAGGAAGGGGGGGGTGTCCACACAACCTCACGACATTCATATGCAGGCCACAAAAGGCCGCGGTGTTAGGATATGCCGGAAAAGCGGGATTCAGCATCAGCCGCCGATGCCTATGAAGCTAAAAGAGCATTTTCTGTTGAGTGTGTTCCACTGAAACCTCTGATAAGAGATCACTTGGAAGGGGAAAAAAATGTTCTGCATTTTAAAGAGTCAGAAATAAATAGAAAATGTTCCTGTGACAGACAAGGCAACTTTAAAATAGGAGTGCAGGCGCCATAGAATCCCTCAGGAATCACTCTTAGGTCTATTGTACGTTCGGTAAAATTATCTTTAAAATGCTCTGGGGCTGCATAAGCATACCAAAAAAGGGGGCTCCACTGGAGAATGGTCCAGCCGTAAGTCAAAGCTGAACCAACAGAACTGACGATCCATGTGAAGGGCTGTGACGATTGCCTATCGTCGGCCTCTCTATAACTCTTCCTGGCTTGGTATCTCCAAACCATAGTTTCTCTCTTTTTTCCCCAGTTTTATTTAGACTTAAATGGCAGATAACATCGTGTAAATTCAAGGTATACAACGTGGTGATTTGATACACTTATAGATGCAAAGTAATTATCACATCCATCGCCTCGCATCACTCTCCTCCTGTCATCTTTCAAGGACACAAGAAGTATTGGTAACTAGAGCCACCAGGCTGTCCATCACATTTCCAGAACTTCTTCATCTTACAACTGCAAGTTTGTGCCCTCTGACAGCAGTTTGTACCTATTTCCCTCACCCCTGGTAATCTACTGTTTCCAAGAGTTTAATCTTTCTAGATTCTACTTCTAAGTGAGATTTGTCTTTGTGTGTCTGGTCTATTTCACTTAGCACAAGGCCTTTGAGCTTCATTCATATTATTGCAAATGGCAGGATTTTCTTCTTTTTATGGTTGAGTAATATTCGTGTATGTGTGTGTGTGTGTGTGTCTCACAATTTCTTTATCCATTGACAGACACTTAGATTGTTTCTATGTCTTGACTATTGTAAATACTACTGCAATGAACATGGGGGTGCAGATACCTCTTTGAGAGAGCAATTTCATTTCCTGCAATAGATACCCAGAAGTAGCATTGCTAGAACACAGATAGTTCTAATTTTTTTGAAGGATTCCCATACTGTTTTCTATACCATCTGCATCAATTTACATCCCCACCAACAGAGCACAAAGGTTCCTTTTTCTCCACATCTCCACCAGTACTTGTGGTCTCTTGTCTTTTTGATAACAGCTATTCTAACAGGTGTGAGGCGGTATCTCATGGTGGTTTTGATTTGTACTTGTTGATGATTAATGATAGTGAAAACCTGTTCATGTACTTGTTTGGCAAAAATCAACAAGTGGGATTACATCAAACTAAAATGCTTCTGCACAGCAAAAGAAATAATTAAAAAAATAAAATTGAGACCTACAGAATGGGAGAAAATACTTGTAAACCACATATCTGATAAAGGGTTAATATCAAAAATATATAAAGAACTCATACAACTCGGTAGCAAAAAAAAAAAAAAAGTAAAAATAAATAGTCTTGATTTAAAAATGGGCAAAAGACCTAAACAGACATTTCTCCAAAAAAGATATACAAATGGCCAACAAACTATACTTTTTCCAAGTAGGAGCCACTTCATGACATTGGTTAAAAGACATCAGAATCACGTACTTTTATTAACCACCCTGAGCTGGTCCTGAAGCTGAGCCCTGCTTGTGCGTAGAATGAGACAGAAACAAGCATTTAATGCTTGCTGAGCAACTGTGCTCCGGTAAGAAATGGTGTCAATGGTTTCTCTTTTCTCTTCTGAAATTGTGCATGGACAGAACCTTCCATCCCTTGCTAAAATTAAAATCTTGATAATTGTAATAAATCTAGGGAGGAGTTAACACACATTAGTAAATAGTCTGAATTTTATAATATTTTAAAAATAAAAGTGTTTTTCTCCCACATTCAACATACACTTAGACATGTTAGATTCTACATTAAAGAATCATTTGTAATTAGCTTAGAATTGTAAGCACCACAATTTAAGAGAAACTATTTAAAAAAAAAAAACTCAAGTCTTATTTTCACTCTTTTTTTCATAATGATAAACTGTGAATGCTGAAGTCACATAATTCATCTTATTAAGGCACTATCTTACTTTTGTCCACTAAATTGAAAACCAGAAGGAAAAAATAAAAGTGATTCTTTCTTCTCTAAACACTCACCAAAAAGAAGTTCATCCAATTAATTGTAAATATTCTATCAAAAACTGATTAGTCACATAGTATTTAAGTTTCATTATTGAAATCTGTTAAATTATGCTTTCCTTCATTTTATATTAGTAATATGTGACTCTATATTTTGAACTTTGAAAATGTAAATATTACAGACATAACTTGGTCTATATAATGATGTTTATCAGCATGGAAAAAAACTGCTAAGACTGACGACATGCCCCAGATTATAAGGATTTAGGATCAATGAAGGACTTGACTCTTTTTTTTCTTGAGTTCAATTCCAGTTACCAATATCCCAATGAGTCAGCTCTTCTAATACAGCTGTTTGATTATAATTTAGGTATTAGTCATTTTATCTTTACTAGCTATTAGTTTGGACATATTTACATGGCTAACAATACTTACCATAAGCTCTGGATATGTTGGCCGTTCTTTGGAATTCTTCTTCAAGCTTAAAGAAAAAAAAATAATAATCACATTAAAATCTAGAAACCACTTGTATTTTCACTAGACTAGGATTTCAGAACTTGTAGAAAATGAAACATAACTAGCTTCTAAAAAAAATGTATTGAAAACATAGATCTATGTTGACTTTCCTCTTCTGTTACACTTATAAATTATGTTTTGAATTACTTTGGGTGTAACTTATGGGGAAGAATAGGTGCGTGGTGTGTGTGTGTGTGTGTGTGTGTGTGTGTGTGTGTGTGTGTGTGTTTACTTTCTTTTTGATCCGTTACCAATGACATATAATCTAGCTTTTCTGGTCTACAGCCATTATATTTCAAAATACATATCTACTTTCCTTCAAAACAATTTTCTTTCCACACCCACTAGCAAAGAAATTGGCAAGCGTTTCTTATATTACATTTGTTATCTCTTCACTATCTTCAATATGTGGTTCTCCTTGCTTCTGGCTCCCTTGAACAGATAATTTGCTTTTATAGATTCCTAACCAAGCCTGCCTGAGATAGAAGCAATGCACCCGTAAAATGCCCAAGGTAACACTACTGGTTTGCGACCTCTTAGCTTTCTCTGAAAGAGAATGCAGACTTGGCAATTCTTCTTAGAAATACTTTGTGGCCATGCTCTACACTGTCAGGTGACTCCCACCCATTCAGCTGTCTATTCACACAGACATTTTAATGTCTGATATCGGAAACAGTGATAAAACTGCTATACGAAGAGACCAACCCCTCAACCCACCCCTGTATCCGCCCCTAGCCTTCAAATAGAAAACAAAACAAAACAAAACAAAAGAAGCAGTTTATTTGGAGCTGGCATCCCAGGTTACAGAATGAACAAAAGGATGATTTTGAAAACTGATTTGTAAGGCAACCTACAGACTCCCCCGCCCACTGGGTCACAATACATGAATGGAATGGAACTTTGCCTGGCGCTGAAGGAAGCAAAATGTGACTTATTATTACACTGCTGGAGTTTGTATTAATGGATCATTTTGAACAAATGAGACCTAGTACGTGTGACATGAGCTCTGCTTAACCACATAGCCTAACAGTAATGAGGGGGGTGGAGCATGGTGGAGAACCGTAAGAGAGTGAAGTAATTGAGACACCTGGAGAAAACTGTGGTTTAAAACAAAACAAAATGAAAAGAAAAAGAAAAAAGAGTAAGTTTTTGAACCAAAACAACTTAAAGCAGCCTATCAGTTTATTCCAGGCAATTCTGTGGGTAGAAGCCAGGGAACCTGAGACAGGGGACAGGTAGATGTGAGGAGAGAAGTTTCAACTGAGGGCAGATCTAGGATCTAGTGACCTCAGTGTGACCAGACAACCTATGAGAGAAAGTTCCTTCTCAACTGAGGATAAAAATAAGAGCGAATTAGTGAGAGGAATCACCAACTGTTCAAGTTGAATTGCTCTGGGAAGGTGTGCCTGAGTGACATACACGAGGCTTTGTCACTCCCTGTTATGACTGACTCTGCATGTAGCCTGAGATTCTATAGGGCTTTACTGGTGATTCCCAAGTACGGGTGATTTCTCCCCTCCAGGGGCCACTTGGCAATATCGGGGAGCACTTTTGCTTCACAGGACTGAGTGGGGGTTGTGGTACTGACACCTACAGATAGAGACCAGAGATGCTGCTAAACATCCTACAACGCACAGGACAGTTCCCACAACCGAGAATGATCCAGTCAAAAACGTCTCTGCTGCCAACCTTGAGCTACCCAAACCGTGTGCATGACTAGAGTGTTCTTCCTCGTTGCTACCTTCTACCTGTTTCTCTGAAACGAAATTCACTTAGAAGCCTCTCCAGCAGACTGTTCTGTCATTTGGACACATTCTCTGCCTTATCTGCCTCCTCTCCCCGACCCTGGGCAGCAAAAGTTCTTCCAAATTCAAGGGCTACTTCACAGAGAAAGAAACACAGCAGAAGAAACGTGATCCCAGGCCTGTTGCCGATTTGCACACAGACCCCGGTAAAATAAAACAAAACAAAACAAAAACAAAACAAAACAAAACAAAACAAAAACAACAACAGGCTGATGTGCAGAAATCCTGAATTTCCAGCTATTGTTCAAAGCAAATAAAAGACCATAATGTCTTCTCTGTAATCTAAACAATTTAACTTTTTAAAATCAGTGATGAAAAGCACACATGCAAATTTAATCTACTCTCAGTATTGACGTGTTTGCTTTCAGGCATCTATTTAGACACGAGTTGACTCTGCGTTGACTCTGAAACACTCTCCTTGAGGACAAGGACTCACCGAAGGATAGGAAGAAAAGTTTCCTTCTCAAATGGAAAAAACAACAGTCTATTTTACCAACCAGAGATCTTTGTCATGATGCTGATTTTGACTTTCTAATTAGAAGATAATGAAATAATCTGTTTTCCTCAGGTAGAAAAACTGAAAACTTCCTTTATTTTGTTTTAAGGAGAGCTTATTTCAAGTCAAGGTTGTCTTATCTCTTTTCATTTCTGGGAGAGTTTAAGAAAATTTCTCCCATATTTTTTCTTTCATCTGTATAAAGAAAATGTGAGGAAAGTACCCTAAATAGATCCGTCAGAAAGCGTTAAGGGTCTCTGAAATCTCAGAAACTGCTGACCAGGAAGGCTATTTCTTGACTTATGGCCCCTGGTTAGAAAGCTCAAACTTGACCACAAGCACCACTGCGGAGTGTTGATGGAAAATACACAGCAAACCAAGGCTGTTTACCGAATTAACATAACAGATAGAACCCCTTTGCTCCATCTTTTAAATTGAGAACACTTCAGAAGGCGGGCTAAGAATAGCAAAATGCTCAGGATAAGGTTGGGGGGGAAGAAGCAAATTTTCCATGTCTAATAGGAAGTGCTTGAAATTCAGTATAGAATAACAACTGCGGAGTTCAAAGCTATACCCATTTCTTTTTGGATCTGAGTCAGACTTTTGAATTTTCAAGTGGCTTGTCATTTTCAAGCGTGCAATTAGCTAACTGCTCTAATTCCTCTTCCAAATGCCACAACACACACTCCTGACCGTAGCTGACACTAAAAAACAGCTTCATGTTGTCTTGAGAATTGCTAGCTTGAAGTTTGTGCTGACCAGAGGATTTCTGCCTATTTGAATTCTCCCTGATCATTTCCAAGAAGGGCTATGTGCTGCATCCACAAAATAAAAACACACTGTGCCTCTCAAGCCTTATATTTGTCACAAGTTAAATAAATACCCAGAGCCTCTTTTTTTACTGTCCTTCCTGAACACGTTGGGAACTATATTTGATTGTCTCTAGTTTATACTAGTTCCTCTGAGTCATATAGTATCAGTGTCTGGGCAGACCTCCGACACACTCCAACATGCCATAGGGCTGGTCAGCGGAGTCTGAGCCTCTTAAATCTGTCTGAAGGGAAAGCAAAAAGGAAGTCAAGCTGTTCTGGCACTCAGTAGTTGGTTTCCAGTGACTTCCTTTGAGTCTCTAAGCCTGTGAACCTGTAGGAAGAGGTTGTAGCGACAACTGTAAGCCGTTGCCTTGAGAAACTCATTCGTTATGCCTTCTGCAGGATTAGAACATACAGCATTTTGACTGACTTCTCTGTTATGAAACCCAAAACGAGGCTTCTGTGTTTGGCCGTACTCACCCCAGGAGCTCTTTAAAAGCCCTCTGATTTAAAACAAAACAAACAAACAAAAACAAAAAACAAAAAACAAAAAACGTGTGGGGAAAAAAAGAAGAAAATATCAGTCATAGTCCTACTTCATAATAAGTTCACACAGGAAGAGTTTATAAGAAATCACTGTGTTTTTCTTCAAGTTCATAAGGAATAAGTACTTTAACCTTTTCTTTTCTTCTCTCCTCCCCTCAAGATAGTGTTTCTCTGATGCTCACTGCAAAAGAAATAGATCAGCGGGACCTCTGGGCTCTCTGTCTAACTTGGGGTGTGATAGGAATAGCCTGTGTTTCTGTTCCACCCACAAACCACGATGCCCTGTCAACTGACACACAGCGATCAGAGGGCAGGGGCTACTGAGTAGATGCCCTGTGTGAAGGTGCACGTTACATATTACCACTGTGATGTCATTGAATGCTTAGAGAAGACACATCCCATGAAAGGTCACAGATACCCTGATGGATTATCTGGGCTGTGAGTAATGCACTTTTTTTCTTTTTTTCTAGTTTTACATTCACCCCAAAGATAGATGTAGGAAATAAAAATGCAGATGTAGCTATCTTGAAATTCGAGATTAAATCTTTCACTTTCCCAATCTGTAGTCCCCTTTTCCACTTAAAATAAAGAGTTGGAGGGTTTTGAGCTGTCTTGAAGGATGACAGCCTACATCATAAAAATACAAAATACACAGGGAGGTTACTCAAAAGACGGCCCTTCTATAAGCTGTGTCTCACAAACACAGCTTTATACAGAAGAAAATGAAGGAATAGCTATAAAAGGGAGTTATACTCAGAGGCTACGTCCTTATCTTCACCACAAAGTAGAAGAGGTGCCTCTTTGGTTAAAGCCATTTTTCATTCTTTCCATCCAGCTCCAGATCGGATTTTAAAACTATCAGTAATAAAACAAATGAAAAACCTAGACTGTTATCAGGAGTAGGTATGCATCCGTGTGCTAGCTAATACATAGGAAAAACAGAATTCCTTCCATAAAGATCAAAGCTGTTTATTCATAAAACCTTTAAAAAAAAAAAAAGTCAGCACCATTTCTTGAAACATTTGACAATGATTCCAACTCAGTTGGCTTCAAAATAATGATCACACTATGGGGGTATCAAAGGAAATACATTGGTGGTTTATAATAGGAAAAAGAACTATTGACCTGTCATCTGAAAAGGGAGAGACAGTGCTCTTTAAAAATCTGACCGAGGATAAGTGAGGATGCCTATGAAATTCAAAATCAACGCTCCCTTTCAACTTCACACTTCCTATAACCAATAAAAAGATGACTCCCTATTTCACACAACTGGTATTCTTAGCACCAGAGTCTACAACACTGAAAGTCTGAAGAAGAAGGTAATCTTTGATGACTCTCAAGCTGACGTGATGGGAGTTTTATTTATATTATTATTAACATTTTTAGTAAACTCAATAAGTAAGCCAGACTCAAGGACTCGAGTGTGCATGAAATGACACAGAGCTAACAGTATTAACAGAATTAACGGCTCCAAGAAAGCTGGAAAAATGTCTACGGCTCAAAATTTTTTAATTTATGAACTACAATTAGCTAGGACCAAAATGAGGGGGAAAAAGAGAGGGAAATGGAGACCACAGTTATGCAGATACCCCGGATGTACTGGCGGAAAGGGTAGCCACAGGGTGCTCGCTACATACAGCGCGATAAGACAAGTATCTGAAAGGTCCACATACCTGTGCATACATTAAAATTAGGAAGCATTTGTCTTTCAAGGTTTTCATTTTTGACCTATCTGTAACAAAGCTTTAACGCTCTGTTTCTTCAGGGGAAATTCTAAGTAAGAAAAAATGCTTTGGTCCAAGAAAAAGTAATGGACTCTCATACACTATTGGTGGGATTGCAAATTGGTACAGTCACTAAAGAAAATAGTCTGGAGGTTTCTCAAAAAATTAATAACTGATCTACCTTTTGACCCAGCAATTGCACTTCTGGGTAGTTATCCAAAGAAAACCAAAACAATAATTCATAAAGATTTATGCATCCCTATATTCATGGCAGCACAATTTATGACAGCCAAGATACAGAAGCAACCTGAATGCCCATCCACAGATGACTGAATAAAGAAGTTATGGTTCACACATGCAATGGACTATCACTCAGCTATTAAAAAAAAAATGAAATCCTACCATTTGCAACAAGATAGATGGACCTAGAGGTTATTATGCTAAGTGGAGTAAGTCAGACAGAGAAAGATAAATACCATATGATTTCTTTCATATGTGACATCTAAGGAACAAAGTGAACAAACTAATCAAGAACAGACTCATAAACATAGAGGACAATTGGGTGACGGCCAGAGGGGAGGGGTGTTGGAGAGCTGGGAGGAAGGGGTGAAGGGTTAAAGAAGTACAAATCGGTAGTTGATAGATGGTCACGGGGATGGGGAGCACAGCAGAGGGAATGCAGTCAGCAGTAATATGATGGCTAGGAGGAGAGCCAGAGGAGAGAAAGAGCAATTGGGGGATCATTGTATAAACTATAGAAACATCTAACCAACATACTGTATACTGAAATAAACAAAATAAAGTGGAATGATTTTAAAAAAAAAGAATTGTAGAAGAAAAGCAGCTTTCTGAACAAGAAGCAGTTGATAGCCTACTTATCATAGGTCTACATAAGGGGTTCTCACCCCAGCTGTACATTAGATTGATGCGAGAACATTTGAATCCTGACATTTAGTACGCTCCCCAGACCAATAAAATCTGAATCTCTGAGGGTGAGGCTCAGGCGATAGCACACTGGAAGGCTCTCTCGAGTTTTATAAATGAACAGCCAGAGTTGAGAACTAGTGGATTAAACTGGTGATTCAAAAAAGGTGTCTCAACTTTCTAGAACTGTTCACATCAGCCTTGTTTACATCAAAGTTTTCTGGAGTACCCAGATTCTTGGGTAAGAGGGGAAGGGTTGGGGAGAAGGGGGTTATAGGGAGGAGCACATCAAAAGACTTTCCTAGATACTACTCTTCCCATTACCTCCCACTTGAGAACGGCTGGTCCGAACTATTCAAGGTGACTCATCCCTTTTCCTGTGTGACCTTTAAACATTTGAGGGTAAGAAAAAAATAAAAGTTCCTGAATCCGTAAGGCAAAAGCATGAGCCCATCTCAACCAGGCAGGTGCACCCCCACATCCACACTCACTCAGGGAAAGCAGATAAAAGGACACACGCTGGCAGCCCAGTGGGTACAGCACCCAACAATATACCAGAAGGGACACTAGAGCCCTCACACGCTAAGGGCTGGTACTCCAGCCCCTCTCTGGCCATTCAGTCAAAACAAAAACAAACAATATGTCATTAGGGAAAAGTACCAGGGGTGACATGGGGCTGAGAGCTAACGAAAAGTCCAAGAGCCCTTAGTTTCACAAGCAACAGATGGCTGCTTTGTCCCACCATGTTTTCCAGTAAAAGCTGTACTCAGAACGCTTCTTCCAAAGAGCATGGAGGCCAAGGAAGCTGTCCCCTCAAACAGCCTTCAGAACGCCACCCCTTCGTCAGCAGCAAGTGGCCAGAATGGCTCCCCGGCGAGGGTCCCAGCTGGGCTTGTCATCATCGCTGATTCCCCTTCCTCTCAATTCTCACCCGTTTTTGCACGATGCCTAAATAAACTAACTTCACTCCACTTTGTACCTGCCTTTTGACACCCACCTCCCAGCATCACTTGCAATGATCATTAGCATCAAGTTATGTCAGGCATCGTGGTCCCTATGCCCATTGGTTTTCTGGAGAAAATGATGCCCTCTCCTACTTTCCTTGATTCCACTGACAATTTCCATGAAAATAAAGCTCACGGCATTAGCCTGGCTCCTTTTGTCTTTCCATTCCAACTCTCTTTAGACTCCCTTCTCAGACCCCTCATGCTGTCCATCATTCCCTTATGGGCCCATGTTATCTACAGTTAGCAAAACACTAGAACTACTCTGCAAGACTCCGGGTAACTAAGTAACACTCTGAAATTATCCACTGTCTTCTCATCCAAGGTGACTCTTTGCATCTTACTTGATCCCCACCCCTGGACCTGCAACGGGTCCCGCCATCTTCCTCTTTATGCTCTGATCAACACTCAATTGCTTAAAGCTCTCATTAGGGAGATTCTCCCTTTCGTGACGTGGTGCGTGATACCCCTTCTGCTTTAGAACGTCTTTCCCTCCCCTGATTGCCTTTCGCTTGGAAAATACTTCACTCAGTCTCAACTCGAAATGTATCTCCTCCAGAAACTCTGTCCTAATGCCTTTCCTGAGTTCCCTACGTACTCTGTGCACATCTCTATCACCAGGCCTGCCATATCGTACTGTAATTATTCACTGACGAGATGCCCCTACGCGACTCTGAGCTCACTGAGGGCTGGGACTTGGCAGAGGCCTCTCTGTGGCTCCCGCATTGCGGCACACGCCATAAATGCCTCTGGAATGGATGTACGCGTGATGGATTAGACCCGATGAAGGGAATTCCTGAGTCCGCCTCGCCTTCCTCATCCCTGGCGCCTGGGAGACGAGGCTCTCTTACCACTGTGAGGTAAAGTCAACAAACTCTTCGGAGAACTTGTCTGCTGGGAGCTGCGGTGACGGCTCCTCTACCACCTGTTTGAGCTGCTGGAAGGGCGTGCCCCACGAATCGTAGGGAAACCGAAGGATGGCCAGCTCGATCTGGGGGAGACAGGAGCACAAGGAGACGACAGCTTAAATGGGGCTACTTTTCATGGAGTCCGCGGTGTCTTCCTCCGGGAGAACCAGCAGGAAAAACAATGGTCAAACACAAGTAAAATCTGAAACATGTCCCCCGCATTCTTAGTGCTAGGGATTTTCAAAAATTACCTTACTAAGTCTACTGGGTCCTCACTACTGAGTCCTCACTAAATAAAACCCACTGTGATAACTCAATGAAACTGCAAGCCAGCAGGATTAAACTCCTGGATGTAAAGTGACCAGAGTTTCAAATGTTTGGTGTGAACAGTCATTCTCCCACTAAGACTTTTACAGAGTTGTGCATCTGCTGCCACCTGCAGGACGCTTGCTGCAACGAAAAGAATAAATAACCTAGGACCAAAAATGACTGATCTTTTTTTGGACGGGAGTAAAGGCCACTTCGCTGTTAGGAGATCACATGGCGCCTGGGCAGGGATGGGAAATGACTCGGGGATTTAATCAGCTGCTCCACCTGGAGAAGAGCCACAGTGGATAATTCCAGACCTTGGTGATACACTGAAAACTGATGGTCACCAACATTATTTATTGCGAAGGCACTAAGTGTACAGCTTTCAGGCCATGCCTGTGGAAATCATCTTGTTGAACGTGTCTTTTGGTTGTACTTGACATTGACGGCCAAGATTTCCATTGTAACTACATCCTGGGAAGCACAGCCTGTGTCCTGGATCACACAGCTCTCTCAAGGTCCACATGTGGTAGCACTCTTGAGAGAGCTTAGGCTTTTTTGTGCCTTGATTAGAATAATTTAATTTTAAGGACACCATCAGGAACTACAATCAGACTCTCTCATTTTATGGATGAGAACAGTAACACAGTCTCTGCAACTCCATCATTTGCTTAGGGGCATACAACCAGCTAGAGACCAAATAGAGAGAAACTGGGTCCACCCGATCCCCGTGCGGTATTTCTACTACACCATCCCGCCAACACTGGGCACGTGGTCTCCTGCTGCCTCAGACAGGAAGGGCTGCCCCAGACTGGCTTTGGGGGTATCTGCCTCTGGGTCTCAACTCCCCGCTGCACCCCAGCTTCAATCAAGCCCAGAACCCCCTGGTCCATGGCACTCGGCATACAGTACCATCGTTATGCCCAGACTCCAAATGTCGGACTTCACGCTGTAGCCCTTTTGGTTGAGCTCTGGGTTTATTCTCTCAGGCTGGAAAGAAGAAAGAAACAGACAATCAATCGAGTGACATTCAGCGCTCGATAAATTCTCCGGGGTGGGTGGCTACACAGGGTTTCCTTATTTTGCAGTAGTCTTTTCTTGGAGAGAGTAATGGATCTAAAAGCTCTCACAATTCATAACTAATAGCTCTAATAGCTCTCGCAATTCAATTTTGCCTGCAGAAAAACAGGATATATATTATAAAGTTAATTTGCCAGCATAGAATGTTCCTTCTTAAAATCACCAACAGTCCAGAACTCAGGAAACAGAATTAATGAGAGTCACTGGGCAGTACTGTCTGGTGTTAAAAGATAGAAACAGATTTTAGCTAAATGGGACAGGAAGCGTTTCAATGCCAAGTACAAGTCCATTTTAAAACAGAATACAGTAGAAATCCTTTAAGGAAAAGACGATCTCAAAGTCTCTGCTTATGACAACGAGTCTTCATAGCTACGAGTTTCTCTCAGGACTAACCTGACTTCTTTGGGTCATTTAAATTCTACTCACGGGTCTGTCCTCAACAAAGTAACAATCCCTCGCAACTGTGTGGGCCGTATGTATTATTCATACTTTTTTTTCCCAAATAATATACCTTTTTACTTGATTAAAAAAAAATAATAAATATGAAACAAGTGACTAAGGATTTCAGGCAGGAAACATTTCAGAAAAGAGGAGAATGTAGACTATTTATTGCATTTCAGTTTCCCTCTGTAGCCATCCAATGTGTACTTCCTGGCACTGAGATGTCACCCCCGGCTGTTGTACTTACGGCCATGTACGGTTTGCATCCTGCATCAATCGTTTTAGCGACGGAGTCTACAAGGTAGCCGCTGATTCCAAAATCACACATCTTCACTTGGCCCAGAGTGTTGATCAGCACGTTGGAAGGCTTGACGTCTGAAACAAGAACAACCAGGAGCCCGTCAGACGCGTCTGCTCTGGAGATTCATTTCTCGACCACCAGAGGGCCTGAAATCTCCATCTCTCCCTCACCTTCCTCTCCCCACGCCCAGCAGAAAAGTAAATGCCAACCCTGACTCAGTCACATACTGCTTATTGCTTTCAACTTGATTTTCTATTTTATGGTTGGTCCTTCTTGTAGGATTGTGAATCCATCGGTAGAAAGAACTGTTTCCTCTATTATATCATCTTCACTGACTCTATCATCTAGTAACTTAAAAAATTATTGCTGAGTCGAATGCCAAGTGCCATGGGCACAGTCGGAATTATGCAAGATAAATAAATTCTAGATAGAGGTCACGGAATAAAAAGGCATACCGTGACATAACCATACACCAAATATAATCAAAGCAACCAATTTTGATTGAATCCTCTGCAAGAGGTGTGTCAGAAGTCACACGGTATATAAGTCATCATAAACCCACATATTCCAGTCCAGAACACAGGTCACAGAATATATATGTATTACTGAACAGTTCTTAAATGAACCCTTCGGCCTGGAAAAAAGATAGCACACCTACCCCTACCCCGTAGTAGATGAATCTCTATTATCTCTGGATGGTAAAACTAAAAATTATAGCTAATTTTTTCCCTGTGACTCTTTTCACAAAGAATATGTAATCAGAAGAAAAATATTATTCTAAAAACCTTTTACATTATCTTTTATAACTGTTCCCTTAAATGGAATGGCAGATATACTCAGTTCATTTTATTATGTTTTACTTTTATATACATTCTCTGATATGAATAAAATATTTCATAGTTTTGAAATAGACCCTTAAAAATCAGTTTCACATCTGCTGGGATCCATAGTCTTCTTCCTATCTGAATTCCATCCCACTTTCTTCCCCTCCTATTGTTCCCAGTTTTAATAACAACAGTAACCGGGCACACTCTTTGAGGCATTTTACATTATTTTCAGGCTCAAAGAGTGTGAAAATGATCAAATCACAGTGCCCTATTGCTATCAATACTTCCCATTAATTTTTCCAAAAACCTGGCTGAGCATCTCTCTTCCGAGAAGCCTCTCTTGACTACTGTCACCGGGGCCAATCATGTCCCTATTTTACATTCTACCTATACCACTGCCATATTTGGTACTTTCTACTGTGATTCTAATATGTTTCCATGTGCTTGCTGTATATTTGCTTATTTCCCTACCAAGAATTCCTATGTAGAATTTTAACATGAATATGTTTTCTTCTCAGACCCCTCTCAGGGCACCTATTAGAGTGCTGTAAAAATACAGTGCTATATGATGCTGGAAAATTATTATCAGAGATAAATGGATGGATATAGGGACTGAGAGATGGCAGAATGGATACGTAGGTGGATGAAGAGGTAAAAGGTCGATAGGAAGGAAAAAAGGAAGAGAGGACAGGAGGAAGAGACAAAGCTACCAGTTTTTTTTTTTTTAATTGTATCCTGCCTCCTGCTGTCTGAAAACGCTGTGCTTTATGCCAGAACTTTCCACACTTTAATGTGCACCAGAATTCCCTAGATATCTTGTTAAAATGCAGATTCATTTTGGTCTTGGGACCCATGGTTCTGCTTTTCTAACTCCCAAGTGATGGCCAATACTAGATGAATTTTTATCCTGTTCTCTAAAATTCTCCAAGGGGCAATCCTACAGTTTCCCTTGGGAACTGGTATTTTGACACTTAATGTAGCAGTGAGATAAAGCCCATGTCGTCTAAAGTTCTCAAACAAGATAAAGAACAGCTAGTGGCATGATTTGCTATCCAATCCCAAGGGAAAACCCCTCCGTTCTCTTGTCTAACTCCATTCTACTTCCATCCATGGGCATGGGGGGAGGGGAGACAGTGGAACCCAAATGAAAGAAACAAACTTTACTAAAACAACAGCCAGAGTGCATCCATGGTTGCTTACCTCGATGAATGACAGACAGCTTACTGTGTAAATGTTCTAATGCTTTTACAATCTGCAAGAGAAACACAGGATAGATTTATGTCCTTCATCTCTGGAAAGAAACTGAATGTTAAGTACATCCAGGTTTATTATCCCTGGCTTAAGCTCGCTAGGTGAAGTATTTTCCCAAATAGTGGTGGTCCTATCCAAAAAAAAAATACCCAGGAAGTTACAAAAATTGGTATCTAAAAAGATTTATGATATAAACTCATATATCTTGTTTTTCATTTGGCCTCCAGGATTTTTTCTCTCCACCCTCCTGAACCTCAACAGCTTCTAAGGGAGAAGAACAACTTTGTTCCACTTCATTTTCTCCCGCTTCTTCCGATGCCTATTAGTACCAAGAAAACATGTAAAAATCCACAAATAAAATTGAATCTAGTATCAGAATATAGACACCAGGAATATGGTCATAGCAGATAAATGCACTGCTTAGAGGCACTGGAATTGAGGGTTTACCAAACCAAGCCAGAGGCAGAATCTTCTACCCAGTGCTCGGAGAGAAAAGCATTCGTTTACCCATCCACAGATGCACTCTTGCATTCAACATGTACCAAATGGAAGCTGTGGTCCAGTACTCAAAGACATAGGAAGCCTAGATCTCTCACATTCTCCTTGTAGGGTTCATGATGTACTCACAGAAACGGCTATTTTCCCTAAGATGTCCTCTGGAATTGTTTGGCCTTTATCAATCACTTGTTTGTAGAATTTATCTAGCGACGTATCCATGAGCTCCATGCAGATCCAAACATCACCCTGGAGACCGAACGGTTCAGAGATTGGTAGAGAAGAGATTGTTGGAAAACAGAAAAAAAGAGGAAACAGTTAACACCTGTCAGGAAGAACTACTTCTTGCTTGAGTTTTATGGAGGAAATGTGTAATTTCTCTTCAAGATCACAAGGGAATTTATAAACAAGCAGGATTGTCTCCAAAGAGCAAACGCAGACAGCTGAGCAGAATGGGTATGTCATCACCGACTCCCTAAGGAAAACTGGCATCTAAAGACTGATAGAGACATGCAATAGACTCCCAGAAATCCAGGCCTTCACTGAGACTGTCCCCGAGGAGTTAAGTCTAGATGCCTCCTCCATGTCTGACTGCCCACAAGGAGCACTGGCCACAGTTAATCAAAAGGTTGGTTTTAAAAGTGAGGTGAAGCATCATACTCCATATCACGGTAAAGTGAAAAACAGAGGTAAAGCAAAGAGATAAATGCAAATCTACCTGGTACATAAACAGGCTACGTAAAGCTTATCAAGTAGCCAAAAGGCCAGAATAGTTGAGATTTTAAGGAATCTATCCAAATCAGTCAATTTTTTTAAATTGATATAGATAGTTTGGCCAAAAGAGACAAACCAAAACAGAAAGGAGAAAGGGAACCTCGGTGTCTTTAACGGAGCTCAAGACATTTGAAAACAGCAAATTTCCAGCCAGCTTTGCACCAGGACATCACGTTATCAATGCGTAAGCATAAAATTCTCGATACGAGACACGTCAAACAAGAAAGAGTACCATGACTACGCGTGGCATTCACGGGATCCGAGAACCTTCCTTTCAAGGTATCGTTCTCCTCGGACTTTGAGTTGAAAGATCACCTACCTCCCGGAAGAGTGCGCCATAAAAGGTGACCGTAAAAGGACAGTCCACTGTCCTCATGGAAATATCCAAATCCATCAGTAGCCTTTTCTGCTCCTGGCTATTTACCGTGGCCCGGATCCGCTGAATGGGAATGCATGGGAAAATGTATGGTTACTGCTCTGAGGTTGAGTCAGTTGATAAGGCAGAGACCCTTCAAAGAGTCCCATCCTGAAAACATCACAAAAAATCACGTCACAACGCCTAGCAACAACCTTTCAAACATCCACCCTAAGTGATTAGATATTTGTAACAAAAGAAAAATGAGGAAGACTGTTATTCATTTGACTCCTCAAATAATCTCCTGTAAGAAGCAAGCTGATAATATACTTTGGAAAGTATGCAAATGTTTGGGGATGTATACCCAAGTTACAAAAACAGTCTGGTTCACTGTATTATGTCTGTTCAGTGCAAAGAGGCCACATAAGTATATAATGACTTTGTGGCTGATCTGCAGTCTGCAAGTAAGAATATTTGGACTAAACAGCAACTGTAAGAGAATTGATACAGCTGTGGGAAACAGAAGGAATCAGGCAGAAATGGAGAATCCTTCACTCCTATCCCAGTGCTTCTGAGAGAAGAGAAACCTCTTGTACCAGCAAATGTAGCCTCACAGCAATGCCATTATTTCATTAAATTGCAGGAATAGTACATGACCAGGCTTTCACATTTTCTGCCAACTCAGCAAAGAGTCTGCAGAAGAACAAACTGAAAAATCTACAGGCTAGGGGACAGAGATGTCCATTCCCCCAAAACAACAGGATCCAAGCCATCCAGCCATCCACGTTTCTGACAATGGCCTGATTCTATTAATTCATGTAGAGATGGCAACGCTCTGCAGTCCTTCCAGCATCGATTCGAGAAATAGGTGATAAGTATACATTTCTTTTTATAGTGTAGAAACTATGCAAATTCACTCACAGTGTATCTTTCCCTCTTTTTTTACCACAAATGGAGACAACATTTTTTTTCCCCTAAATGCTAGTTTCCTGATTTTCAGGGACAAATTTTTTTAAAAGAAATAGAACATAGAATAAAGGAGACTTTTGAGTCATAACAACAAATGCAACATATGTGAGCTTTTGTTTGGATCCTAATTTGCACAATTAACAGGAAAAAAAAAAAACTTCTAGACAATCAAAGTCATTTTAATTTGGACCTGGTATTAAACGACATTAAGGAAGTATTTTCCGTACACTTGGAGGGAAATACTTTTCCCTACAAATAATCTTTTCTTGTTTCACCCCACTGAAGACTGTTTTGCACCTGTGAAAAGAGATGGTTTACAACTGAGGTGGACAAACGTATACGCCACAGATAGAAAACGTTTGGGGAACATCAACTCTACCTTCACCGCCATGATCTGCCCGCTGGGCACGTGCCGCATCTTCTCCACCACCCCGTACGCACCTCGTCCCAGTTCCATTATAGGTTCCAGGTCATCCGCCTTCACCTCAAAGTTCTGCAGGAGAGAAAAAGAATGCACTAGAAAGGAAGAAAGAACACTCGACACAGACTACGTTGTCCTCTCTCCCTGGTTTCTCCCAGCGTTCTAAGGATTATTTCTGGTCCAGAAGCGAGGGGTCTAAATGCTCTTCCAAGAAGCCACTGAGAGCAAAAAAGTGTGGGGAGACGCTGGGACTCCCACAGCATGTCACCTGTTTGTCACAGGCAATACAGAGATCCAACTCCGGCTCAGCTTCCTGATGGCTCGGTGTAAGCTGTCTACACTGTGCTTCACCTCCTTAAATGCACAGGGAATCATGTTCTGACTGATGGCGACCAGATCTATGCCTCAACTTTGAGAAACACCCCCACCCCAAAAAGAATCATTACTCTCTTCAAATACCTTCCATTAGGACCACGACAGCCTAATTTTAACGTGACTTTCAAAAATATCAAGAGCTCCACATACCACCTCTGTTTAAATTTTAACTTTTCGATCCATCCCAGAACAGCATATTACAGGAAATACATTTTTCAATGGGCGGTCAGAAAGCAGACACACAAAAGAGTCAAGATATTAACTGGTAGATGTGACTTTTCTCACCTGATTTCCAATAGAAATGCATGCTTTGGAGTCTAAATCTCGAGGTGGCCTAAGAGAGAAAAGGGAGAGGAAAGAGACATGAGATTTTAATCAAATATGTCATTCCCAAATCACATGTGACCAGACAGATTTTGTTTTTAGAATAAGGTAGAAGTTTGCACATGAAAAAAGCAGCATAAATGTGTTAATAGTGTGGGATTTGGAATAAAATACATTTGAGTTTAAATTACTTAGTATCTTTGAGCTACCATTATTCTTAACACGAGGTTATTAGTATACCTACCTTATGGAGGAAGAGTATTAAATGAGATATCCCAAGTAAAATGCTTAGCAGAATACAGTAAATATCCAATAAATAAGAGCCATATGTACATAGTTATATAGGTAATTATATTAATCTAGTAAGCTTCAAGCTTTTTCTTTCATCCAAGAACACTAATCACCTAATTATCCCACCGCTTTTTCAACAATTGTCTAAGAAAAGAAACAATGAGTGGCATATAGTTATGTTAACTCACAAAATGCATAGACCATACGAATTCCAAATCTATGCAGTCCCTGCCATTATAGACGGGAAAAAGGTCCAGAGAGCTGAAATGACTTGCCCAAGGTCACAACTAACACAGGTCCCCTGATTTTCGGATCAGAATACTTCCTATTTTACCAGGTTGGCTAATTCAGATGTGATAGTCCTTCTCTGCATAGCGTACATACTACCCGGGGATCGTCGCGACAGCCAGAGGTTTGCTGATGTTGTGTCACCATATGACAGGGCACGTAGTCACTTCTTGTGTATTCATTTTTTACTACTTCAATATTGCCTGGGTTGATATCAAGCCACTTAAGAGAAACATGCTTGGCTTTGGCTGTGCACCTAACTAGGAGCCTAGAAAAGCATTTTCTTGAAGTAAATGCACCAAAAGCATCACGACAAAAGTAGCAAATGCCCAGAAACATGCTGTTAATATGACCAAACAGAGTAACTGAGGGACGTTCCATGCCAGAACTGCCTCTGGAGAAAGAGGAGACACGGAAGGAAGGGAAAGGGAGGGAGAAAAGAAGCCTTTGCCAATGACAATTTTTTTCTAGCCCTTCTACTGAAGCTAAGTAAATAAATAAAACAGTAAGGGAAAAGTAGAAATTCAGACACTGATATAAACATGAATCTAAGGTATGAATGGCAAGCCCTTCCTCATCTCGAAATCTCGCTGGAATGCATAGAAGACCTCAAATGAGTTTTTCTATACTAACTTAAAATCCGGAACTGGGAGGGAAAGAAGAGCGAAAACACACACACACACACACACACACACACACAGAGCAGTGATGTCTTTGTATCACTTGTGTTTCTAAGCAGGGAATTTTTCTTCAAAAACACTTTCCAGAGGAATTAAATTAGCAGAAATCTGATTTCTCATTCCTAAAATTTCCAAAGCTATTTTTCTTTCGTTGTCATGATTTTCTTTTATTTTTCGTTGTCACAATTTTCTTTTATTGTCCACTAATAGCAGTGGAACTTTGAGAGAAAGACAAGTATTACTCAAAACATGTGACTAATACGAACAATAAAATATCCTTTGCGATTGTTCAGCACCCATCTTTTTGACAGCAACACAAGAACCAGAAAAAGGTCGCTACCTCCGATTTCTTGCCATCACGTAAGGGTGCTGGCTAAGACCCCTTCCACATCTGAGAGTCTGGAGCTCACACCAGAGCTCTCTGCAAAGCACAGCCTGCGGCCTGGCTAAGAGGGATTTATGTAAGTGTAAAGGGTTATAAAAACCCAACAACAAAGAACGTCTGACAGAGGCCACTGTGGCCCAGGTAGCTTAAAATATTTACTCTCCGGCCTTTTGCAAAAAAAAAGTTTGCTGACTCCAGCTTTACACTAACTTTGCATTATACCTCTATGTAATAGGAGGGCTTCATGCCATTTTCCAAGCTGAGAAAAATAAACCCCAGAAAAACTGTAGGTTCTGCTGAAGCCATACAGTCTTCAACGGATCTGAAAATAAAACTCACATCACCTGACTCTCAAGTCTTGACCTGATGAGGAAAGGCTATACACTGAAAACTGGGTTACCTGCATCTCATGATTTCTCTCTCATGCGCTCGCTCACTCTCTCTCATCCTTTCTCTCTCTCTCTCTCTCTCTCTCTCTCTCTCTCACACACACACACACACACACACACACACACACACACACACGCACACACACACACACACACCTCTATGAGTATCATTATTCCCATGACTCCAACCCAAGTCTGACTGAATCCAAGGAATTTGCTCCCAACGCCCATCCCTCATCTAATGAAAATGATCAATCCACCCAAGCCTCAGGCCTGTGGGCTCACCAGGTCTGCCAAGAGCATCAAATGATGGGGTTAGTTGACACTGCATTCTGTCCAAGGCTGGGCACATTAGTTTGCCTGGGGCGCTGAGTCTCTGTGGGAGGTTTAGACCGTGGCTGGATGTTCTCTGTCACTTATTTAGTATTTTAGTTCACAGAGAAAAGAACCAAGCTTCTTACCAGATCCCCTCCCTGAAAGGCCAAGGGTATTCCAGAGGTCACCTCGTGTTGATGTTTTCAGATGAACAACCAGCTTTGGTTTATCGTAATTATTTATTTATAATGCTGCATGAGTAATCAGTTCAGTGGTCATTATTACACATTCCTTTTCTATGCAAAAATATTTATTAAGCATCTACTTGGGCCATAGACTGGGTTAGACCCTTTACATAAAACATCTTTAATTTTCACCACTCTTAGAGGTATTACTATTATTTCTATTTTAATGTGAAGAATTAACTTTGGAACAGACAAAATAATTTAAGGTCGTTCAAAGAGATGGTGAAATTAGAACCTAGAGCCACACCATCAAGTCTTCCCAACTGCAGAAATAAAAGGTCCAGCCTCTCATTTCACAGCCACGGACTGTTTGGCCACAGTCTCCACCTGTCCTGTGTGTAGCAGTGAGCACATACGTGAGAGTCAGAGAACTCTGAATGTGTATGCCAGTTCTGCCACTTAATAATTATTATTAAGTGGAATAATAACAACACTTAGAGCTACCTTCACTGACAAATTACAACAGAACGGGCTCTAGGACACTTAGTACGGATTATGGCATCTAACCCTTAAAGCAACCACATCGTTGTTTATTCCTATTTTCCAGGAGGGGAAACTGAGTCTTAGTAGGGTTAGGTAATTTTCCTAAAGTATTCAACTAGATCCCAAGTACAGGTCCCAAGTACAAACCCAAGCATTCCAGCACTAGGGCATGAACCCTTACTCACAAGGCTGCTTTGAGCAAGACACCTGACCCTTGTACAGGTTCTGCTCACTTATAAGATGAGAGGAATAGTAACTGCCTTCTGAGTTTCTTGTGAGGGTTAAATGAAATACTACTAATTAGCACAGACTAGAGTTAGGATTAGTTATGGCCAATCAAGGGAGGGGACAGCTCAGATCCTTGAGTCAAAGACACACTGGCAGCAAGCAGTTCCTCAAAGAAAAAGTTCAAACGGAGGGACCACACACATGAAAGGAAGGAGAATGGAGCTCTGTCCCAGGCTATTTATTTTTGTGTAGCCCAGCAGAAGGAGGCAGGGTATAAATGCTGAGTGTCACCAAGCCAACCTCAAAGGACCGCCAATAAAAACTCAAAATGTGGAAGCTACTTCTTTTGGAATACAAATTTAAGCCTTGGTATTAAAATAACAATAATAATGACAAGGCTCTCCATGAGGCAAAGTAGTATAGTTACAAAAACAAAGTGATGCTCCTGGCTTTACACAGCAAAACAGGAGAGTACATTCAAAGTTTATTCTACCACATGAGGCAAAGACAACATAGAAATTACTTTTACTCTTGCATGGGTTTTTATTCATTTGTTTATCAGAGGAAGATTTATAGTGGTCTTCAAAAATTCATAAAATATAGAAAATGAATATAAATTAAGGAAAGTGGATACGTTTTTTAAAAACAAAGTAATATAAAAGGCTGATATAAGAATATATCCCAAAGGAAAAAATAAAGAGTAGAAATCAGTAAAATAGGAAAATAAAAAAAAACTAAGTTGGTTCTTTACAAAAAAGGCAAAAACATTGATAAACCTCTAGCGAGATAGACACAGGTAAGAGAGAAGACACAAATTCCTGATGTCAGGAAAAAAATAGATTATGTCAAAACATATCTGGCAGCTATTAAAAAGATATTCAGGAAGTATTGTGAACAACTTTACTTTCATAAATTCTACAACTTAAGAAATGTACCAATTTCTTAAAAACTGCAAACTACAAAAACTTATCCATGATGAAATAGATCAGTTGACCAGTCCTAAAACTATTAAAGAAAATGAATTTGTAGTTTAAAAGTTCCAGAAAAAGAAATGCCCAAATCCATTTTGTTTCACTGAAAATTTCTGAAAACTTTAAAAAAAAAATAGCATACATTGAATTATTATGTTGTACATCTGAAACTAAGATGTTATATGTCAATTATATCTCAAAAATTTTTTAATAAAAGAATTAACATGTCATAAAGTGTCGGCCAAAAAACTGGAGCTCTTGCCAACTTATATTATGAGGGCAGTATTACCTAAGTACCAAAACCAGAAAATAGCATACACCACAAAAAAACAAAACTATAGACCAAAAACTCCCATGAACTTAGACAAAAATCTTCAAGCAAACTTTAGCAGCTCGTATCCAACAATATATATAAAAAAAGTAATATACCACAATCAAGTGAAATTTATTTTGGGTAGGTAAGGCTGGTTCAACATTTTTAAATTGATCATTATAATCTATATCAGCGGGACAAAGAAGAAAAAACCCTATGGTCGTAGCAACTGATGCACAAAAAAAGCATTCCACAAAACTCAATACATATTCATGATAAAAACTCTCACTATGCTACAACCAGAGAGGAACTTTGTCAACCTCATGAACGGCATCTATAAGAAACTGACATCATGCCTAAGAGTGACAGATTAAATGCTTTCCAAGACGCAGAACTAAGCAAGGCTGCCTACTCTCATCAATCTTATTTAACACAGTACAGGATATTGCTGACGCTAAAATAAGGTAGAAAAATAAAATTTTTTAAAAAATACAGTGTGGAAAGGAAAACGTAAAATGCTCTCTATCTGCAGAAGGCATGGCTGTTTATGTAGAAAACTCTAAGGAATGTATAAAAAGCTCCTAGAACTAATAAGCGATTTTAGTAAGGTCACAGGATACAAAAGCAACACAGAAAAATCAATTTCATTTCTACATACAGAGAATAAACAAAATCAAAAATGAAATACCATTTATAAGTGTGCCTCAAAAATGGAATATTTAGGTGTAAATCTTAATAAAACCTAATGTAGAGAATCTTTATGATGAAAACTATAGAATACTGATGGAAAAAATCAAAGAAAATCTAAATACTTAAAGAAATGTTCGTGGTTTGGAAGACTCCGTGTAATGAAAGGTGTTGATTCTCCCTAAATTGATCTATAAGTTAGACTCAATTCCTATGAAAATCTCAGCAAGTTTATTTAAAGACATAGACAAGCTTATTCTAAAACCTAGATTAAAAAAAAAAAAAAAAAAAAGGAAAGCCCTGGAAAAGATAAAATAATTTTGAAAAAAGAAGAACCAACTGGGGGGAATCACTTTTCTCAATGTGAAGGCTTACATATACCTATAGAACTGCAGAAATCAAGACAGTATGATGTTGGCAATGAGACAGACACGCAGATCAACGGAACAGAGCAGAGAACCCAGAAATAGATCCAAACAATATGCTCAATTAATATTTGACAAAGGGCAAAAGCAGTTAAATGGAGGAGGTCTAGCCTTTTCAACAAATGGTGCTAGGACAATTGAAAATCTATTGCCAAAAAATAAAGCTCAGCCGAAACCTGCCTGGAACCCTGTACAAAAATTCAACTCAAAATGCATCATGGACATAAATCTAGAATGTGAAACCATAAAACTTTGAGAACAAAGAACATAAGAGAAAAATCTTTAGGACTTGAGACAAGGCAAAAGGTTTTAAAACTTGCCACCAAAACCATGATCCGTAAGAGAAAAAACTGATAGACAACTTCATCAAAACAAAAGGATGAAAAGACCAATGACACTAAAATCCCTCTGAAATAGATTTTGGCAGTTCTTTCCAAACTAAAAATAAACTTAACACATGGCCTTGCCTTTACACTATCGGCCATATATCTTGAGAAAATGAAACATTTTGTCTGAGGAAACCTGTAGGTGAATGTTCATAGCAGCTTTATTCATGAAAGCCTCCAGCTGAAAAGTATTCACGTCTCTCTCCTTCAAAGGTTAAAGGGTTGAACAAACTGGTATATCCAGACCACAGAATGGCATTGAGCAACACCGAGGAATGAACTATGGATGCATGCAACAACTTGAATGAACCTCAAAGAAATGATGCTGCATGAAAAAAAGCCGACCTGCAAAAAGATACAGGATTCCGTTTATGCAATAATCATGAAATAACGAAATGGAGATGGAAAACAGATTAGTGGTTGCCAGGGATTAGGGACTACTGGGATAGGGAGTCAGAAGTGGGTGTAGTTCGGAATAACAGAAAAGAGTCTTGTAGTGTTGATAGAGTAGAGTATCCTGATTATGGTTATAAGGCTAAACATGTGAAAAAATTGCGCGCGCGCGCACACACACACACACACACACACACACACACACACACAAATGAGTGTTTGTATTGCTGGTGAAATTTGAGCAAGCTCTATCTATGATTTAAACCAGCCGTCCCCAACCTTGTTGGCACTAGGGCCCGGAGCTCCTCTGAGAATCTAAGTGGTGCCTGGTGCGATTTGTGGCGGAGCTGAGGCGGTGATGGAGCCTGGCGCTGGGGAACCGCTGCAAACATGGATGAAGCCTCCCTCGTCCACCCTCAGCTCACCTCCTGCTGGGCAGCCTGGTTCCTAACAGGCCACGGACCGAAACCGGCCTGCAGCCCGCGGGTTGGGATTCCCTGATTTAAATCAATGCCCCCTTTTGATGTTTGGGTATTGTACTTAAGTTGTGCAAGATGTGAACACTGAATGGGAGAACGTAAGCTAGGGGAAGGACAAAGGGCTGCCCTGCATGTATCTTTGCAACCTTCTATGAATCTACAATTATTCTAAAATTAAAAAAAAAAAAAGTTTTTCAAGTGTCCTATACGGATAGTAGAGAGAAGCCACACATTTCTCCATGTTCTTGAGAAACCAATTGGAGAGAAAAAAAAAAAAAAACCTATTAATTACAGAGTTCACAGGGGGGAAAAAAATTACCCAGAGGGACCGCAAACGAAACCGCAGTCACGGTAGCGGACATGGACAGACCGCAGAGCCTCACGAACGGTACCGTCCAAGCTGCATCTGGCCCTTGGGTGACAGCCCAGAACCCTCCACTCTGTTCTGTCCTTGGAGGGTCTTCAGTGGAAAGTTTGCGTGTATTGAGATAGGGAATGTGACACGATCCATTTTACTTGCGCATTCCAAACCCAGGGGGTGCACTTTCTGACAGGATGGATGACAGCGAAGATCAAAAACCCTTTACAGAGGGAGGCTCTTTTGCAGAAATGATGAGCAGAAGAAGCCTTAATGCTCAGGCTTCCACTGAGACGGCCTCCATGGTACTTGTCTGGCCTCTCTCGGGCCTCTGCTGTGTTCTTTTCCTTGGAATTTCCATTCCTCCCCCCACACCTGTCGTGGTAGGTGGCGACGCCTCCAGCTGGAGGAGAGTCCCGCCCCCATCCCACAGACAGCCAGAGAACAAGCGGGAGCCTCGGCGAGAGGGTGCCCTGCTTCGCCGGGACTTTCCTCGCTTGGGGATCTGGGCCAAAGCCTCAGCCAATAGAAAAAAATGTTCCTTTCCCTCATTCCGCCTTCTGTTTATATGGGACAGGATTTAGGTGTCGGGATGCTGAGCCCTCACCAAATACCACTTTCCATCTCAACCCTAGTTTCAGAGTAGCAGCCCTCATAAGGATTTACTTGTTTGCTCAAATCCATATGGAAAAGGCAAAAAGTCCTCATCCAGGGGCCTTTCTGGACTTACGCAGGACCCCACCTGCCAAACGCAGCTGTGACACGGAATTTTCGGCCAACCAGGGATGTGAGACACGGGGTTCAAAGCCACCTATTCACCATAGACTGACCAAGTATGCTTAGCTCAGGTCTCAGAACCGTGAGCACATGGCTTCCCCTTTAAAGAACTCTTCTAAAAACGACTTCCATAGTCCAGGTACAACTCGCCTGTCCAAAAATGAACTCCCCCTTCCCCAGAAATCTCTAAAGCGCTAATGTGTGGGTTAAGATGATGACGATCTCGCCAACTCACGTGGAACTGGTCTGAGGCTGCTCGAATGCTTCCTTGGGAATTTTAAGGCCAGGGTTTCGCTTCTTGCCTGTGGAGAAAGACGTAAGGATACAGTTAAGGTCCAAATCGTAGCAGCATGCGCACACGGGCAGGGATGGCAGAGGAAGAAAAGAGCTGACATAGCTCTCATCCCGCCATTCAGAATGTCCTGCCCAGGAAAAGTCTGTGAGTGAGGAGCACCCGGGCAGCAGACTGAGCAGAGCTTCCCAAATGCATGCGGGCTGCGGTCAGGGATGCGTTTCCCACCAGTCCAGGGTGAAAATGTCAGCATGAGAAAGCCAGCTCTTCTCACAGAGGAAGTCCTACCCTCCCTCCCCAATGCAAGCGCGTCACTCTGGCGTCTCCTTCTTTCTCGTACACAATTGACAGAGATGGTACATGGTGTTGCTTATAGGTCTTCTTTTGCTTTCTAATGTTAGTCCAATGCAGTCACCTGACCCCTCCCTGTACCCCATAATTTTCTAAACTGATCTGTGAGCAACCGATAGAGTTAACCATGGAAATAAAATGAAAAATACTTTCCCACTGTCGGCCCTGCCCCTTCTCAAACACCTGCCCCAAAGATGAAAAGCCAAAGAGAGGAGGAGAATGATGTTTATTTACATTTGCTCTGTTCCAAAAAGGATTAAGATAGCAGATGGGCTCACACGGGAGGTTATCGCTTGTTTGGGAGCCAGTTGGGATCGTAACTGATGTGTTCATCCCTGGGCTGAACCCACAAGAGAGCTTGGCTCAGATCCTTTTGTTGATGAGTAAAAAAGAACAGAGTGAGAAATGCCAGCTCAGGAAGCAGATCAGAGAAAACTGTCGTGTGAGGGCGCCGGATTTTCCTCGTGGAAAGAGATCGGTGCCTCTTTGTGCCTAAGCGGAACTGGCTAGAAGGGATGCCCGCGGCTCCGCTGTCTCTCACGCCTCTTCTCTACACTGCCGGTGAGCACTGCAGAGCTGGCACAAGCCCTGGACAGGCCCTGGATGGAGATCCGAAGCTGTAAAGGAACTTAAGAAATCCAACACTGTAACCTCCCTGCTGAAAAATGACATCCGAAAGCTTTGTGGAGTGCTCAGCATCTCAGAGACAACTCAGACCTGGGCTGAATCGGGATCCAGGTCCCCAGATGCCCAGGTGAGGGCTCTTTCCACTGTTCCACGGTGGAAGGGGTTTAGAGATGAATGGGGTGGGCCGGGAGGGAGCACGAGATTTTGAGATTTGAAAAAACCAACCCAGCTTACACCTCGTGACCTCAGAGTCACTCCCTGATGCTCAATACTCTCAATTATAAAAGGATTGAGGGAACATCGATACCTGCCTTGGACTGATACGAGAATCAAATGAGATAACTTGAAAGAGCACCGAGATAATTTAAGTAGCTATTAATTATAATTATTTAGAGAAAGAATCTGTGCTACCACGTTAAAAAATATATATATATATCATCTGAGAAATTCATGAACAGAATTGGTCATCTTATCAAAGTGCAATGTAATGTATAACTGAGTCTTTTTTTCCCCCTATGCATTCAAAATCCCAAATCTAGATCCATTCTGCCAAGATGAACAACACCAGGAAAAAACATGCTTGAGAGTAATCAACATAGAGAAAGCCTTTTGGGGCCCCTTTCGTGATAACAGATTTTCTTAATTATCTCTTCATTGGGGCTTCTTTATATATTCTATAAAATTCAAAACTCACCATTTACTTTCCTCCTCCTGCAGGTCAGGTCAGATGGCTATGAAGCACATGTTACAAAGTTAGTCAGTTACTGACCATGCAAAGAACTGTATTACGTACCAGGAACAATTCTAAGTGTGGGATCTGATTGGGAGACAATTCCCATTTATGAGCCTTATAGCCAAGGAGATGGGGAATGCTATTTTAAATGAGACTCTCTAGTAAGAAATAAATGAATTCAACGTGTCCAGATAACAACACCATATGCCAATACAGAGGACAGGTAATTCAGGTATTCCAACAGATACAACCCTATCCTTCCCTTGATAGTCTAACGAGAAAACTAAACAATAGTAAGATCTACTTAACTGTGACAAAGGCTCCCCAGGTGCCATCTCAGCAAAGCAAAAGCAATAGTTAGTTCCTCTTTGATGCCTACGTCTCTCTCCTTCATTTCTTAACCCAGCTCTTACAAGATAGATGTCAAGAGAAATCGCTATTTCTGGAGAAGACCTCCTTTTGAGAAACTTTTAACTATGACACCACAGGAATTAATTATTGGCAATTCATTCATGGCAATCGATTATTACCCTGTAACCACAAAGCATCCCAACACGCCTATACATAGAAACAGTAAAATGAGAGAGAAAGAGAGAAAACTTTTGGCACAGAGACTAAATGAATAAATGACCAAAACGACCATAAAGCCTTTGATGTGTGAGAAAAGAGACCCCTAATTCTCTCTGACAGCAACGAGAAAAAAATAGTTCCAGGAGACACAGGACTTAGCTGAATGACACGGTGAGAAAATACCCTGCCTTCATTTTTAAAAGTGGATCGAGTAGCACGAAAATCACAAACACACATTCCGTAACTCACTTACGTGCCCACCGCGGGAAGCGCAGCCCAGCGCGAAGCCGGCAGGAGTGACTGATGAGGTTTTCGGGGCTGCAAGGAGGGCTAGCAGAGAAAACCCCACAGAACGCATCCTTGGCTCCGGAGACCACACTTGAGCAGAGAGAAACAGCACGGAACAGACTCCACCCCTTCAAGTGAGGGTTGCAGCAAACCCTCGGGAGTTGATTGTTCCCCTGGGAACTGCAAATTCAGGAAGGGAGCAGGGACCTGGGCCCATTTGGACGCCAGGGCGTGACATTAATCATTAACCAGACTTGGAGGAATAGACGACCTATAAAGTCGCTCTGCACAGTACAGCATTCTCTGGCCTTTCTATAAATGCCTCTTTCATTTCTTAAAAGAAAGAAAAACAATATGTGGTCCGTTTCCAGCTGTGTTGATTTCAAAGCAATCTGTTCTCCCCAGCAAGGCTGCCAGGCCCTCGATGCTAACATTTAAGACTGTTATAAAAAAAAATTAATGAGAGGGAGCGATATGAATAAGAAAGCTGTGGCCAACGATGTTAAATGGCCTTTTTCCCTTGATATTCTAAAGCAAAAAATTAAAATGTATGTCTGAAAATGGGCTCTGTATTATGTTACATGCTAGTAACGAGCCTTCTCAGAAAGACAGAATCCCGTATGTTTCTGGAGATCTCAACAAGCTTTGCCCTCTTATTGGTAAAATCAGCAAAGGGTAACCCTCCTTGGCATCTGCAGGACTATATTACATCAGCCCAAATCACACCCACACCTGTTTTCTCTGAAAACATTGTAGTTCCCACCACCCCACCACCCCATAACACACACATATATTTGCAACATTCATCTTAAACCAAATCTGGGTCACTGTGATCCTAGCCCTGGGGCAAAATGGCCCTGGAAACAAACAAACAAACAAACAAACCTTGCCAGTAGTTAGAAAACATTCTCCAGGCCACAGAAATGTGCACTAGCTTTGCCCATACTGAAAATGATGGGGTACACAAGACCTCTTGCTCAGCACCCACTCGGAGAGGCAAAGCACAAAGGGCTTCTCTCATGTGCCTTATTACATAAAACGAGATCGTGCTCCAGTGCCAACCCAAACAGCGAGAGAATCCCACAGGGTCAACAGAGGGTGGCATCGTGAGGATATGCTGACACCCAAATATCTGTCGGCCTGGCCGAGGACTGGGGCGGGGGGCATGATGAGGAGGGCTGATGATTATTGACACAGCTTTACAAAAGGATGGCATTGCTCCCAGTGCCAAGTTTATTTTAAAAAATCTGTTTCCCAGTGTGAATGAAATCTCCAGCCAAGTAACTGGCATCCTGGAGGCCTTGGCCGCCCTCTCTTCATACTTGCATCGAGGCTTAAGTTCCGAGGGCGGCTGGCACTAAAACGGCAGAGAAGTGTCATTAAATGTTATTAAACTGCAATGATGGGATGCAATGCAATTAATGAAGCCGGGCAGAGGGACGGGGGTGCAGGGAGGGAGCTGGCTCCACAAGAGGGGACACAGGAGTGTGCCCACAGATGCTCTTGTCCCCCAGACCACCAGATCTCACCCACCGCTGAGAACCCAACCAGGACGCCACATTTCTTTGGGGTTATGTAAAATTTAGAGAAGGGAGGCTGCGAAGCTCATTGGAAAACACACAGGCATTTTGATTTCAAGGAGGCAGATGAGTCTTGACTTTGCCTCTGTGCTCCCGGATCTGCCCAAAGGGATCCAGCCCGACTGGGACGGGAACTCGGCCTCCCAAATTCCCCTCACTCACCACACGCCCCACAGACCTTCCCGAAGCCCCTTCAGGATCACAAGGCCCAGCTGTCATGTTCTGGCATCTCACACACAGTATCAGCTCACTGCAACTTCACTGAATCTCTCTTATTTTAGTTTAAAATGTCCACTCTCAAATAGATCTCCATGACCATTTTCCATTTATATTCCTCCTACCTTCTCTCACAGTCTCAAATAACTTTATTTTTGCATTTATACATTTCCTTTTGCATTTATTTATTACTTATTATCTATCTTCCCCCGTATAAATTCTATTGCGACGGTATTTATATATCGCAAAGACTTGTTGATTGGACACGTGTTGTTCTTTTCTTGATGGTTCTGAACATTAGTATTGAGGCCTTCAAATTTTTCAAAATAAAAAAGAGAAGAGAGTGAAAATAGTGCATACTTAAGCATCCATAGATCTCATTTAAAATCGCAGTTGTATCACTTTAACCCTGTGATCGCAAGAATCTTAACCCTCAGTTTCTATACCCACAAACTGGAGATGCAGTTGGCATAATATATGTGGAGAAGTCTTGCAGGGTCTGGCATATACGTATAAAATAGATGCTCAATAAATACAAGCTTTTCTCCCTTCCATATTTGTGCTTATATTTTGAACATATGAAAGAAGCAGAATGTCCCCTGTGTGGACAGCTTATTTCTTCAGATGCCATCCTCTCTTCTACTCTTCCTGTGTTAAATGTACATTTTTTAAATATCTCATCGATCTTGAATCATATTCTCTTGATTCCCTCTGACTATGAAACTATTTCAGATGCAGGGTTTCTGAGAGAGAGACCTCAGAATATGTATATTTTTTAAATGAAAGGCCTTTTTTTAAAAAAAAGAGTGGTTTCAGGTTCACAGCAAAACTGAAGTAGACAGTACAGAGATTTCCCATAAACCCCCTCCCCCTCCCTGTTACCAACATCCATCCCCCACCAGAAGGGTACATTTGTTTTAAGTGACAAACGCACGTAGACACATCATTATCACCTAAAGTCTACAGTTTACATTGGGGTTCACTCTTGATGTTGTACATTCTATGGGTTTGGACAAATGTATGATGATATAAATGTCTCCATCATTATAATATGACAGAGAGTATTTTCACTGTCCTAAAAATCATCTTCTCTACCTATTCAGCCCTCCAACTCCTGGTAAACACTGATCTGTTACTGTTTCCATCATTTTGCCTTTTCCAGAATGTCATATGGTTGGAATCATACAGAATGTAACCTCGTCCGACTGGCTTCTTTATATTTAAGCTTTCTCCATGTCTTTTCATGGTCGGATAGCTCGCTTCTTTTTAGTGCTGAATAACATTCCATTGTCTGGATGGACCAGAGTTCATTAATCCATTCACCTACTGAAGGGCATCTTGTTTGCTTCCAAGTTTTGGCAATTATGAACAATGCAGTTATAAAAAACATCTGTGTGCAGGTTTTTGTGTGCACGTAAGTTTTCAACTCCTTTGGGCAACTACTAAGGAGTGCAATTGCTAGATTATATGGTAAGAGTGTTAGTTTTGTAAGAAACTGCCAAACTGTCTTCCAAAGTGGCTGGACCACATACTTTAAAAAAAAAAAAACTCCACAAGTGCTTTAAGATCCCAGCCAGAGTCAAGAAGCCCAGGGTCAAGCATATGTCTAAGTTAAGTGTTTCTTTTTTCCACTATTTCTCTTTATGATGACAAGGTCACCTCTGCTAAGTTCCTGTCATTTTCCCCACCACCAACCAGTTCTTTCTGGCTAGTAAGAAACTCTAATGTAAGCACTTCACTGGGCTATCTATATTTTTGAGCTGAAACTGTCAATAATTCATCAAAATAGACACTGCAAGGAATAAAAAGTTCATTAAGCCACAATTCTACTTTGCAAGAGTCAAGGGATGAGAAAAGCCAGTTACTGTAAAGTCAGAGAGTATGTGTGGTACACAAGCATCACACCATCAGTACACAGAAGTCAAGGAGAAGTCAAGGAAAAAACGGTCTGACGGGGAAAGTGGTATTTAGATGATCCATTGATAATTGGTAGGATCTGAGAGCACATGAGAGTTCATTATACTATTTTGTCTTCGTTTTATATATCTATATATTTCCAAAATAAAAAGATTTTTAAAAAAGAACAGGTAGCATTTTAACCATCAGGACTTGGGAAGGCAGCATGAGATTCCAAGCGGAATGAAGATGAACCTCCAATGATGGTGAGGAAACACTATGGTCCTTCGGGGAACTGTGGGTTGTCTACTTTGGAGAAAATGAAGGACAGTCGAAGAGAGAAGGATGGAAGAGCAGATTAGAGCCAGAGATTGAAAGGTTGTAAATAATAATGTTTAAATTTCAGATTTAAGAGAAGTCCTCTATGTTTTCCAGTAGAGTGTCATGCCATGTCATCTGTTTCAAAAAAAAAAAAAGTAAAAATATTCATCTAGTTTTGAAACTGTGGCACGCATGTGCACACAAACACACACACACAATCCCGCATATGTATCCATTGGTGTTTTAAGCTTCCAGGTCTTTGTGTTTTACCTGGAATGTTCTTATCACCTCTCTCCATTGGTCAACATCAACACTCAACACTGTATCTTTACTGTCTTCCTACACTGACTGACCCCATCTCATCACCCTTCAGTCTCTTCAAAGCCATACTCCATGTTTTGTCCATGTACAGAGTAAGCATTAGACCCAAGAAATAAGAGGCAGAAACTATGGCAATGTGGATACTAAATAAGCTATTTAAACTCCGCAGAGGCAAAATCAACAGGCTCTGGTAATTTACTGGATAAGAGGTATAGAAGATCAGACGCATAGTAGTAGCTAGTTAGTAGAAGTCCCCGTAAGTAGTAATCATTAGTAATAGTAGTTAGTAGTAGTAGTAGTAATCTGGCTTTTCCATACCAAATGAAATTAAGTAAAAAAAGGAAAGTTGGGCCATTTGGGGTGAGGATGGGTGAAGGCAACTAAGGAGTTCTAATCCAGATGTGCTCAGGATAAGATGCTGGAGGGACTGATGGATGTCAGGCAGGCAAAGGGAGCCTGGCCTGGTGGGTGGTGGGGTTAGATCTGGGTACCACAAACAGAGAAGAAGAAAATTAATAAAATAGGCAGGTAAACAAGAAGAGCATGAGAATGGGGGCGGGGAGGCGGGGGCCGCCTAGGCAAGAACATTGAGACAATGAGATGCCAGTGAAGAATCGATGAAGGATGCAAAGAATCGCCGGATGATTCAAAGGAGAACAACCTGGCGTGTGCAGAGCGGCCCCATTGACTCTTGGGGACGTGACCCCTCCCAACGAATGAAAGCACTTGAGGGTTTGCTGACAGCTCCACGTGACTGAAGCTATTTTTTTTAGACCTGGTAGAGCTGAAGTTTGTTTTGTCATGTTAGCAATTTGATGCTGACTGTGTGCTCTCGAAAGAACCTAAAAGCAAATCACAGCCAATGCCCTAGAGTTGTGGTCTGAGCCTGGCGCGTAGGTAGGAGGTGGGCAGCGGTTAGGGTGAGGAATCCCCGTGGTCTGTGCTCATCTCCTTCGTCATCTATGTGCTGCTTCATTCATGAGCCTTTATCAAAAGGAAGTGGAGTCGTAAGCGTGTTAAAAATACCACTTAAAAATAAAAACATGGTGATGGGCCACAAAGAAATTTAGTGATGTGTTTGATCTTTTCAAAAATGCCTGCTGAGTTTCGGTTAGGTTTAAAAATAGCACTCGTATTTTAGAGGTGAATCCTGAAATGTCTCCAAACAAAATAATACGATTCTAGAATTTGCTTCAAAGTGATATGGTGGGGTGGTGGAATAGGGATAGATGAAATAAGATTAGCCACTGAATCACAGCAAACTCTTTTGAAAGTTCAAAAGAGGGACAGTGAGTAAGACAGTTAAAGTTTTTTCTTAAGAAAAGTGGATTCTTTTTTTTCCCTCTGATCTAAGGTCACAGTTTTAATTGTACTATGATCATCTCCTTTCTAATTAAGGAAAACTACAGACTTTGATTCAACCAGCTGCTTGAAGACTGCAAGAAAATACAAAAAAAATTTCTTCATCTACATCCCTTCACAGCATGCTACCAGCATAGTGCATATTCTGCCTCTCTCCCAGCTTCACCCAACCTCTTTCACTGGGTAGCACTGTATCACAATGCCACAGTCTCGTGTTCAGCTACGCCTTAAAAAGAGGCCTCTGAAATTCATCTCCGTAAGGATGCTTTTCATTACCTTTCATAAAGACTGTTAGGGAAAAAAAAATGTGTGTTATCAATAGTAAGAATTGGTGTCTCCAATATAATTAATCCAATCCCTGCCTATCGATGCTCCATGAATGTTTATGTGTTTCCATCCTTGGGTTCATAGCTAAATGGCTAAAATTTAGGATTAAACTGGGATGCATATTCATCTTAATTTCTAAGTCATCACTTTTTGGTTTCTTCTTACCTACCCTTTTAATAACATTTTTCTAAGTATGTGAGAAAGTAAACGAAACAGTTATAGTGAAATCCTATGTACCCATTCCCCAGCTTCAACAAACAGTGAGTCATGGCTAGTTTTGCTTCATCTATATCCCACCCACTTTCTCAGACGTAGCATCATTTCATTCATAAATATTTTAACAAATTGCTCTAAAAAATTGACTATTAAAAAAATAACCATGATGACATTATCCCACTTAAATAAGTTCTTAATTGAACTCGGTGCTAGAAATTCTAATGGTCTAAAATGTCTCAATTATTTTTATATCATAGTATGTTTGAATTGAGATCAAAATTAGCTCCAAGTTTTATGATTGGTTGATAAAGTTTCTTAGGTCTTTCTTAATCTAAATGCACTCCCTCCATTTCTTACTGTCCCCCTACCCACTCTCCACGCCCAAGCAACTATTTTGTTGAAGAAATCTGGTCATATGTCCTATAAATTTTCCCAACGGATTCTGCTGATTCTGTCCCTTGTCATTGATTCACATAGTCTTCTGTTAGTTAGAGCTTGATCAGATTCAAACTTGATTTTTTGTTGGGTACAGCTACTTCACAGGTGGTCTCACCTGCTTTTAATTTATGTTCAATTGCTGAATTTTCTGTATCCTAGTAAGCTATCCTAAACTCTTAATAGAAAAAGGCATAACTGAATAAAGAAGTGAATAATCAATCCTTCAACAACACTTGGTATTCAACATACTTTTTAATCTTAGTCAATTTGATAAGTATACAAGATAACAGTGTTTTTAATTAATCACATTTAAAAACATTTGATGAAGCTGAGCATTTTTATATGTCTACTGATATCTATATTTACTTTCCTATAAACTGCTTGTTCAAGCCATTTTTACATTAGGTTATTGTAATTGTTGTTTTATTTTTAAGAGAAGGCATTGCCCCTTTTGTAATTACAACATATACACACATAACATACACATGTGAATGAGTGTGTTCACACACGAGGTTTTTTCCGTTTTTGATTTTATACAATTTAAAAAGGTTACATTCCTTGATTGCCACTGCATTTTTATAAGGCAGAAACATTCTTTCCTCTTCCCCAAACAGCTAGATAGTTTTCTCAATCACACTGTTAAACTGTCCATTTGTTTCTCCATTAATTTTACACACCTTTTAAATACTAATACTCTCATATAGTGCTCTCGTATGAATTTGTTGGCTGCCACATCCAAAAATTATTAAATATTCATGGGCACTGCAGACATCTTCACTTGATCCTGACTTTAAAAGAACTTTCTAGCTTTTTCTTTTAAGAAATGATGCTAATTTGGGGTTCAGTTTGGTAGAAGAAGAATATAGCTGTTCCTATCTGAGTAAGTTGGCTAACGATGGCTCTCAAAGACAGGCCCACATCCCAACCCCTTCGGACCCGTGGATGCTGTCGTGGCCAAATGTTTTGCAGATGTGATTAAATTAAGGATTTTGAGATGAGGAGATTATGCTGGATTATTCAGTTTGGCCCTAAATACCATGACAAGCATCCTTATGGCAGAGGGGTAAGGGATGATTAGATTGACGCAGAGATGGGAGTGATGGAGTCACAGTCTGAGAAATGCCACAGAATGCCAACAGCTCCCAGAGGCTGGAAGAGGCAAGGAATGAATGCTCTCCCAGAGTCTACAAGGGGAGACTAACTTGATTTTAGACTTCTGGCCTCCAGAAATGTGTTTTAAACCCCCAAGTTTGTGATTATTTGTTACAGTAACTACAAGAAACTAATACGCTGAGCTATTAGAAATGGACACTGAATTTTAACGAATTCCCTATCAACATTTATTAAAATAATCCAGTGTCCTTCTTGTCATACTCAAGTTGCCACGCTCTCTAACAAATGTATTTCTTACTTTTTTCTTTCTCTTTTTTTTTTTCCTCTCACCACTCATTTTCACTCAATTTCCTTCTCAACTCCTTCTGCCAGAGCATCCTATGGTCCTGTACTACGACTGATGACTGAAACTCAAGAGTATGCTATTCCCTGGATTCAGGAACAAGTCTTAAACTTGACCATAAAAAAAGGCAAAACAAGCAAAATTGAGAAATGAACTGTAAAATGAGGAACGGGCATTGGTAGGCAGGTCCATCCTGCTCCTCAGTGAATGTTCTTCCCTGGAACAAAGAAGGAAGAGCTGCTGGTCCCCTTCCACTTCTTTCTAACTTAACGCCATCTCGGAAGAAAAAAAGCATAGCAATGCAGCCCTGTCCCCAGGCCTGTGGCACATTCTGATATTCCTCATGTCCTCTGCCAACAAGATACAAGAAGGTAAAGAAATCACGGCCAAAGCAGTCTCAAAAAATATGACAGGATTCTGCACTTTGAAACCCAAACCTTCCAGCCTGAAAAATAAAAATAATGAGTCTAATCCTCTGCACCATGGTTATTTCTGCAATAATCTCGTCACTTTTTTCTCCAGGGAGGCTGGATGTTTTTGAGAGTCATGTTTTGCAAACTACAGCCTGGCAAAAAAAAAATAAAAAAATAAAAAAACCGTCGTGGCCTTTGCCTTTTGTCCTGTCACATACTCTGCCAGTTTAGTGCATCTCTCACGGGTGACACTTCTGGTTAGAGGCTCATAACAAACAGTCAATTCAAAAACAAAGACGAAGAGATACCTTCGAAAAAACCCACAAAATTTAAATGTGAGATTTTCCGAAAAGAGAATCCTCGTTTACAAAAGCAAATGACTTATTGTGAAAAGAGTTTTCTTTGTGCAGGTTTTCTCATATTTCCTTACTATTTCAGGCCCTCACGGAACCGTTCAGGGAAAATGCTACACAGTCTTTTGAAAGCCTTAGGTCCTCGGCTCTGCCTCCTGAATGAACCATCATCACGGTGATTAACCAGCATTGCTTCAGGCGGTGCGTAACTCCTGGTCTCAAAGGCACTGAAGTTCTCTAGGGCCTAAATCTGGAAACTGTTCCAAGCGATCACCTTGAAACATGTAAATCAGTTACTCTCCAAGACTGAGCACAAAAAAGTATGTAAATTCCCTACTGCAGAATGCTCCTCCTACCTACATGATCAGAAATGTGAGTGAGAAGTATAAATTTCAGTGAATTTCATAATGTCTCTTATGATTTCCTCAAATTGGTTTTAATAGCTAACCAAAAACACGAGAAGGTGATATATACAATGATCCCTGGATATACTAATTTTACAAAGTTTTCTTTAAGTTGTAAGTTTTTATCAGATTGATTTTAATTGAATATTATTGACAACAGTTCTCACAAATCTTTAATTTTGGAACAAGGTCTGAAGGACTGAGCAAGTGGTCACACTCATATCCATATACAATCTCATGATTTCAAAGTATCCATCAAAATGATCTATGATTAAGCTGGAAAGTAACTCAACATGACCTTATTAAAAAAAAAAGAGGCCTCATGGGAAGGGACCAAGCCATAGCACTCATTAGCTGTAAAGCCCTGGGAAGTTATTAATCTCAGCCCCATTCTTAAAATGGGAATACTAATATCTACCCTGGTGGAATTAAAGGAGCTAAGCAATGCACACAGGGCCGCTGGATAAATACACGCTGGATGAATGAGTGCTGAAAGTCGCCAGGTCAGCTACACTGCTATTTTTGGCAGCTGCTTTCCTATTAACAAGTAGCTGCTCATGAGAATAGTAAAAGCAACTAATATTTATGGAGAATTTATTATAAGCAAGGCACAGTGCTCAGCTTTCCCCATAAATTCTTAATGTAATGATCACGATAACTGCATGGGGCATATATATTTCTTCCACCATTTCAAGGGCCTTGTCCAGATACATAAAGCTTTTACAGATGTGAGCGGTCAGCTTTCCCATAGAATTATATTTATTCTTCAACTGCAATTAGTCTTTATCAGAAGTCTATGTCCGCTAGCTTGTAGAAGGATTGTTGCTGGACTGTGTCAGGGATCCAAGGGAAAAGGCCTGGATTAAATTCCCTGTTACAGGCTTTCTACTCGCATGTCCGGACTGCTCCAGATAACAAATGCAGGTTAGAAAGCTTGTTTACCAGGAACCATTCCGACGTGAGCTAGGCCTACCAGGAGCTCCAGACTAAATCATAAAGCCATTATCTCCATAAAACCATTTGGCACAAGATATTTTCACTTTTCTGGGCTTCAGATGCCCTGATGTTAAAATGGAAAACACTCCATCAATAAACTAGCTAATTGTCTCATTAAATGGTACTCTGGTATTTGAGAGGGGGCACTACACCAGCTTTATAGATCATCTCACAAAGTTTTCTACAGTAGGACAGCTCTATCTGTGTTTGCAAGCTGACACCCCTGCCCTAAGGGGGTTCTGGTGAAACTGATAAGCCTATTCCCTACGTGATGTAAATTACTTTAGCAGGAGGTCAGTAGTCAAGAGACAAAGTTGTGACTGTGGCTCCTGTTTGCAAAATGCTGTGTCTTCGTAACACATGTGCTGTGTGTGCTGATGGCCCCCTCTAATATCAAAGAAAGAGGCTCTCAGTTCAACAACGGATTCCTTGATCTCTTCATCCTGATGGTGATCTCTACCTGCTGCTTCTTCCTTCCTACAAGAGGAATCACCAGTCCCACACTAGACTAAACATTCAAGGTCACTGAGATTCTTAAATCTGGCCATATGCCAGAAACCTTAACATTAAAAAAAAACAAAACAAAATAAATACACAAAACCAAATGCATCCCAGCAACCATCTCTAGGACATTTTCTGTGAAGGATGAACTCCCGTCTCTTATTAAGGGACAGTATTTTCTCTCCAGGAAATTGCTTCGTTCTCCAATGCCCCAAAATAAATAAACAAACTAGGCTTTACACCAAATAACACTCTCTCTGCATCTGGCCGTGTAACCAGAACACGAGTCTACTTGTGGTTGCTGGGCTCCTAGCACAACGCCTGGGAAAACAGTTCAGAAACTTTGCTCTCCTCCTGTTGCAACCTCATTTCACTTTCACATCCAGAATTTCTCTTCGTATGATATGTTCTAGACTTAATTTTAGCACAGGGCTCTTAACTTTATAACCTCAGACTCTTCATCAAAAGTCCATATCAATGAAAACAGGAAAATACACAGACTTTTCCATAAAAGTAATTGGGGGAAAAAAAAACATAAAAAAATAAAACAGAAGGAACACAGCATACTGAGGAACAAATAAGGATCTAAGGAAAGTGTTAGTGTTTGGGGTTTTTGTACATTTGTTACTACTTTCTAAACACTGATGGGAAATTTGAGCAACAGTCTAGCCAAGGGGAAAAAAAAAAAAAAAAAAAAACAAGTGGGAGAAAGGGACAAAGAGGCCGGAGAAGTACACAGAAATGACGGGGCAAGGTCCCAGTGGATTTCCTGGGGTTTATGGCACCGTGAAGAGAGGTTAGACTCAGAGAAACGAAGGAGGGTCATTTTTTACGTCACGAAGAGAGAAGGGCATAAAGGGTGATAACCAAGAGAAAATCTGATGTGAAGGGAAGTTGAGAGAGGCACTCTTACTGACATATAACAGGGTGTTCTGCCAAGATCTCCCATGGGGTCCTAGGAAACACGAAGCCAAGACACGATAGAAACAGCCAGAATAGGTCAGCAAGGGAGTTCTACAGTTTTGAATGAAATTTTACTTCCCATTAGCTACTCGTGAGACGTAGATAACGTTTTCTGAGGAGCATAAGAGAACATTCCAACAGGCAACCCAACTATGTAAGGCTGGAAAGGAGGTGTGATCTAAAACTCCCTTATTTCTTCTAAGAACCTCCCCTATTTCAAAGTTGTTCACTGTAAAACGTGGACACAAATGAGAAAGAAGTGGTTCCCAGCTCAAGAACTATCCAAGATCACATTGTGAGTTGTGATGCATTTCACTCTTTGAGAAATTAAATTAGAAAGCTTGCTACAAAAGAGTCTAAATTCTCAGTCTCCAGGGTCTACAATGTAAACCTGAGTCTACATAGATCTAGCACACTACCTCTGCCCTCCAGTTTTTGTTGTAACAGCTTTATTAAGATATAATTCATATAACATATAATTCGCCTTGTTAAATTATGTATTTCAATGGTTTTTAGCATATTCACTGAGTTGTGCAATCATCCATAACCAATTTTATAACATTTTTATCACTCACAAAAGAAACATCAGAATCATTAGCAGTCACTATCTGTTTTCCACCAATACCATCCTTCCCTCTGGTCCTAGGCAACAAATAGTCTGCATTCTGTCTTTACAAATTTCCTATTTTTTCCACATCATATACATAAAATCATGTGTTTATCGGCCATTTGTATACCCTCTTAGAAAAATGTCTGTTCACATCCACTGCTCATTTTAAATTGGGTTATTTGTCTTATTATTATGATGCAGTAAAGGTTATTTGTATATTCTAGATACAAATCTGTGATCAGCTATACGATTTAAAAATATTGTCTATCATTCTGTGGTTTGTCTTTTTATCTTCTTGATGGTATCTTTCACCACACAAAAGTTTTTCACTTTAATGAAGTCCAATTTATCTCTCTCTTTATTGGTTGCTTGTGGGTTTGTCTTCATATCTAAGAAATCATTGCCTAATCCAAGGTTATGAAGATTTACAGCCATGTTTTCTTCTAAGGATTTTTATAGTTTTAGCTCTGACATAGGTCTTTGATTCATTATCAAGTACTTTTGTATATAGTGTGAGATGAGTGTTCAAATTCATTCTCTTGTATGTGTGTACATCCAGTTATCCAAGTACCATTTGTTGAAGACTACTGTTTCCCTACTGAATTGTCTTGGCACCCTTGTTAAAAAAATCACTAATAGTAATGGGAGTTTATTTCTGTACTCTCAATTCTATTCCATTGACCTGTGTATATCCTTTTTCTAGTATCACACTGTCTTAATTACTATAGTTTTGAAATTGGGAAGTGTGATTCCTCAAACTTAGTTCTTCTTTTCCAAAGTTCATTTGGCTATTCTGAGTCTGTTGAACTACCATATGAATTTTAGGATTAGTTTGTCAATTTCTGCGAAGAAGCCAGCTGGAATTCTAATAGGCATTACACTGAATTTGTAGAATCAATTTGGGAGTATTGTCATTTTGACAACATTAAGTCTTCATGGTATAACTCTCCATTTATTTAGACTTTAATTTCTTTTAACCACATAACTTTCAGAATATAAGATTTGCACTTATTTTGTTAAATTTACTCCCAAATATGTTCTTATTTGTGATGTTATTATAAATTTATTCTGAATTTCATTTTCAGATTGTTCATTTCTAGTGAATAAAAATAGAATTGATTTTTGTATACTGAAATTGTATTCTGTAACAGTGCTGAACTTGCTTATTAGTTCCTAATAGTTTTCAGTGGATTCCTTAGGATTTTCTAATATAAGATCATGTCATCTTCAAATAGAGATGAACAAATAGAGACGAGTTTACTTTTTCCTTTCCAATATGAATGTATTTCATTTCATTTTCTTGCCTAATTGCCCATGCAGTACACTGTTGAAGAAAAGTGACAAGATCAAATGTCCTTTTCTGGTTCTTGATCTGAGAGAGATTTTGTCTGGACTCCTAACAAGCCCTCATATACAAGGCCATCAACAAGTAAATAAAGTAGGGCATGGTCTAGTATAGCAATTTCTCCTCATTTAAAATTCCCTAAGATGATAGTGAAAGTGTAAATTGGTACAAGCCCTATGAAGGGTAGTTTGACAAAAATTTGTCTTATAAATGCGCACTCCCTTTGTCCTAGCAATTCTACCATGAAGACTATATCCTATATATACATCTCCCACTCATGCAAAATAATGGGTGTACAAGTTTATTCAACTCAGTGCCATCTGTAACATTTATTGCCCAACAACAGGAAATGGGTTCAATGAAGTACAGGTCATTCAAATAATGAAACTGCATGCAGTTGAGAGAAAAGAATGAGGGAAGTTATTTTATATATCGATATAGAAATATCTCTCAAACACATTAAGTGAAAGTCAAGATGCAGAAAACTGTATGTTACATTGCATTTACAAATGCTAAGAGAATGCATAAAGCAATTTGCTTGAACATGCATAAAATCTTGGTAAGACTATACTGGAAACTAATAATATTGCTTATTGTCTATGGGGAGGGCAGCCAGGATACTGGAGGACAAAAGTAGGAAGAAGATGCTCTACACTAAATTTTTGTATAATTTTTCAATATGTTACTTATGCAGAAAATTAAGTTTAAAAATGAAGACTAGAATCAAACCCTACCAAATCCACCAAATAGTTAAGAGCAAATAACAAAACAGTCCACACACGAAGGACTGGACAGCGTGGTGCATGGTGTCATCAAGAGCACAGACACTGTGAGAACTCAGGTTCTTTTTCTGAGTCTGCTGCTAACTGGGAATTTGGGGACATAAGTTGCTTAAGAATTCTGGGCTCGATTTCTTTGCCTGAAAATTCTGGGGTCAGACGAGTTTACAGTCTATACAACTAATTACACTGAACATTTTCTGAGGCCAACCTGATGCTAAGTTCTTACATGTACATGAACCTCATAACCGCTTTCCAAAAAATAAATAAAATAATAAATAAATAAATAAACTCAAAAATTAGAATAGAATTACCATATGATCCAACAATTCTACTCCTGGGTATAAACCCAAAACAACTGAAAGCAGGGTATCAAAGGCTGAATGGACCCCCACAAAATTCACATGTTGAAACACAGCCCCTAGTGTCTCAGACTGGTTTTGGAGGTAGAATCTTTTAAAAAGTAATTAAGTTAGAAATGGTCATGAGGGCTCCTAATCCAACATGGCCGGTGTCCTTATAAAAGAGAAAATATGGACACTCATACACAGAGGAATGACTAGGTGAAGATACAGGGAGAAGACAGCCATCTACAAGCCAAGGAGAGAGGCTTCAAAAAAAGCCAAGACCTTGATTTCAGACTTCTAGTTTCCAGCATGGTGAGAAAACAACTTTCTGTTGTTCAAACCACACAGCCTGGAGTCCTTTGTTTGTCATGGCAGACCAAACGAACTAAGACACAGGGTCTCAGAGATTATTGTACTTCCTTGTTCACAGCAGTGTTTTTCACAGCAGCCAAGAGCTGGGAGCAACCCAAGTATCCACTGACAGATAACAGATGAACAAAACGTGACCTATCCACACAATGGAATATTACTTAGCCTTCAAAAAGGAAAGACATTCCGACACATGCTACAACATGGATGGACCTGGAGTGCGTTACGCTAAGTGGATTAATCCAGTCACAAAAAGATGCATAATGTACGATTCCACTTATGTGAGGTACCCAGAGTAGTCGAATTTGTAGAGACAGAAAGGAGAATACTAATTGGGGGAAGGGGGAAAAGGGATATAAACAGGAGTCGTTGTCTCATGGGTCTAGGGATCTGGAGATGGTGGTGGATGACCGCACAGCAATGTGAATGCACTTAACACCGTTGAACTGCACCCTCAGAAATGGCGAAGAAGCTAAATTCCATGTTATCCATATTTTACCACAATTAAAAATAAAAACTTCCTTAAAGAAGAAAAAATGAACTATTAATCTCATGTTACAGGTGCGGAAACTAACATTTCTTCTCAAGTTCCAACAGTCAGTGTTCCCATCTAGGTCTGAATCCGAAGACTAAGCTAGAGGTGCAACTCTTCCCTCCTAGCACTCAATGGCTTTTTATTTTAAATCAAGAAGAAACAGTATTTTCTATACTTTTTTTCCTATTACATCCAAACTCAGATGATCGTGCTTTCCCAGCAAGCACTTCGTGGAAACTGCTTTCTCTGGAAGGCTACCTGACTTGTTCCCATACCTAGCCTCCCCTACAGATCTCCATATTCCTGACTTGTACTTCGAGCCTCTTATTTAAAGATCAAAAAAAAAAAAAAAAAAAAAGAATGAAGCAGAATTTTTTCCAAAATACCTAGTGGCTATATTGACAGATGCCAAGATATCGTCCTCCCTCTATGCCAAGACTATGTTCTCTGAAGTTAAATATATTACTCCCTCTCCTGATTGTCTCAGTCTCCAAAAACTTGGTCTCTGAAAAAGCTGAACCTTAGTACTGTCCCAGGGGGGGAAGCCTGTGCAGAGCCCTGAGCTCCCTGTGTGCCAAGTCGCAAACAGGTTGGGGCCGGTTGGAAGAACGGAATGTCCTATGACAGAAAGGAGGGGCCCGGAGGTAGCCACAAGCAACGAGAGGAGCTCCAGGCCGGTTCACGTGCCTCCGGATGAATGTGACAGAGCACGAAGGGGCTCAGCAGGGAAATACAAAACTCTAGGAAATTATCCTCGACTCTTCAGAATGCTTTGCTCTCAGGAACACAAGCCCCACACGTGGCTGCACCATTTTTTTTTAACTTTTTTTTTCTTAACCTTTATAAACACATAAGAAAACATTCACCTTGAGAATATCAGGTTAACTCTCCAAATCTTTCTGTATCGGAGAAGAGCAAACAGCCAAGTCACTGTGCAGCCAAAGAGCTATTATTATAGAAAGTAAAAGCACATTGCCAGGGCTTAACGCCCCACATATTCTCGTGGTAAGTCAAAATCTGTTATATAAGGCTCCAAGAAATTGTTCAGAGTCAACGGTGGTACTGAAATTCTGTTATATTTAATACTGCTTTGAAAAAAAGTAGGCCATTAACTAGGGCTAGGACTTTTATACACACACACACACACACACACACACACACAAAATAAAGAGCTATGGCTATTGTAGTCCCTTGCCTTTGCAGAAGGCAACCCGTTCTAGATATTCTGGCAGAGACTGTAATAGCTGGCCTTCAGAGTATTTACATGACCACATTATTTTTCAGTGGACTGGATACTTGTGCAAGCACATGCTGAAACACAGCTTGATCTCACCTAGGAAGAAAAACGAGAACACACAATACCCAACATAAATCTAAGCTCACAACCCCTCGGAGAGTCATTATGCTCAGGGCTTAAGAGAGGCCGCCTCTGCGGTAGCTAGGAAGCTGGCTGCTTGATCCCTCACAGCTGGCGCTGGCACAGGAAGAGCGAATGTCTTGCCCAAGGGGGCACATAAGCTAACAGTGCCACCAAGAAGGAGACGGAAGAAACACACAGAGCTTTCATTCATCCATCCTCTCCTCAAATGTTTAATAACTACTTAGGAGGCATCAGCACTCAGCAATACCCTGAGAGTAAGAAATGAACCAGAGCTAGCCCCCTACTCCTGGTCATCCTCACCCCCAGCCTGCCACTTCTGGAATGATTAAGTTACATTGTGATATTCCCAGAGGATCTAGGGAGGACAAGGGCAATGGTTACTTCCTACATGGCCTAAATGGCCTGGCGGGGAGGGAAGAAAGCAAGGTGGCCCCGCTCCCAGTACGGGTTTGCCATCTCTGCAGGTAATGCCTCGGCAAGCACACTATCCCAGGACGTAAGAATGCCTCACCTGCCAGAACAGTGTCCCCCAGAACACGGTTACAGACCAAGGCGCTGTTTTACATCAGGAGGTGCAACAATGCGTGTATGACCAAGGAATCACCAGTCAGACCACAAACAGAATAGTTAAGAAACGTCCAGCTTAACTGAATGGCAGAACGGCCTGTTGAAGGCTCAGTTAGGGCAGCAGCATGAGAACCGCCCTGCTCCATGTCCCCCACTCTGAAACTGCTGCATAAAACCGTTTTCTTTCGGTGGTCAGTGGAGTCGAGGTCTGGGCACTGGGTGTGTTCCCTGTCACTGTAGTGTCACTTCTTCTGGGCCCTGTCACCAATCAGAGGTAGGAAATACCTGAATGTGTGTATCATACACATACACACGAATACATATACATAAAAATACACACATGCATACGTCTGCACACGAACATACATACACGCATACATATACACAAAGGAATAAAGAACGCAGAAGTGCAGATTTTAGAAATCGCGAAGTCACACCAATATGGCCAGTTCCATTCATGTGCACAGGATTCTTTTTGCCTTCTCTCATTTGCTCAGTCCTATAGTACAACTGAAAGAGTGTCAAAGCTGTTTTCGTGGACATGGTTCCACAGTGTAGCAGTTAGCATGTCTGCTTCACATGTAGAAATCCTGGGTTCACGCCCCAGTGGAGCCCCCATCCATGCTCTATGGCCATGCCACCCTGAACAAGCCCGATGTCCGATCTCGGAAGCTAAGCAGGGTTGGGCCTGGTTAGTAGTTGGATGGGAGACTATCTAGGAAGACCAGGTGATGTAGGCATAAATAATAATTTTTTTTTAAAAAAAGGCTGTTTTTGCCATCCCACTGTATGTTTCTCATTTGAAGAGAGATGAAATCTTGCCCCAGTGCTCCCTAGTAGAATCGCACTCCTGTCTTATTTGCCAACAAAGTATCACGTACCAATAATGCCAGAACCCATCTCCTGGGACCGTCACGATTTGCTCAGACCAGGCGTCCTCCCACCACCTCCATCCCTGGGGCTGGGGTCAGGGCCTCCCCTCAAGTACACGGTCACGTGGAGGAGGGTGAGATACCCGAAGAGAACAGGGTTTCTCACAGGAAGAAGGAAGGGGAGTGTGGAGCATGCATATCAGGAAAGCAACCAGCTGTATCTGCTACATTAATCTACGATCCATTGTGTAGACACTGAGCAACAGAAATCCTCTCAAATTACATGTAAAATTTTCTTTGAGTGTGCACATACATAATTTTCTGGGGGCGGGGGAGGATCCTTGGTCATCATCATTTCTCAAAGGGCTCGGGGACCTGGGAAAATTTAGAACTGTTTTCGTTTTAAATTAGCACAGTCCTAAATCTTATATTTACAGAGCACGAGAGGTTTCTAGGAACTTAAACCCTCATTCAGAAAACGCAAGCATTTCCCCAATCTCATTTATGACACTTCTGCTCCTGGGGCAGGGTAATGAAAACTGCATGGCCTTTATCAAAGTACAAACATTTGTCTCCATTTGAGTCCTCCTTGAGCTTGTTCCCAGAGACTGACTTTTCAGACTTCTAGAGCAATTAAGGGGCTCTCAGCCCTCGGAGAATGAGAAGTGCTGCCTTTAAGCGCTCAATCTTCTAAAGAAAAATGGGACTGAGCTGGAGTCCCCAAAGGAATAAAGAATACAGAAGTGCAAACTGTCATAAAGCAGAAGAAAATCCATGGCTTAGGGGCCAAAGAGCAAATGTCACAGCAGCTTGTCAGTTTCAATGTGTTCTCAGGACTTTATCCTGTTGGCCCCAAATGCTTGAGTTTAGAGTCCCAGAGATATTAACACCATCTGGGACAGCTGCGGCAACAGAGATCAACAGGCCCAGCGCTTTAACCTGCTAGGGCTCCTCGACAGTGCCACTTATCTATCTAAAAAGGCTGAATACAGAAGCGTCTCCTACGGGCATTATGCCAGGTCCAGATGGGGGAGGGGGCAATAAAAAGCATATGCCCTTGGGTGTGGCTCTTGAATTTGTGCCAAGCAGACAACTGCTGTGCAGACCGAGATGAAATCACGGAATCTAGACTGCACTTAGCCACCCTGGTCACGGGGTAACCCTATAAAATGATCAGCCCAGATGGGACACTGTTCATGATTAAACCAAAGACAAGAGGTGTGAAGAGGGGCAGTCCCAGCAATCCAGGTAGATGGCCTCCGACTCAGTAAGTACCTTACAATACTCTCCTCTGGTCTCTTGTCATTCAGCCAACACTTTGCGCATGCCCTACGTTGTGTTAAACATCACAGAGAATGTGAAAACCATAATTACAATAAAATAGCATGCCATAACCTACCATAACCCGCCATTCCCAGGAGTCCTTGCCCAGAAGGCGCCATCTCTCTTCGCTCTAACATTACTCTGACTGTCTTGAGTCCTTCTGGTAGCCCTGAAATCAGAATTAACTGACGTTGCCTCTGAGCTAATGCCTAATGGACCTGTTGCATGCTTTGGTTTTTAAACCTTTGATTCAAAATATACCCAAGTGACTCACTGGACTATTTTGGTCTTGGGAATTAAGCCGCATTCAGAGAGCCTTGCTATAAGCACGCGTACCAGGGTAGACAGAGGCCCTCCAAAGAAAGAGCTAGAACATCTGCCTGAGGCTGGGGAGTCCAACAGATCTGATCAGGTACCCCTTGAACATCTCCTGAGCCTGGATCATATTTTCACATTTGAAGTCATCTCCCAAACTCCTTCTAGGTCAATCATCATTCGTGGACATTAACCTCCATTCTTTAGTCCTCTTGGCTAAAAAGCATTTCAAATCTAGGGTCCCTGGTTTCTTGCTCTCTTTAGCACTAGCCAAAAGAAAATCCAAAATAAATTTTAAAAACTGTCTTACTACTGATGCTTAAAGAATACAGAGGCTTCTCTCCTGCAACCCCTATGCTAGGTAGGGATGGGGAGGAGGGGGCATTAAAAAGCATGTACCTTTGGGTGTGGATCTTAAATCTTTGCCAATGATGATAATAATTTTTGCCAGTAATAATAAATCACTCTTAAAAACAAACACCATAAATTTCCTGAATCCAAAATAGAAAATATTTATTATAAAATTTAGAAAAAAAAAAAAAAAAACGTTTTTAAAGGTATAAAGAAGAATGACCCAAATTTCAACCACCCTGGCGAAACCATTGTTAATATTTTGGTGGACTATGGCATCGTCATTTTTGTACATGTATCTATAACTGTATATACTGACCCAGATACAGGATTTTCTCATAAAATGAGGACCATACTGCATATTCAATTTTTTTAAATGCTTTCACACCTTGGCATTTTATTGAGACTATATTCTGCAGGCCTCGATCTGATTTTTGTAAACTTCTTTTCTCAGTTGCAAAAGATTCCATTCGAAGCACTACACATCCTGATTGTGAAGATGTATATATTTATTCCTAATTGTTAAGTGACCAATTGTTTAGCGAGCATGCCTTAGTAGCGTATGTGAAATGGGTTTGACTCTTTGAAAAGAACAAGTTGAAGAACAATATGCTAGGTCACTCTGCTGTACAGAATTTGGAATCCATCCACTTAGAACAACCCAAGGCCTCTGAAATGGAAACAGAGATCAAAATCAGGGTTGTATCAGACTACCTTTCTCGAAAGGCTGATCAGAGGACAGAAGGACACGTTCTGGGGGAGGAGATGTGCCAGATATTACAGCTTCTGGAGAAACGATTTTAAAACCATACAAAGTAACTTAAACATTGCTATGCTTTTCTACTGCAGGCTTTGCATTGTGCTAAGTAATGGTGACGCAAAGATGACTAAGACATAATCTTTTCTTTGAAGAATTTTACAGCCTACAGGGTGATCTAGATTCTAAGCCAATGCTTGGAATGTTTGAGCCCGCTGAGATCTGGCTGTGGTGAGTAGGCAAAATGAAGCTCTCATAAGTCAAGGAAGAGCATTAGTAACAGTTCGTGGACACTAAATAGATTTATTTTTCTATCCTCCTTTGATATTGTTTGATACATGTTCAATCGATTGACCTACTGTGATACTATTGAAGTCAACAAGGCTCAGTGTTAGGTGCTTGTGGATATGAAAATGAAAAGGACACACCTCTGCCCTCAACAAGCTCACAAGCAATTACAGATATGCAGCAGATAATTATATCAGGACTAACAGACGTGTAAACGGGGTGCTCTGAGAGAACATGGGCAGCTAAACAACCTGGGGGAGGGTGTCTCAAGGCTGGTGCCTAGAGAAGCATATGCTGGAGGTAGGGGTGAGAAGGGGTTAATAAAATTAGCAGAGGCAAGGCATTCTGGTAAAGGACATTAGTTAACACAAAGTTAAAAGCAAAGGTGTGGTATGTCCAGAAGGCTATAAGGAACATGAGAGACTACAGTGTAAAACCCTAAGCAGACAGTGCCGGGAAATGATAACAGATAAGCAGGTAGAGCCATCGAAGAGTCTGAAGCAAGAGACTGGTATGGTCACGGTTCTGTTTTAGGTGATAATGCTGCTTCATACTTCACTGAAGAGATGGAAAGTATGAGACAGGACCTCACTCATCTCCCATCACAGTGTCACAAAGCATCCATATCTTCTTCCCTTCTACACGAAGGTAGGCATGTCTCCCTCCCATCAAAAGCCAACTCCTCCACTGAATCCAGCCACTCTCATCCTAGGAAGGACTCCAGGTATCCCCTCCCTGATGACACTCCCCAGTATCAGCATCACACGTGCTTTATCTCTATCAACAGACAACTATGCTCTTGTATCTGCCACAAAAAGTGCTTTACTTCATTCCACACCGTCCCCAAGTCATAATTCCAGTTCTTTAAAGAGTCGTCTACACACAATGTTGTATCTGTGTACTAACTTCTTTCATTGCTCAACCCGCCACGATGTGGCTTTCCTTTGCCATCACACTCTTGGAAGAGTTCTTATCAAGGTCACCAACCACCTCTGTGAATACTTTTCTCATTTTACTGGACCTCGAGGTAGTCAGAATAATGCCCACTCTCCAAAGGTGTCCATGCCCGAATCCCCAGAACCTGTGACTATGTTACCTTATATGGCAAAAGGAACTTTGCAGATGTGCTTAAGGTTAAAGACTTGGATGGGGAGACTGCTTGGCCTGTATGGGTGGGCCCAATCTAATCACATGAGTCTTTAAAAATGGAAGAAGAAGACAGAGGGTCTAAATATTCTTCATCTCAATAGATGATCCCCTTCATCCAACTGTTCGGACCAGCTCGTTCTTCTGTCCCCATGTCTAATCCAATAGGACATCCCATTGATTTTATCTCCAAAAGTTATTCCAAATCTGCCCACCTTTCTCCATCTCTCTTGTTAACACCTTAGCCTACACAGCATCACCTCTTACCTGGACTTCTGCAACAACTTCCTACCTGGTCTCCACGCTTTCCCTTTCATCCTCCTCTGACTCATGCTCCACAAACAAGAGTGATGGTGAAACACAAAATGGATAAAATTGCTCCTGGGCTTAGAATTCCTCAACGCTTCCCACTGAACTTGCAGTAAAACGAACTCCTTACTATAGCCTACAAGGCCCTGAGTAATATGATTCCTGCCCATTTCTTTTTGATCACATCTTAAATCACTCTCCTTCAGCGACTTTGTATATTACTCATTCTCTCCTAGTTTTCAGTCCTTTGAGTTTATCCAAACTTTTACACCTCTCAGAGTCTGCACAAACCATCTTTTCTGCCAAGAACATTTATTGCCCTACCTCTTTCTATTCTGGCTCCTTCTCATCCTTTAGATCTCAGCTTAAATGTCATCAGCTAGGAATGCCTTGCTCACCTACAATATGCAAAGATGTCCACCCTTTTATCCTCCATCTCAAATCCTTATTTGTTTCCTTTTGATACAGTTCAATTTATAAACATGTTAATTCTTTGCCTGTGTACATGGCTTTGCTGGTCTTCAGCACCAGAAAATAAGTGAAAGCAGAAACAGTGATTAGTTCACCGTTTTGCCCCCAATCTTGAAAAGTGGGTGACTGACCCATAAATGGTTCTGAAAGTATACCCATTTAGTCATTCTGGTGGCAGACAGAGGGCAGATCAAGATGGGGCACAGGACTGGAGGCAGAAAAACGAATCCAAAGGTCACAGCAGAAATCAAAAGGAGAGAAGAGGGGGGCCTGGATTTGATCTGTCATAGTAAAGGTGGAGAGGAAGAAAATGGAATTCCGTTGAAAAGTCTTCCCAGGAGGAAGGGTAGGCTCCAACTAAGAATAAGAGCACAAGGGAAGAGAATAGGGGAGATGGGGAGGGGGAAGGTTGGGTTGGAGTAGCATGAGGTTGAGGGACCATCTAGGTAAAGAAATCCAGCAAACTGTCCATGTAAATCTAACGCTTCAGAGAAAGGACTAGACAGGCAATCAAGGTCTGAGAGTTATGGTTATCTATACATATGTGCATATTAACTTCTTTATAGTATAATATTTCCTGAAAGTTCTCAGTTTTCTCATCAAAAACCATCCATGTCTAAAACCATGGTTTAACAGTCGACCTAGCAGTAGTGAAAATGGAAAAGGACTCAGCCCAGAGCCTTCCTCCAGAAGAACCAACACACAATGAAAGGAAACTCAGTACAATGACATCTGAAGGCTCCATGCAAGCCCGTCCCTCCCATCTCTCCCCCGTCAAGCATCTTAAACCTCCCTCGCTGCATACGGCCCAGTTCCCAACAGACATCACCCCACGAGCACCAAATGCCTGTGATAGCTGACGAATCAGACAGTCTTGAGCGTTAGATACAACACCAGCTCAGTGCTCAGGCTTTCTCCCTGAAAAGTATTAAAACACAGATTCTAACGCTTTCTAGACTTTTCCTATATGTGCTCGTCATATGAGGTAACTCTTCCTTTAACCAATCCCCTATTCCTTGCCTTATGAAGACCCCTTTATCCCCACCTGGTATTCAGGTAGAAAGAAATACCTGTCAGAGCAACACTCAGCTTCAAGTATAGAAAGCACTGACCAGAAGGACAGAATGGGATCTTGTAAGATAACCAGTTGGTGAGTTATTACTGATTCTTATTGTAATCCATGTAAATATTAGGATGCGATTTTCCGCTTTATTAGTATTACCTTTAACAGATCCCGTAGCAGAATTAACCTCAACAGATGGTGTGTGAAAAGTCCATTTATTAATTTTTTATTTAAAACTCTTAATATGTTTTTATTCCAATAGGGAGTTTCCTACCCTGGCCCACAAAATGCCCATTTAATTAATAACACAAGGGAATCACCTTCGGACCTGCCACAAGGCCGTAGGTGAGTGGAAGTCATCTCACCATTTACAGATGAGGAAACCGAGCCTTTCACAGGTCATATGATTAGTCCTACCAGTAACACGTTAAACCCCTGCACCAAGTATAACCTGATTCTATGAGCAAATGCAGGGACCAGAGACATAAAGCAAGTGACTCTGTACTTGGGGTAGTTAAGAATATATATATGCAAGAACTTGACTCGAGGCCATCACACTCAGGAATGGGTAGAATGGGGACTAGGAGCCAACGTTTCTTTAGACTGCTAGTCTAGAGAACTCCCTGGAAGGAACCACCTTTGTCACAACACTCGGGGGAAAAAGTCAAGGGCTCCATCCGAATCCAGCAGCGCTCAATGCATTGTACACTGCGTTCCAGACTGCATGTTCTGGAAGCCACAGAGACCAGCCGAGCCTTTCTTCTCTGCTGGAAGGTGCTCACCACACCCATCAGCTGACCAGAGTGCACCTTGGGTTAGGGGAGAGGCTGACCGGCTCCCTGTGGCCTGAAGTCCTGTCCCACAGGTGCTCTCCTCGCTGCAGTCAGAGCTGCCTGTAATGGACCCTGCGTGCCAGGGGCTGGGAGAGAAAGCAGCAAGGCCCGGGAAGGAAGATCCAGCGTTCTGTGTGCACATGACGATCCCAAGTGTGTGTTTCATTCCAAATGCAAACCGAAAAGCTCACTAATTTCACTTTCCTTTCCAAATTGCCTCCTTTCTTTCAAGTTTTTACATATAAACTCTGACTAAAACTGACATCGTTATTTTCTGCAAAGGAATGCAATCTGACTGCCAAGTTAGGAAAGTTAGGAAAAGTGGTACACAGCTGTTCTTGCAGTGTTTTTGTTGTTTTGTTGTTTGTTTGTTTGTTTGTTTGTTTAGTTGATTCGGTTTTTGAAACGTTGATTGACAGTTAATATATCAAAATGGAATCTTGCTGGCCTGGGCTCCTTCCTGACAACTATTAAGCTGATGAAGTTGGTGATAGTTTCTTTTCCTCTCTCTGTCAGAGCTGGATTTGGGAGGAGGATGCAGAGGCCTCAGATGACCTCCACTGGGCAAGGGGTGCTGTGGGGATGCTAAAAATCACAGCTCCCTGTGGGGGGTGGGGAGGCTGGAGATCGCCCCGGAGGGAAGTGGAGCCCCGCAGCTTTCTCAGCAGCCTGCCTTCTCAAACCAGCTCTCCCCAGAACAAAACCGACCCTGTCAGGCACCATCAACAGTCAGAAAAACAGGCCTCCGGACAAAGCTAGGCTATTCAGCCGAGCCGCCCGCCCGGAGCTCTCTTCCACCCTCAGGCTCACTGACCCAACGACTCATGCAGAGCTGGCTATAAAAATGAGAAGAAAGAAATGCCTGTGGACAGAGCACGGAATGAAGACAAGGGGAAGTCATTCCCGTCCTTCTTTCTGACTCATGGCCGTGCCAGCGGTACGGGAGTACAGGTAAGCGGTTTAGACCATGTCCCCCACATGGGCCCGTAGGGACAAGAAGGGATTTGTGACCCAGAGAGGAACAGATCACGGGAAATCACGACAGCTTTCTTCCAATCATGTCCAGAGCTGTCACGTAGAAAGGGTAACGGGTTTGTTCTGAGTTACTCCTGGAGGCGAAGGAATGAGCTGTGTCACCAACAAAGGACTTCTTTACAACTAGCTGGAAAGGGTAGTGAGCGTTGTAAACCTGTCCTGCCACTGCGCTGTGCCACCACATTACTAGTCGATCCTTACATTTCTAACTGTCTTGTCTCCTCTCGTTCTCCAACACGTCCCCTGACGAAACAGGCTGGTCTCTTCAGAAAAGGACAGAGATTCCGGAGCGAGCTAAGCCTGCCAGCAAGGACCAGACGAGAGAGAGCCAAGGGACCCAGCTCTGAAACCTGTTTGCCCCAGCAGGATCCAAGATGGCACCAGAAACCCCTTCCCCACGTGACCTCTGGATGAGCTCGCCTTCGTCAGCACGCGGAATGAAAATCACGCTGAAGGGGCAGAGACTCGACATTAAAGCGAGGCATATGCTCTGGAAGGCCAGGCGTATGCCAGGCATGTTTAGAAACCGCACATGCCACTCTCTCCCCCTCCCCCTGGACTTCTGAGAACTCTCCACCCTGTTCTCAGAAATCTCCGCCCCCTGAGCCTGCCTGCTTCCCACAATCCTTCAAGAGTCTCTTCATGTCCTCAAAGCGGGGACAAGGGGATCTGCAGAGTGTGTGCTCGACCTTCTCCGTTCTCCGACCAAAGAAGAAAGTTTCTGCTTTGCTTTACTGAACACAGTCTCGTTCTGCTAGTGTGTGACACTGGGCAAAAGGATCTTATTTTGGAGTCCCTAACCCATAAGGATCGGTGACAGTACGGCCCAGGTTTTCCTCCTACCTCTCACATTAATTATTCTTTTACCCTCCCCATCAAAAGGCGACCTGATCTGAGATTCTGTCTTCGGCCTCGTCGCTCCCTGTGCCTCTCGCCTGTGGCACTGTCAATGTTTCTAAGACTCTGGACAACTTCTCAGTACCGAACCCCAGTCTATCAAGTCTTAGCTGGAAGCTACACTGGTCTACCTACTCTCTCCCACCTGTCAGGACTGCGCTTCTCCAAGCCACCATCCTCTGAGCTGTCACAGGTGCATGGGCATGCTACTTCCCACCTTAAAAGCTAGGCTTGTGCCCCCCCCCCCCACTTCCCCAGCCTCCTCGGTCAATATCCCTCCCCCACCAGGACGCCTCACCTGCACCAGGTCATCTCACACCTCCTGGTCCTGCTCGTGCAACTGCAGTGCCTGAAATCCCTCTGCCTCTGCCTCCGCCCTCCAAATGCTGCTCACCTTTCAAGACTCGGTTCAAGCAAGATCCATCCTATTATGTCTCCTCCACCTGCTTTCCCATCACTCCATCGTCACTGTTCCCTCTCAGGCCCATTGTACCCTCAGCCACCCTGTATGTTGTTTTATTTATTTGATGGTAATCCTGCCCCCTTGCTAAACTCTTAGCATCTTCAAGGCAAGGGGCCATATTTGTTTCATTCCTCGACCCCAGAGCCTAATGTACTATGTGGAATGTGTTTGGTGAGTATGTAAAAAAGACAAGGATAGGAGGGAGGAAATAAAGGCAAAAGGAATGAAAGATGGAAGGAAGAAAGGGAAGGAGAGAAAAAAGAGGGTTTTTTGTTTGGGTTTTTTTTTGGGGGGGCGGATATTCTGTATTTGGTGCATTCTTAATCTATTTCCTCTCAATAGATTAACATACTTCCTCTTTCACTGGTTTTAAAGATTTAGTTTACAAATTCTCAAAGAGAAGACAATGACAATTTAGCTACTCAGAATATGAGTGCATTCTATAAAACAAGAAACGATTCTATTCAGAATCAACTACAAAATAAGAAACATCACATAAAATAAGAATACAGGCAATTATCTGAAGAAATTTGGCAATTACATTAATTAGGAATTAAAATAACTAGCTTAATGCTAAAAGAAAATCTGCAGTAAGCCTGAATCTGTAAAACATGTGTTTAAGTATAAAAACCTTCAGCGATTGACTACTTTCCTACCCTGGGGGTTGGCAAGCGAAGGGAGAATAAGGTCCAATTTCTCCCTGGCTTACAGGCTGACATTCAGCTCAACTCTGCACACCAGCAAAGCACGTTAGAACCATAATACATGATTTTTTATATACTTGCCAACCTCTAAGAGGTGTGCCTTAAAGCCCTCAAAAAGGCAGACGCAAAGGAAAATAGAGAAGTCCCCAGTGACTCCTGCAAGAAGAGGTTTGGCGGCAAGGTGGGGGGAGGGGGCAGACGGGAGACACTTAGAGATGGGTGGGCACCAAGAAAACGCAGAAGACAGACAGTGGCCACACACTAGGACCCTGAAAGAGGTGACACACGCAGAGAAGTGGGACGGTCACAAGAAAAGGCAATCGATGTACACAAAAGCTTCTTGCTTTCTTGTTCTGAAATTCGGAGACCCTGTGCATTTTTTTTAATGCAAGGTAAAGAAATATTCCAATAATGGGATGAAAGGCAGATGGAAGTCTGGGGCAGCAGAAGGATGACCCAACTGGGAAACTCAAGAGGGTTGATGCCGATTGTGAGGATGGGCTTCCTAAGTCCAAACTTTGGGGGAAATCAGAGACAACGCTGAAGTTAAGATTTGCCCTGGGATGTGGTTCTCAGACTTCAGGGTGATATTCGTTTAAAAGGCAGTGGCCCTACCCTGGGATTCTGATTCAGCAGGTCCAGGGTGGTTTCTATGCATATGCGATTTAGGAAGGAAGGGAGGGAGGGAGACAAGGAGAGAGGCAGGGAGAGAAAGGAAAGGAGGGAGGAAAGAAGGAAGGAAAAGGAAGGGAGAAAGAATAAGGAAGGAAGGGAGGGAGAGCGGAAGGGAGGAAAAGAAGGAAGAAAGGGAAGGAGTCTTAATTTATTTAGAAGGAGCCCCTGCATTCCACGGTAATTGTGTTACAGGTAACAACAGGACCATAATTTGAGACCAGCCTGGAGTGGTACTTCTCAATCTTGAATGTGCATATGGATCTTCTGGGGTCTGATAATTTTCTGCAGTTGGCGGCCGTCCTGTGCATTGTATAATGTTAAGTAGCATATCTGAACTTTACCTTCTAGATGCTGGTAGCAAATCCCGCCTACTGGGACAACCAAAAGTGTCCTTAGATATTGCCGGATGCACTCTAGGAAGTAACACTTCTCCCAGTTGAGACACACTGAGCTAGAGGAGCATTCAAAAGGCAAAAGAAGGCAATTTTGACATTTCAAGGATAAATCCCACTGAATTTCCATATTGTAGTAATCCGAGTATGACACACCTTTTCACTTTCATCATTTTCTAATTCATTCACTCTAAATGTTAGAAACTGTTGACAAGATTCCATTCTACATAAGAAAAGGAAAAGGCATGGGAAAGGAGAAAGATATAATCTAAAAATGCAAATTAAAAAATGGGAGAAATAGGAGTTTGAGACGAGAGAGAGGGTAAAGGACTCGGAACTACTAGTGTTTTATATGGTGTCACTTCATCAATTCTCCCCTGACGAGTATGAATAAAGCAGTAGGATTATGGGAGGGATAGTAATACTCGCCCAATATTCCATTTGTTCTCCCATATTTCCCAGCCTTCCTTGCAGTTAGATTGACCTATATGATCAGTTCTGGCCAGTGAAATATGTCACTTCCAGCCTGAGGCAGCAAACTCAAGAGCTAGTCTCCAATCTCCCTCTCTCCCTCGCCACGGAGGCTGAGAAGGGCGGGTGTTCCCAATGGTGCCTCCCCACGATGGCGGAGCCTGTATTAGTCTCTGCCGATTCATTTGGGACACGAGCAAGGAATAACATTTCTCTTGTGTTAAGCCACTGAGATTTGGGGGGCAGGGAGTTGTTACCCAGCCTAACCTAATGTAGTGAGAATAATCAGCCCACGCCAATGAAAGGACTGCTAAAGTCCCCAGAATTCATAACCCAGCTTCTCTTCATCAAGTCGCTGTTTGCCAAACTACGTTAAAATTGGTTATCAATAGACAAGATATGGAATTTGGAAGCCACACACCCCCACGATAGAGGAATACTGAACTGACTAAGAAATCACAAAATAATGTTTTATTCCAATCCAATCAGAATTCCATGCCTATACATAAGAGGAGCCCAGATGACAGAATTTGTCTGTCATCCAGTGGTGATACAGGAATGCTAAAAAAAGAACAAACGACAATAATAATATAAGTAGCTACTACCTGTTCGGGCCTTTGATGTGCCCAGAATTGTATTATTTGCTTTATTTAGACACCTCATTTAGTAATCCTTACAGCCATTTTACAAATTAGTTATTGAGGCAAACACAGTTGGCTGTCCACTCAATTTGCTAACAAAATCACCGTATTGTTCAGAAAATAGGTGGCAATGTAGGCAGGGATGAGGGACGCCTCCACCAGCCTCCAAAGATGAAATATAATTGATTAGTTTGTCTGACACCTCCTCTCCGCGCCCCCCCGCCCACGATCGAACAATAGTTTATACATTTTCTCAAGAAAAAGAAAAAGAATATGGACCCAAAAACACATGTGGCCCACAAGCCCAGAATATTCACAATCAGACTGTTTACAGAAAGTTTGCTAACCCCTAGTGTCTGCCAACCACAGCAAACCCTTTGGCTAGTCTGGGTTTGAAGGGTGAACGAGTTACATAGCTTTTGGCTCCAGGTTTGGAACCGGAGAGAAAGTCTGCTGGGAGCTCCTGGAAAGCTTTTCCTTCCTGATTAAAATAAAAATAATAAGACCCGGGGGGAGAAATGCCCCTTTCTCTTTCTGCCTTTTGATGGTGTCATGTTATATCATGATTTTATTTAGGGCTATAGTAGCCATCCTGTGACCAGAAAGAAAAAATGAAAGGAATCAGAAAGCACAAATGCCATCCAAAGCCAGGGTAAATACCTGAACTACCAACCCAGAACAGCGGTACCTCCCCAGGTATCTTTGCCAGGCGGGTAATAAATCCCTATCACTGCGACTGCATTGGCTGGGTCTTCGGTTACTTACAGTGGACGGAATCCTACTGACTGTCCCTTACCCCTCAATAAATGAAGCAACTGTCACATCTCTGGTATAACGGAGCCTGGATACATTTCAGAACGTCGTAGGCCACCTCCCACGCCACCTACCCCCCCAAAAAAATCATGATTGTCGTTAGTGCTCAGGAAAGCAAGCACGAAATCTTTGAAATTCGGCCTTGAACATTAAATGCTTGAGCAATCCCAGTGTCACAAGGTTAGAATCTTTCATGTTTAAAATGAGAAGAAAAAAAAAAAAAGCAATATTTATGAACAAAATACTTTTGGGTCCCTTAAAAATTTCCCTACCCACAAAGCATGACTATCCATGCTCACACCTACAGCTTCTAATTAATTTCAACATATCTCTATAAAAGTTCCTTGAATTTCTCTTTTGAATTGCCCTGTCCCCCTACATTACAGAAAAATCACCTTGAGCCAGGTCCATTAGTTTCTCTTTAAGAAATGTCATCAGATAGATACGTGCCCATGACAAGGTTGGAAGGTGATTCCCCCCAGGTCCCAGTCAGAACATCTGTCCTGATCGTTCACTCCGCTAAGACCCGCTTCTTCTGCGGATAATGACTTAATCACTAGAACCTGGACGCTTTCACCGAACTTGAAGGCTGTCACCAGAGTCGTTGATGGAAAAAGCGCTTCTGGCTAGAAACACAGACGTCGGCCAAGTCACAATAGCTTCCTGATATTTCTTTGATCGCCTCGACCAAGCCACAACAAAGAGTTTCTACTGTGTCACTCGGAAATCAGTGTGTCTGAATATAGCCCTTAAAAATCTGTAGCCTATTTTCATAGTTATAACCTGCAGGCCAGCACAGTTACCTACAGATTAAATTTCCCTCTTGCTTTCAGCATCGAACACTACAGTTGAGGACAGTTTTTTGTTTTTGTTTTTCCTTTAAATCAAAGGCAGTGGTTCTTAACCTTGGCTGCACACTGAAATCCCCAGGGAGCTTTAAATGATAATGATGCCTGAGCCCATCCCTGGAGTTCCGGGCACTGGCTGGGCACGGGAAGCCTAAAAGTTCCCCCAGGTAATCCTAACACACACACAGGGCCGAGAACCACGGCCCCAGAGTCAACGACAAACAGGTAAAAACGTAATGAAAGAGCTACACACAAGAGAAAAATCACCCAATCGCTTTTACAAAGGGCTAAGAAGAGGTTCCTCCTGCTCCGTGCTTAACGCTTCCAGATAGAATAGGACATCGATTATTATCAAGCAGGAAGCAACTCAGATGTATGCGTGAGTATATCCATTGCAAATTATTTAAAGGAGAAAAGTGACCCGGGGAAAGAGACCAAAATAAACGAAAGACGATGAATGTGTTTCGATCCCTTAGTCATAAACCTTCCAACGATACTTACACCTCCATATCCACACCTTCCTTAAAACGGCACAGCAATTTTTTTTTTAAGTGCACCCAGCTTCTCCAGACTAGTCCAGGGGTAGCAAACTCCTGCCTGTGGGCCACACTGGGCCTGCCATCTGCTTTGGTAAATAAAGTTTTATTGGAAAACCACATACTCCTTCATTTACGTGACATCTGCCTGCTTTCCTGCAGCTATAGCAGTGGTGCGAGAGATACCACGTGGCCCACAAAACCTAAAACATTTACTACCTTGCCCTTTACAGAAAGTTTTCAGAGCACCACTCTGTTTATAATCTAGTATTCTAGTACCAGGAGTTAATATATCTCCCCTTTACCCTTCTCCCATTATGCCCACCCTAGAAATAACTCTGCAGCTAAACAGCTCTGCTCCGCCTGGTCAGTCCCATCCAAGGGCATTCACAGTGTCTCCTTGGTGCTGGTCCCTCAGCTCTGGGGAACCACAGAACACCTGGCTGAGGTCATCACTCTGTGCGATAACTAGCTTTCAGTCAAAAACAAAAAGAAAAAAACGAAAAACAGCACCAAAGCCTTCCCCAACTTGCTGTACTTGAATACACTCACGTTAACAAGCAAACTAGGATATCTTACATAGGGCTTGTCCACAACCTAAGCTCAAACTGCCCTAATCATCTTCTGGTTTTGCCTAATTAAATTTAATTTTCTTCATTTGCTTTACTTTACTAAAACCTAAGCAACACATTTTAAAATTATCCCCGAAGTTCCATTTCTCTGCAAAAAAAAACAAAAAAACAAAAAACAAACAAACAAACAAAACCAGAGGCTACTGTAAGAGCCCCCTTATTATTTTTTGCTTTTCCCTCTGTGGCTTTCATTACAGAACAAAGTTCTAATTTACTGTAATCTTTTGGATGGGAGACAGAAGGGGAAGCCATGGGAATCTACTGCTACCTAGAATTAAAATTTTTGTAGGAGACAGGCTGGGCTTTAGAGACAACGCGCTATGTATTTGCTTCTGAGATGAAAGTTCTTCTCTGTCCATCAGGAAAGTACTGTCTCTACCCACCTGGTACCGAATGATGATCTCAATACCCAGATTCCCAGGGCAGGAACAGGAAGGCATCTCACGCCTCTTCTCCTTTACTCCATCATTCCTTTACTCCTAATCCATATTGGCCTCGGTGCTGCTAACATTCTGGGCCTGAAATTTCTTTATTGGGTCGGGGACAGGGGGGTGCTATTTTGTATGTTATAGGGTGACTGGCAGCATCTCTGACGTCTACCCAGTAGGTGCCAGGAGCGCACGCAGACACACAACCCCTCTCAGTTGTGACAACCAAAACTGTTTCCAGACACGGGGGCAGCTCCTGCCCTGGGCTGAGGACCACTGCATCGGGGGGGAAAAGTGCCACCAACACCGCCTTCCCACTTGCCCATCCCTACTGCCTCCATCCCATAACTGCTGCTTCACTTCCGGCCTTCGTCATCTAACCTGGACTTCTATAATATCCTCCCAACCATTCTCCTTGCCTCCCACCTCCCACAAAGCTCATACGTACTCCAAACTGCCACCAGAGTGAACTGGATGCTGGGGTGCAACATCCTGGGTCGCCTCCAGGCCTGTGGCAATGCCCTCCCTGACTTGCTGAGCCTTCTCCAGGAAGTGCCACTTCACCCTGGTCTGTACCCCTCCCCAGGGCCAGATGCGTCCAGTGACTGCAGGTATCTTAAGGCCTGGCCTCCGTGCCTCTGGGTGCGACCAACCACAATGGACCATATTCCACCTCCAAAGCATCCCTGTGGGACCAGCCTTACAGCTATCTCGTTATTGACGCTTCCTTCTTCCCAGTGGTGTTTTGTTCACTCTGATTCAAATGCGAGTCCTAAGAACCCTCCCCAGGATATCCCTTCCTGGGTCTGTTTCCTCAGGCACAGGACCAAAGACGCGGTTATCTTTCTAAATTACAAATCTGATCACATCGCTTCCCTGCCAGCCATCCTACACGGGCTCCACATCGCCTACACGAAGGGACCCTAAAGAATAATAATCAGGCTGACATATACAAGGGCATCACAATCAGCAGAGTGCTGGTAAAGTTCCTCTTGGAAGGGGCAGGGAAGCCCTGATATGCAGTATTTGCTAATTTCCACAGTGTAAATATTTCCACCACTATCAATTTCAAGCTACCAACAGTTTAACAACCAGCCTGCAAAATTACTGGCTATTTAATAAATGGCTTCCATGAGGCAGACACAAGCCGGCTCCAGCATGCCGCTGCTAATCCCTGCCCATTAGCTACTGCTAATTCTCCAGGTTCTCCTTCACGCATACTTCATTTCAGCCATGGCAGATCCTTGCAGTTCTCAGACCACCAGGATGCTCTGAGGTTCTGCGCCCTTATTCATGCTGTTTTCTCTGTCTCGAGTAGCCTCCCTGTCCTTGTCTGACTCAGAGAGACCTACTCAACGTTCTAGATTCAGCTCAAATAAAATCTCCTCCATAAAAATTTTCAAGATTCACCCCTGTCCATTTCATTTCACGCAAAGATTAAATAGAAAACCCTCTTGCTTGTGTGTCTACAAATACCAAAAGAGTTTCCTATCATGGTATTCCTATTGTGTGTGTGTGTGTGTGTGTGTGTGTGTGTGTGTGTGTGTGTGTTTGCAAAACTGTATTGTCTAGACTATAATTGCTCTGAGGGTAGGGTCTTATTTAGATTTTTCTGGAACAGAAAATGCTCACAAAATATGTTTTTTGAATAAACTAAAAAAAAAAACAACAACTGGCCTCACTTTCTAGCCCAACTTTATCATGAAATGCAGCTCTTAAAAACAAAAAGGTCTCAAGGACAAAATTACTCTTATTGCCCCAAATTTGAACAACGGGTTTGATCTCTGGTTCCCAGCCTAGAACGTCGCTGCTAGGCACGGCATGGACGAAGGCCAGGCCGGAGTATGACCAGCATGACCTCTACACCTTCCTCCCAAACCCTGGAGTCTTGGAACAGATTAGAAAACCACTGGCAACAAGAACACGCCACCTGCAGGCTCAAGAAGATGGGCGGGCAGACCAGACCTACTGCTAACCTCCTGGAGAGTCTGAGCCCACGCTGACCTTTCAAACGCTACTGCTGCCTCAGATGCAGAGCCAGCAGGGTGAGTCCTGAGCGGCAGATTTATATCAAGCTACACGTAGTACCTACGACTGGAAACTGCTGTATCTTTAACATAAGGAGAGAAATGTCCACCAACCACTCAGAGGAGACTGAGGAATAAAAGTCGGCCTTACTTATAAGTCACAAACAAAAATGTACGTCCCTCTCAAAAAAAAAAAAACAAACTCCACAAAAAAATCAAAGAATAATAATAGTAAAATAATAGTATATCACCTACTTGCTGTATATCAGTTCTGCCCTAAAGGCTTTACATATATGAATTATATGTGCATAGTTTGTATACCATATTTTATATATAATGTTATTATATATAATAGCAAATGTTACATATTATGCAATAATGTAATACATAAAATAACATGCATATAAGGTAATGTAATATATATACATAATATAATGCTATTTTATATTTGATACATTTTACATATATAAGTAACATATATTACATAACAGAATCTTCCCTTCAGCCCTTCGTCCTGGGTACCTAGTATTATCTCCATGTTACAGATTAAGAAACTAAGATGTTAAGTAATATGCCTGAGGCTAATTAGGGGAAGAGGGAGGATTTGAACCAGGGCAGCTTGGCTCCAAAATCCACCCTTTAAATCATATGTAAGAGAAGAAGAAAACCAAGCTCCTTTATGACTTTCGACTTTATCATCAAAGGCCCAGCGATGCCCCTCTCAAAGCCTGTAACCTGGGAACGCCGACCTTTGCCCCAGGCCTTGGCACAGCACGCAAGGCTGATCACCTGCAACAGCTCCACGCAGCCAGCCCTGCAACACCTACCAGCACCTGGTTGTCAATGGAGCCTTTCTTTCGGCAAATTCACCATGTGGAAAAGCCACAAACATCCAGGACAGAAGAAACAAAAGGCCCAAAAAAAAAAAAAAAAAAAAAAAAAGGAAAGGAAAGGAAAGGACCGCCACAGCCAGCAATGAAAACAAACGAACTGGGCAATGACGAAAAGTGCCAAGATAAGGCAGCACACCAAGAGGACATCCGGCCCTGCAAACAGCCTGTCCTCTGACCAGAAGGAAGGAGCCTCTCGTTACCTGGGGAGGACTGAAGGAGGACGACGACACGGGCCAAGAGTGAGTGCAGATCGGGCTGAGGGAAAAAAGCAGAAGAAAATGCACTGGGGACCAGAAAGAGTCTTGGCTGCAGGTGGCCGATCCTGGGAGTGGGGCCGGTGACACTGACTGCTGCAAAGCAGCGGGGACAGCAGTGGGACACCCAAGACGCACCCAGAGTGGCCTGGAACAGAAGGGCCACCCCGCACCTTAGCCACCTCTCGCAGGGGTGCTCCGACCACCGCAGGCCAGCGAGACGGCCGTGTGTCTTAAACAGAAAGTCAGACTACATTTAAGGAGTGGGAAGAAGAGACAGTGCCTTTTAGAGTCTCGGGAAAAACAGTGTTAATTGGGGCCTCAGTGCTGAGAGGACTTAACTTATGGCGTTGACCAAAATAAAATAATGCCCTGAGAATAGTTCCCTACAGGGAGAGATAACTGAGGGGGGCAGCCCTGTGCACGTCGATGACAAACAGCAAGACCAACCCGAGATGCAGTGCGACAATACTTAGGTGAGTTTATCACGGCTTCGAGATGCAACTGGCATTTAAAGATGTCTCCCCGTTTCAGTCCTAGGCTGGCTAACTTATTTCCCTTCGTCCGCACCCTGAGGATCACGAGGTCCTCCTACTGTGTTCTGTAGGCCATCTCTCAGTGTCAGGCTGAAAGGGCCCTATCCGCCAACGGACCTCGACAGCCTGGGAGGTCCCTGGACTCGGCCCCGTCGCCTCGCTAGCGAGTGTCCCCAGCCTGGCTCCCTGTGCAGGATCCGTGTCCCTTGCCTCCTGCTCACACCTTTCTTTACTGACTCCTCTCCGGCCAGCCAGTGCTCACTCGCCCTTCTGCACGTTCTCCTCGTAGCCCCAAATGGAATCACTGCCCACATTCTTCCTCTCTTCATCAACCCCCCTCTTCCAGTCCCTACCTGTTCACTCAGCTGCCTTCTGTGCAATCATCAAATTCCATTTCCCACACCTGCCTCTACCTAGGACGCTTATGTGTGCAGGAAACAGAGACCACGATAAAATGTGAAGTTATATAGATCACCCACATCAGCAAACCTGCGAGAGCACCAAAATTCAATGACTACTTCACAGAATCGCACAATTCAGTCTCTTCTCAAAAAAAAAAAAAAATCATACCAAAGCCTAGTCATTGTGTTTCCAAGCACCCATTTCCCAAAAATCTCGCAACGCAGCCATTGTGAAGGGTGGCAGAGGCATCAATGCGTGTGCTTCGCTATCCGTGGTGAGCACTGAAAAGGCAGAGGCAGGGGACAAGGGGTGCCCAGGCTGAGTGGCTCGGAGCACCCGTCATCTAGGTCTGCATTCGCCACCCTGCAAAACTTAGGGACGCTCCAGAGCCACAAGCTAGCTTCATGACCTCAGAGAAACTTACTCGACCTCACTGAGGTTTGATCTCATCACCTGCAAAAGACAGAAAACACCTACTAGCAGGACAGCAGGGAAGGAGTCAGGAGCTGACGTCCATGGGCGATCGGACACACAGCAGAGACTATATATAGACCGTGGTGGAGAAACTGAGGTACGGAAAGTCAGCCTGGCTCGGCCGGCCCTGCCGTGACTGATTTAGCCCATGTAACACTATTCTTAATCCAGCAATTCAATCTCCAAGCACTTCGTATTAGTTTAGGTTCCCTGTGCGTCACTCAAAAAAAAAAAAAAAAAAAAAAAAAAAAAAACTTGTTGACTAACGTAAACCCAAGCAAGCTGCATCCCTGTACTGGGCCCTCGTTCCCTAGGAGAACGCGAGAGTTCTGACGCTCAGCCGTGAACTGTCAGCTACTGGCTCGGTTATATAAATTTGATATTCTCAGGCAAAGCAATAGAGCCACCCTCCCCCCCCCCCCCCCCCCCCCCCCCCCCCCCCCCCGCCAGTTTCCATGAACGAACAGAAGAGACTAAAGCAACCCAAACTGGTCTAACGTCAAAGGGAGGCAGCAGCTGCTAAGACAACATGTTACGTTCCCAAAATACCTTTGTTGCAGGGTAAAAAAGTAAACATTTTTTTTTTTTCTTGCTTAAACTCTTAACTCCTTAGGTGTGTGTGTGTGTACCTATTTGATTTCTCGTGCAACGGGACATACATGTCTTCGTGAACTGCCAGAAATGTGAACTAAAGCTAAGGTGGATGATAGATACATCTGAAACTGAACTTGAGAGTCTAAATCTCTCAAAATAAGGGAGCCCTTCCCAAGGTTTACTTTCGCGAGTGGGAGTCTAGAAATGTAACATATCCTTCATCCAAATAACCACCCGTGAGTAACAGAGCTACTGTGTATGTCCTACCAACCCAACTGTTATGCAAAAATGGAGCGTTCTTTTAAGGCATCGACAGACACTTCATTTGCTACCCAAAGAAAAGGGAATTCTTACAGGGAAATATGCATGGTATGGTGAGAATACTGAAAAGAGAAAAAAAACGCCCAGGTCCCCCCTCTGGTCCCCCACCTGGTAGTTTAAACCCCCAAACAAGCTATGTCATTTAAACATGCAACAATTCTCCCTAAATTCTTAATGTGGTGGGAGAGGGAAACAACTTTTACCTATGATTTTATCGATGATTCTGAAAATCGTTCACAAATCAAGGCAATGCGTCTTCATTTAAAATGTCCCTTCTGTTACACCAACTAGAATCAGCTCCTGACAGACCCAGCTAAGGCTGAGCCAGCCCTTTTGCTTCTGAGGTCGGTAAGGAATCTAAGACTCCCGGGTTTTCTCTCCACGGCTTCACTTCCCCGAGGTGAGTTTCCTTCCTCCATCGGAGTTGGTTAAAATCTTTTCCTGGTGCAAATGCACTTTGGATTTCCCGTCAGTCTCCAGCTAAACAACACCGGTGGCATGCGTACCATGGCGTGCGTACATCTGGCCTCTGCGTCCCCTTCCTACGTTTGGACAGCCCCCCATCTCATGAGGCAGAGTCTGCCACCCATGACAGAAGCTGTAAGTGCTGAATGCCCACTTTCCCAGGATCCTTTGCTCTAAAGGAATGGGCCCAGGGCAATCACTGTCACCTTGGGATCCCTCTCCAGTGGTGCGGACAGGCAGGGACAGCCCAGGGGCCGTTCCAGCACCTGACGGAAGTTGTGGCAGCTCCATCCTGTTGGGGGAAGCTTCCTGGGCAGCAGTTCAGATGTCGACCACACCTGGGGTCTGGTCGTGGTGGTCCAAGCTTCAAGCTGCCTGTCTGTGCCCACTGTGGGGAGCAGTGGGGTCTGCCCCAGCCCCTTTTTGTGTGTATCTGGCGGCTTTGCTCCAGTTCTGTTTGTTGTCTCTGATTCTAGTTCTCTGGCCCTCAGGCAGCTTTAATGAGCTGCCCCCAAATTCTTTCAATGGATTCCTCCTCTTGCGAGATTGGCAAGAATTAATTCCTATACGTTTTGACAGCAAACTCTCATTGACACAGAAATCATCCTAAAGCTAAGAAACCAACCAACACCAGAGAGCACCCTGCTCCATCCAGAAGTTTTCAAATGTGGTACCACTAAACCTCATGACCCTAATTGACCTCTCCATTCACTGTGTGCATCACACAGCAGAGGGACAGAAAAGGCTCCAAAAGCCTGACAGTAACCAAACTGTAGTTCGATGGTACAGAAAGATTTAGAAGGTAGATGCCTTAAACATGTTTTAGGACCAACTTTATTCAGGCATTTCATAAAGGAAGAGTACAGGCTTTTGAATCACATGCACAAAGTCTGAATTTTTGTTACTCCATCACCTTTCTCTCCTCCGATGCCCTAAGGACAACGCACCCCAGACCCAACTCAGTGGCACCACAGACTTACATACCACAGAGGACACACATGGCCATGCCTCCTTTGCTCTTCCTATACCGCTCACTCTGACTAAAATGTGTTCTCATTGCTGGTAAACTCTTATTTACCCTTCAACACCCAGCTCAAAGGCCGTTTCCATTGTGACGCTTTCCTAATGCCCCCTAAATTAATCATCTCTGCCTCTGTGTTGTTGGAACCTCTACTGGGTCCATTATACCGCCTTTATAAAAAAAAAATCTGTGTCAGTCATTTCCCCACATCACCCCCACTCTACCTGCGAGCATATAGGACAAGTGGACAGAAATAGGACAAAGCGAGGCAGGTACTTCAAGAGGCACTCACGCTCAAGCACAAGTGCAAAAAGTGGTCCTTACTATTTTTTTTTCAGCTCAGAGTCTATCATAGAAAAAGCACTAAGACTCTTGCCCATCGAATGTGAATAATACAGGAAAATGGACATGATTCGGAGAACATTCATATGACATAGACAAGGCAGTGTCTGCAACTGCCACAGACAGGTTGGAGAACCTTACGGAGGACACTTCACCGGGCCAAGTGGGAAGAACAGCATGGTGCCTTTCATTGCCGCGGTCTATGGCTCTGTGACTTCAAGTTCAAAGGAAGTTCATGAAGGAAAAGATCAAGACAGGAAGAACAGATCACAGGAGGATAGGGCTGAGGCTATCTAAGAATAGGCACCAAGAATGGGAGGGGTAAGTAACTGAAAGGAAAATAAAGCTAAGAGACTGACTAGAGGAGAGAATGCACTTCAGGGAGTAAAAAAAAAAAAAAAAAAAAAAAATAAGCTGAAGATAATGTGGACCGTCTGGGTGAGAAAAAAACGAGAAAATACCCTGGAAAACCAAAAAGGGTAATTCTGGGTCTCGCAACTGAGCAATAGGATAGAAAATACTGTTTTAAATAACAGTATTTTAAATAACGGTAGACTGAGAGCTACAAGTCCTAGTGTCCATTAGGTGCCAGGCATGTTTCAGTGTAACGTGTTAAGAGATCTCATTTAATTCTCAAATCGAGCCTCTGCAGTTGGTATTTATTATAATCCCATTGTACATATGCAGACACTCAGATTTAGTGAAGTATTCAAGGTCACACAGCTGCCAAGTGGCAGAACCAGATTTCATTCGTCCTTTTGTGCCCTCAATACACCCAAGAGAAGCGGAACGTCATATGGGGTGGGGGCTGGGGTAGGGTTGGCAGGTATGGTCAGAAAAGTTGGCCCGAGAGAATGCTGTCCTCCGCCTGGGCAAGTTCAATACGAAAAAGACCTTCAGGAGACAGGGTGAGGTGGGGCGGGGAAGGGTGTGGAGGAGGGCACACACAGGGGAATGGGGTGCAGAGTGGGAGTGGGGGAGATAACTTTAGGTTCTCAGAAAGCAAATGGAGCATCACTCAAGAGAAGCAACAGCCCTGGGATCAGAAAGACTGGGGTTTGATCTCTGGTACCACAGCTTCTTGACTGACATGTCCTGGAGAAGTAATTTGATGCCCCCTCCGCCCGCCAAGCTTCCAGTTCTCACATCTCTAAAACAGACAGAATGAACCTGACTTTGTATTTATCATCTCAGAGCCTTCTTCACAATCCCATTGAGTGTCTGACTATCACAGACATCTAATAAATGGTAACCTTGTTATGACTCAGAACTGATGAAGCCATGGCAGGGACAGATGCGTGAGAGATGGAAGGTCGGGACATGGGTGTGTGCCGGAGGCATCTCTTCTTTAGATGGGTCTGATGTTTTTTCTCAGAGGTGCAAATTCATCTTGAAAGTGAAGAAGGCAGAGAAAGCGGAGACCTCACAGGAAAGCGGATGAAACAACTTTCTCTATCATTTCTCAGAACGTTAAAGCGGAAAGGGGCCTGAAGAATAATCGAGTTGAATTCTTTTCCTGCCCCCATTTTACAGATAAAGAAACAAGCAAATTTGTTCCATCAAGGGACAGATAGGAAATATGTTAGGGTCTGCGGCCCACAGTTACCGTACCAAAAACTCAACTCTGCCACTGTAGCATGAAAGCAGAGATAGTACACACACAAATGAGTGTGGCTACACAGAAAGCTGAACTCCCTATAATAGTCACGTGCCATGAAATACACAGAAAGCTGAACTCCATATAACAGTCACGTGCCATGAAATACTCTTCTTTTGATTTTATACCATTTATAAATGTATAGACCATTTTAGTCTGTGGGCTGTACACCACCACCCAGGGGGGCCACAGTTCACCAGCCCCTGCCATGCTGTGGTCTGAAGCTCATGATAGACATCTATAGACAGACACGACTTTTTGAGTTTTTCCCCCACCATTTACTAGGCATGAAACTTCAGTTATGGTATTTAGTCTGCCAACATCTCATTTACAGACTCATTTATAAAATGTGGATAAAAATTATACCTATTCCGTATAATGTTTGTGAGGATTAAATGAGATAATGCGTGGAAGAGAGCTTAGCAGAGGGCCTGGTTCAAAATCAAACCAAAACAACAAACAAAAGGCTACACCCAGGGAAATGCCAGAAACAGCTAACAACTAAGCCTCGCCTCCATATACTTCTTTCAATGCTTTTCCAGTCCCATAGCCATGGGTAGACTTGGCTTTCCAAGAAGTCAGATATTCATAAATATGTAATGGAGTAGACTGAGAAAGTCCCCTGACCTTTTGGCAATGTGTCCCCATCCCTGAGGTTTCGCCATTAGAAACCTACTACTGTTTGCCACTTCCTGGGGCAAAGTCCCCTGGATAAATTTTGATCTATTAGCTACATTTATATATCATTTATTGACTACTTTTAAAGCAGTTCCCTAGATGCTAGATTTTGATAGAAAAAGAAAGAAAGAAAGAAAGAAAGAAAGAAAGAAAGAAAGAAAGAAAGAAAGAAAGAAAGAGAAAGAGACCTACCCATACAATGGAATGCTACTCAGCCATATAAAAGGAATGAAACACTGGTCCTGGCTACAATGTGGCTGAACCTGGAGAACATTATGCTAAGTGAAAGAAGCCAGATACAAATGGCCACACATTGTATGATTCCATTCATAGGAAATCTCTAGAGTAGGCAGATCCATGGACAGAAAGTAGATTAGTGGTTGCCAGGGGCTGGGGAATGGGGAGTGACTGCTAAATGGGAGTGACTGCTTTCCATCTGTGGTGATCAAATGTTCTGGAACCAGAGGGTGGTGATGGTTGCACAACCTCGCGGATCTATGAGAAAACTCAGAACGCGTGCTGTAAAGTGACTGAAATGGTGAGTTTTATATTATGTATATTTTACCACATAGATATAGATATAGATATATAGATATAAGTATATAGATATATAGATATAGATATGTAGATATATAGATATAGATGATATAGATAATGTATACAGATGATATAAAGATATAGATATAGATGATATAGATAATTCAGATGTAGATATATATATATATATACATATATGTACATATATATGATACATAAGAATTCTGCAGGTGTGATAAGAAGTTCTCATTTCAGAATTAAAAGGCTAAAAAAAGGAAGCCTGACTTTACCAAAGACCACCTTAGTGCACTCTACAAGTCAACATAAAGCTGACCTTGTACACTGCTAATAAATAATTTATTCAAACGATACTTTTTGAGCACCGACTATGCCTAGTTCTGAAGATAAAACAGTAAACAAAATGAAAAAGTGTTTCTAAAAATTCTTTCCAACCAGAGAAAAAGCCCCATCCAGCCATTTATAAAAATACATGCAGAATATTTACTGGAGAGTCATTATTTAAAAACTAAAAACTGAAAAAAAAAAAAGACAGCATTTCATCATTAATTAATTCTCATCTTAAGACAGCCTGATAACTAGCACATGCAACAAGGAGAAGAAGGAAGCAGATGCTCTTTGGATCAAGAGAATCAAAGGCCTGTGCTCTTGGAGGAGGTGGCAAAAACTCCAGGGTAGAAGGATGGAATTTAGATGAGATCTGTTAATTTGCAAACCTGTTATCTTTCCAACGCTAAATCTCTACAGAGGACAGAGAAGTGTGACAGCTGTTCACTTCTTTGAAAGTGTTGTTTGCAGTCTAACAATCTAACACTGTTGGCAGCACATCTAATTTTTAAATCAACTCCAAATGATTGGAATATATTTTAGGCTTTTTTTTTTTTTTTTTTTTTTTTTTTTTTTTTTTTTTTTTTTTTTTTTTTTTTTTTTTTTTTTTTTTTTTTTTTTTTTTTTTTTTTTTACTTTTAGGACCATCAGATCTAAATCAACCCATAAAGCTGATACTGTCCTTTTCTCGAAGACTTCATAACCTTTCTTGGTCATGACTCTTCACATTTACAATTCTTACAAAGAACAAGTTCTTCTTCGAGCTCCAGGATTTACCTTTTATTCTTAGCAGAATGACAATGGGTAAATACATTTTGGAAGATAAACAAGAATCCAGTTATACATAAATTCGGGTTACTATTCGAGTATGATTTCAGTAGTTAATTTCTTCCAAACATCTACCAAAAACAATAAAACCATGGGTGATTTTTGTCAAGCCCAACTGGAGTGGAGGAAAGGCAAAATGTTTGAAACACCTCATCTGCGAGCATTCATCCTTCTTAATTTTATATTTGCACCATACACATCTTTGCATTCTTTTCATGTTTCAGCCTTAATATACCTTTCCAATCAAATTAGGCATTTCTTTAAAACAACAGAATGTAGAGACCAGTTAGAGAAGAAGAAACTGAGGCCCAGGGAGGTTCGATGAGGTAAATGAAAGCATAAATCTAATTAATAATACAGATAACGGGCTAAGATTTTTTTTTTTCTCTGATTTGTTGCTAAGAACTATGTAAGGCTGTAGATATACTTCGGAGAGCATTCATTTAAAAAAAAAAAGGAAGAAAGTTGATAAATAATAGCAGCTGCTTTACGAAATGCAGAAGAGACTACCTTAGGTTTGGTTCTGCTTTTCATCATCACCTGGGAGCCGCTCCCACCCACTGAAGTTCTGCAAGTCTCCAGAACCACAGAATATTTTCCTCCTTCGGAGAACAGCACTGGCTTCCAAAGGTCCCGACAGGTAGCATCTCCGGCTCTCGGACACAGAGCCTGGGGTTTCTGTCCTGTGCAACGTCCAGAACGGCAGGCCCTCAAATGTGAGTAGCATGTGCATGACCTCATGGAAGACGCAAACTGGGGTGAGCAGACAAGCTCCCTAGGTATGGGCAGGCAGGAATGTCAAGTGAATTAGCTAAAAAACACACACAAAAGAGCAGGGTGGGAGACAGGCCTCTATGAATGAAAACCCTATAATCAGACCTCAAGGCATGCCCCGGGAACAGAGGCAAGTGTAAGTTGATGAACTGCCGACAAAATGTCATTATGAGTCGAGTCATCAAATGGCAATGAAAGAAAACTGTGTTCAATCAATACTCGTCAACCCCTGCAAGCTCTCTTCCCTATCAAGGCTGATATCTTTTTCCTCCCCTCAATGATAAAGAAAGCTCGTCGTAGACTTGCCCAAGGAAGGAAAGCTCTTCAATGCCATTTTGGCTCTCCACTTCATACCAAGCTCAGAATATTAACAAAACCTGTTGCTAGGGGACATAGAAGCATAGTTGAGTCTAAAATACAAAATTATATTAAATATAGCTGCTGGAAGAAACCCTCCCTCAGTCGTACCTCACACTGTGGATCTGAGTCAGGCTGTGAACGCCTCCTGAACTGCAAGGCCTCCCATACCTTGGCCTTTGCTTGTTTTTCCCGCCTCATCTCTCCGCTCTGCTAGATGACCCCTACACTCCAAACACACAGGCTTTAGCACTTGCTGGACACTAGTACCGCTTCCCAGTGCCCCACAGACCAAAGCCGGGTCTGCTTTGGCTCCCCACACCTGATCTCCAACTCTCCCATTCCTTTTCCAAGATCCAAGCAATTAATTACTCATTCTTCCTTTGAGCTACCACTAAATCACAGATGTTGATACACATGTCTGTCTGCCATCTGATGGGAGCTTCTTGCAAGCAGACATCACCTCTCTGCACAGTCCCTGGTACCTCGCTGGGAACCACACTGAGAAGTCTCTAAGCAATGTTCAGGGCATGACTAAATGGATGGATGGTGGCACGCCCGACGGAACAGATCCATTCAATCATCTGATGACTGTGGAGTAAACAGAGGTCTGGATTTCCACCATGCCTGGTACCCTCATTCATTTTTGCTTTAAACCTCTGGGGTGTAATTCTCTGTCTTTATAGGAAGAATATAAGGGCTCCCTAGAGAGTCAAAGGTTGGCTTAGCATCAAGATATACCTGGGATGCTAACAGCCCAGATGTGCCAGGCGATCTGCCTTCCAGACCGAGCTCACCATCACCTTGGCCTTTTGTTACTTAATCTCTCCCGATCATAACGGCTTCATCTATAAAATGAGATGTTCAGCTTGGATCGTTGTCAAGGTCCCTGCTAGCTGTTAACATTTCATGGTCCCAAACTCTTTACAACTTGCCAGCTCTCTACCGCCCAGACTCGACAGCACATATCCTCGGCAACTGTCACATCATCAAAACACTACCCTTGTATCTGTCACTCAGCCATCAGAGAGCATCAGTGCACTTCTTCTGTGTCGTTCTTTTGTTTCAAGGGCGCTGACTATTTGTTCACCAGATGATATAATGCTCTTTTTTACTGCTCAAACGGCCTCCTCACAAAGGCCGCCAGCAACAGAACAAACGATAGTGGACACGGTCTGGGCCTCCTCCACTCACAGAGAGAATCTAAAGAGATGCATCGCCTTCCTTAATAGCCAAGTTCTTTATGATGAAGAGTACACAGATATAAAAATCAAGTAACACCGCAGGTTACAATACTGTCGGAGCTTCATTCACATTGAAGTAGCCAGATTTATTGTTTTCATTTTTTCATGTATCTCCTTCCCTCTGGCTTTCTTATGTCAATCCATTTATCTGTCTCACTTTATATTTATAGCCTTGTTTCTATAGTACCTCTAAGTGGCCAATCGGCTATGGGCTCACCCCTTGTGTATAAACACCTGACTTGGGTCCAGCAAACCCAGCAGCCACTCATCATCAGAAAAAAAATTTTTTTTTCTTCTGAGAGAGAGAATTTGATCCGAGACCAGAGAATGTAACTCATCAAAGAATGGTGGGTATGAGAATTACAAAGTCGTCTAGATGCAGGGCTGGTAGTAGCTCTTTTAAACCATGTGCATATTATATTGATGAGTGAGCAAAAGCCTGATCTGCCAGGGAAAGCAGAAAAGACTCAGAAAAGCAGACTGAGGGCCCCAGTAAAGGGAGAGGGTGAGAAAGAGGGAGTCAGGAAATGCGGGCTCAGCAGTACCTCTTGCAATTGAATACAGTGAAATTATCTCTAATACTCTTGGACTTGAGGTCAAACACACACAAATGCACAAGCACATACACATATACATACACATATATATACATGTATATTACATAAACATATGTAATATATATATATTTTTTTTTACCTATTCTCCCTGGGCCGTGGGCATCTTTCCAGTAACGTGACCCCCTCTCTTCATAACCTATTGTATCAAGTAGGTATCTGTAACTTATGCGATATCCTCATTATTATGCAATAGGGTGTTTCTATTTTTCACCATTTGGACGTGCCAGTTACATAGTGGGAAAACATGAACTTTGGAACTGGAAAGAACTAGGTTCAAACCCCATTCCGCAACCACCACCTGTATCATCTCGGCCAAGTCATTAACCCGAGTTCCAATTTCCTCCTTTGTCCAATGGGGGTGATTTTTTCTTCCTACCCCTCGGGTTTTTATGAAGAGTAGAGCTAATGAATAAAGTGCAGATCAGAGAGCCTTGCACATAGTAGGCACTCAAAAACATCACCGGCCTATTACAGGGTAGATGCTCATAAACGGAAACGCTGGATGGAAGGGAATGGAGAGGGCACAGGTTCCTGATATCACCTCGTTGCTTTTGCGAAGACTGTCTGTGTCCCCTGATCCCCTTTCAGGAAAGAAGGGCGCCAGGAGCTCCCCTCCGGCACTGCCATGGAACGGGCAGGTCGCAGGGCCACTCCTGCCCCTTAGACTCTGTTTAGTCTCCGAACCTGAGAGAGAAAAACCAGTAGCTGGTTTCATTCAGCCTTAAGCCAAACGGCCTGACACTCCAGCTGGCTCTCTCTTTCCTGTTTTCCTCTCACTCTGCTGGTCCCACTTAGAGGGCTGTGCGCAGGTACTCGGTGTGGAGATGCGTCTGGGCTTGTTTGAAACAAGCCCCGGGCGGAGTTTCTGTTGCTCTTCTTCTGAGTGTCCTTCTACACCCAGGTCTCCTCTTATGCATCATCACACAATAGCCAGGAGAACAAAGACTGCTTCTGAAGCTGGAAGAAGCAGGTGAGGGGGAGACTCACTTCTCGAATGCAGGGATTGTATGGAATAAAAAGTATATTCACACCTGGATCCTGCACCCTGGTATCCTGGGTCCTTTCGCTGTTGGATCCCTACTTTCCAACCGACCTCCCTGCTTTTAATTTCTCTCTTCTCCTTCCAGGCTGAGTCGGCCAATTCCTGACTCTCTGCCTCACTTCCGCTGCCTACCTGCTCTGCTGTGTGGGTCACCACTCCCAGGATGATCCACCAAGCCCTAAAAGATGCCTCACCTTCCTGAGGCTTTTTCTCCGTTGCCCTCTGGGCCCCTGCACTTGAAACATGCCACCGGCAACACCTTGACAGGACAATTGGACAGGTGATGGATATCTGTCCTAAAGCACATGTTCCCTTCCCACTGACCTTACCACCCCCACCCCACCACCGCTTTACACAACATGTCCTGACAATTTTAGCCCTCACTGTTGTTCCCGCTTACTGGAATTTTTTTACATAATTTCATGCTAAACATACCCGGACCACATGAAGAAAATAAAACTGTCTATTAAACTGCATTAAGTATACACATAGTTGAAAAGACCTTTCATTAACAATCGATATCGCGAGAGCTTGGCAATGCTCGAGAATACGTTGCTGTTTTGTGTGTGTGTGTGTGTGTGTGTGTGTGTGTGTGTGTGTGTGTGTTGTTTTTGTTTTTGTTTTTGGTTTTTTTTTAAGGCTCACAGGTCTTTTCTAAAAACAAGCTCTGCCTGGCGACAGACCCTTGACTCTTACTCCCGTTCCTTCTTCAGCTTTGTTCCATTAGGATTAGAACCGTTTGCTGCAGAGGGGAGCGTGCCCCTTCCCTGCGAACTCCAAGCACCTGCTCTGTCTGTGTCCATGAAAGCGGCTGTGACACAGCCCGGGCTGTTTCCCTGTCTCGTTCCCGCTAAATGCTCATCAGTTTGGGGAATCGATACAGCATGTTTGTGCACCAGCGGGCGTCCGAAATGAACAGCCCAGCCTTGACACACACACACACACACACACACACACACACACACACACACACACACACACAGAGTTTCTGTCCCCAACTGTAGAAAAGCAGGAGAAAGGGCAGGTAGGCTGCTCAAGGACCAGATGGCAGTCCCTCTGCCACCCGCTTACTTACCACACTGAAAGTTCATCACACCGAGTGAAGGTGCTCCCTCCACCAATTCTCCAGGTGAGGCACGCCCCTCGCCTCCCTCCTTTTCCCAGCTGCATCTCGTACAAAAACTTCTATGCACATCACTGAGTAATGGGCGTCTACCCGTGTTACGGGTCAAATGCGCCCCCGCCCCCCGCCCATCATCCCTGGGTTGAGTCTTAACCTCCGGCACCTCGCAATGTGCCTTCCTTGGAAACCGGGGCCATTGCAGGGGTCATTAAGTTACGACGCGATCACACCGGGTGAGGGAGGGTCGGCCCTCACGCAGGACTACTGGGTGTCCTCATGAAAAGGGGGAATTCGACACGGGAACACACACAGGGAGAGAGCAGCATGCGGACACGAAGGCGGAGCCCTGGGCCACGAGTCTGCAAGGTTCGGATGCCCAAGACTGTTGGCAAAGCAGCGAAAGAAAGCGTGAGACTGATTTCCCTCTGCGGCCTTCAGGAGGAACCGACCCTGTGGCCGTGTTGCTCTCAGACTTCCAGCCTCCAGAAGTGGTGAGACACCCAGCTGGTGGTAGTCTGCTAAGGCATCTCTAGCAAACAGATACACATCCTGCTAAACGGTGCGCTTCTCTTCATCTTTGTACTCACCTAACACAGTGTTAGGCACAGATTGTTCCACTTTGTCAATAAGGTCTGTTATCCGACCAAGAAATATACGGCCCTCTGCCCCCCACCCATCCCCTCCACACCCTCCCCTACCTGGCTCACGCTGACTCCCTTGTTCTTAGATCATATCAGGAAAAAAAAAAAAAAGATACTTTGAAAAAGGCATTCTAAGCCTAATGGATCAAAACTTCTCAATTTCATTTTTAAAGCAGAGCTAAATCTGCATTCGCCCCGCCCCCCATACTTTACCTATGAAACCAGAAGCTCATTCAAGAACAAAGTCCCAAGCAAGCAAGAAAACTCTGCAAACCAATTGAATATGATGATATAGCTGGCAGGTCCCATCTACCTGCCCGGGTGATACCTCCTCTTCAACTGCACAGCAAGGAGAGGCAAAAATTGCCCGGGGCTTGCCAGACTCTGCCGGGTGACTCTGCTCACCACCTTACCGACCCTGCGTTGCATAAAGTCGCTGAGGAAGGCGACTCAGTAAAAGTTACACAGAGAAACAACCTATTGTAAGCTCCTGAGCTTACGTCACTGTGTTTCTGAAAACAAGAAAATGTAAGAAAAATTCATTCAACCTATCGATTAAATAGATTTATATTTTAAATGGAATTTTTCTGATATTAAAAATACACTCCCCCAAAATTTATGGACTCCCTTGCCAGTATCCAATATCACACTTGAGAAGGTAAGTTTGGTAAAACAAAGAATGCCCATTGGGAGCCCTGCTCTTAAGGTAAATAAAAGGAGAATTCAGAAGAAGTACATTGAACAGTCTTCTTCCTCCTTCCCTGACTTCAGATGATTCTAGAAAAGGGAAAAGAAATGGAAAAGGCAGGTTGGCAGGTTATGAAAAATGAAAATTACAGCTGTGACCACGCTCTGGAAAATATTCCCTGACTTAGCTAGATGCTGATCATTGAACCAACAGCTTGCTTATATAATTACAGTGTGCCTGTAAACCCAGTCGATACGATGATATACTTGTTTAACTATTAACCTCTAGATTTCCTAGAGTTTCCACAATCCAAAAACACCTAAAAGTACGAGATATGATATACTCCACTTATTAACCTGTTGTGATTATAAGCAATAAGTATGGTACATAGCTTGGTAAGAAAAATGAAATTCTTAGAAAACACAAATAAGGTCTTTTAAGGTCCAGTATTTTGCTAGGGCATCTTCTCTTTTATTCTTCTAACTTCTAAGAAATTGTTCTGCCTAAATTTACATTCTATTAGTGCTCCTGGATTCTTGAAATCAAGACCCCTTCTCATACCTATTTGGGATTGAGGACTTAATTTCTTCATCGACTCTGAAAACATGCTGACACCTCCATAGTCATGGTAACATTTTTCCTGATCTCTCTCTCATCCACAGGCCCTCTCAACTCATAGGACCTCTTTTCTGAGTGTATCTGGGATTCCAGCTTGTATTCTACACATTTCTGTGCTTTTCTTACCTCTTACTAGAATATACACTTCTTAAGGGCTAGAGGGAAAGAAGAATGAAGCAAATCTATGTTTATGCTGAGCTTACTGTATAGCACAGTGCCTCAAATGCAGATGTGCACTCAAAAATTATCAAATAAATGCATGCCAAGCATTGGGCAGAGCTAGTACACATATGACCTTCCTTAACATTCATAACAATCCAGGTGAGGAAACTGAAGCTACAGGTTAAGTAGATTTTTTCAAGGCTCGTATCGAGTATGTGGAAACGTGGAGTGGAATGCATTTGTCTCGTTCCACCTACCACAATGTCTTAAATGTCATGATGACAGATCAGAAATTAATCTGTTGAATTGGTCTGAACAAACCCCTTACCCAAATTCTCTCTTTAGGTATGTTCAGATTCTTTAGGATTATTATTACTTTTTTTTCAAATGGCAAAGGAGTTTGGGTGGAGAGAATTATGCTGATAACATTGTCAAATATTGCGGAAAGGCTGTCTCTGCATAGTCAACGGTAAAATGACTCCCGTGCTCTTTATCATTCTGTCCCCACTGGTTCTTCAGATTCTAGCCTCAGTCTTTTCTCTAATGTCCCCTTCCCAGGTGGGGTTGGAGGACGGAGAAGAGAGAAAGGAAATAAAGAACCTGTCACTTAACATCAAGACCATCTCTCTCTTCACATGGCTTCGCACAGGATCATGGGAAACGACGCAAGCATAGGAATCACCGTGCTGCTTTGGCCGGTGAGAAAACCGAGAGAGAATCCATCAGTGTAAGAGAAAATCCATTCCCAAACCCCACTGCCTCTGCTATCACGAAAAGAGGTAATTCTAGTTCCTTCTGCACAAGAGGAAACCAGTGGAGACACAGGCTCATTCACAATTTCAAGGAAACTGGGTTTGTTATCTTTACGTAGAAATAACCAGGAAGAAAAGAAATCACCAAGCCAAAAAAAGGGGCTGTCGTACTTCTCTAGGCAGGTACGGTGCCAAACCGGCCATGGTCTTGTTACTGTTTTCAAACAATTTAACCTCGCTATGTAGGGAAACATGCAAAGTTCGGGTTTCCTTTCTTACAATGGATAAGACAGCTCATAGAATCAATATTTATTGTTGATATTTAACATCAACGTCTGGTCTGTACAGACCAGTGTCTATCAGGACACCGATGATAACCAGTGTTCCTTCAGTTTGTACTTGGAATTCAACCTTAGCAATGAGAATGAGTCAAATGCAGTATTCCTGACACAGTTAAAGGAACATGTCCATAGGAACCTGCATATAAGCAGACACAGGTTCAGCCCCTCCTAATTCTCACTCCTGGCCCTGGGATGCCCACATTCCCACGGGATCCATTCATGTGTCCTGTCCCCAGCTGTGTCTTTTAGGTTAATAGGTTCATAAATGTATTATGGAGTGACAACTCTAGTCAAGTAACTGGGAGCTCAGGTTATGGGGTCAGACAAGCCTCTGCTCTGCCACTATCAGCCTTGACATCTAAGGCAAGTTCCTGAACCTCTCTGGCCTCAGTTTGCTCATATACCAAATGAGGCATCACCTCACCAGGCCCTAGTGAAGAGAACGAGATCACTCACTCAGCACAGTATCTGGAATATAGAAAGAATCTGCGATGGCATTCCCATCTGGGATGGCAGCATGTAGCAACTCTTTGTATGTGACTTAAATGTACCTCGTTCCAGATACAGCGAACAGATCGAGGCCCATCCTGCAAAAGCCGTCTTCAACCCTTTCCTTCCTTCATTCTCAGAAACTTCACTGTGACCTTCCCTCCTAAATACATACAACACCCACAAACTGAGTGACTCTGTAAAGCAAAAGAAGACTCACACCCTCCAAAAGTACTGTCTACACCAGGGTTTGGGTGGGGCGATGTGAGAAAATGGCTCCAACCTTCGTGGGAGACGATAACCAGAAACGTCTGGGTACCACGGAGGCTGTCTTCTCATCCTTACGCCACACGAAAGAAAGGATGGAACCTCCGAGCTGGGTCAGGATAAGAATCAGCAAAGCCAGGCCATCAGTGGTGGCTTGAGAGGTGTTTTTAGTTTATTTGCTTTTTAAACAAAATATAGACTCAAGAAGGGGAGAATGAAGGGACAAAGAGGAGAACGAATCAGCAGCTTCTCAAGGGGAGGGGAGGAATAAAGTAAAGGACTCTAAAGCAAACAGGAAGAGTGCAGCTGCGGGGAAAGGACCCCAGGATGGGCTAAAGGAGACCGGGAGCTTAGTTCAGCGGATGTGAGCAATGGCCTACGAATCTCATAACCAGGAGAAACACCACTCAGACGTTTCCTGTGGGTGGGCCCCAGAGGTCGCTGGCTGAGGAGAGAGTGAGTAGTCATCCAGGTTAACAACTTCCAATTAAAGCTGAAGAGGAATGTTAATAGGGGGCCCCATCATGAAAAGACTCCAGGCCAGGATTGAGTCAAGTCATAAAGGGCAAGGTTATCAAGCTTTCCTTGGAAAGGTCCAGACAATAAATATTTTGGCTTTGTGGGACAGACAGTTTCCATCACGGCTATTCAACATTACCGCAGCGGCGGGGAAGAGTAGCCATGAGTAACATATAAATGGATGAACATAGCTGTGTCCTAATAAAACTTTATTTGTTGACTGACTTTGAATTTTATATAATTTTCATGGGTCACGGAATGTTATTCTTTTGATTTCATCCCCAATTAAAAATGTGCAAACTATTTTAGCCCACGGGCTGAACTTTAGAAAAGGTAGGGCTGGACTGAGCCCTCCTCAGGCTGCAATCTGCTGACCCATGGTTATGAGGATGGGGCCTGTGGTCAGACAGGCCTGGCTTTGCATCCCGCCTCTGCTGCTTACTGGCTACCCAGCCATGGGCCAGTGGGTTAACTGATCTGAGCCTCAGTTTCTTCATCTGTAAATGAATGATAACAGTATCTGTCGCCATAGGGTTTACGTGAAGTTCAAAAGCATTATACAGGAAGAATGACTGACATGAAATAAGGGATGACAGCATTGGGTGTGGGGGTGTGGGTTGTGATCAGCATCGAAATCTGGAGCTAATCTATAAAAAAAAAAATAGGGTGACCTCAATCTGATGTAAGGAGGGATGCACAGAGTAGAACATAAAGCTGACAACAAGGGTTCCAGCAAGTGCCTATGTAACGCTTCACCTCAAAACCGAGTTGACCAAATGACATGATTTGTGCTAGATTTCCTGTATGTGGGTTATAACCTGAACATCCTCTCACTGTGGAAAGAACGGGTTTTATGGACAGCATACCGAACGGCGTGGACCAGCCCGGGAAGGAAGACCATCTGAGGCGACAGAGTGGGACACATAACCCGGGGTGGGAGGGGGCGGCAGTGGCAGTGGCAGTGGTCGAGGAGGAAGTGGAGCATCGTTTCACTGGGGGGTTATCCATGCAGAGTTCCCTGTTTTGTCACAGGGCAGCCAGCTGTTAAAAACTTTCAGAGTATCTCTGACAAGCCTTCAGAGGCTCAAGTTCAGAGGTAACTTACAAACCAGCTCCTGAGACCAGCATGGGATGGAGGAATTCACTTCAGTCTTATCCCATTAGATTCTTTGGAGAACTCGTATGCATATTTTTTTAAAGGGAAAGTTATTCAGCCAAGGGTCATGCAACCTTTAATTCTGTTTTAGAGGGCATTGGTAGGAGAAAGGACACTTCTCTAGCCATCTGAAGTTGCTTCTTATGCTATCCTTGCAATTTCCACATAATCAAGCAAAGATATAAAGGGAATATATACGTGAGCAAGGAAACACGGGAAGAAAATTTCGTTATAATTTAGTTCCCCCGAACCTTTGATGAACTGTAGGGGGGAAAAAAATGATAGAGGTTCCTACTGATGAAAAACACTTTCATTGTCAGACATTTATTGAGCAGATAAACACAGTGCTCAAGGAGGTGGAGATAGTTGCAAAGATGTATGAGAAGAAATGCTAGCTACTCCGCAGGGGCTTTGAGAGATTGTCCAAAAAAGGCAAACAACAATTACAGTGGTTAAAACTTGCAGCTGTATAGTGTAGGCAATGAGAATTACAATGAGAGCATTTGAAAAATATCCTTTGGCAGAGAACTGGTCAAAAAAAAAAAAACAAAAAAACCCACCACCATGATTCACATATCACCCACCATTGCTTGGGCACAGAAAAAGAACCCCTACTGATTGTCCCATCAGTCCCCCCTTGCCGGTCTGCTGCCCACAAAAACAAACAAAACAAAAAATGTGAAATATACTAAAGATTATGAAGAAAAAAAATGTTTTGTAAATATGGACTACTAGTGTTTCTATGAGGTTTAGTGAAAAGAATTCTGGGACAGAGAATCGAGAAAGTTAAGTTCTACTTCTGACTCTGTGTTCAGGCAAAACACCTCCGAGGCATCAGTTTGCTCATCTGTTAAAAGAGATGACTAGACTATTAAACTCCTTTCGTAGCTCTAAATTCTATCAGTTAGTTATACCAGGATGCATTTATAAGCACATTTCCTAAGGAAGGCTCTGTTAAGAGTATGTTACGTGTGAGACTGACTTATCATCTAAGCGGATCCTGGCCTTAAATCTTCTAAAAAGTCTAATAAAATACAGTAAACCATTTTTATGATTAGACATGGCACGTGAAGCTGGAAAAATAAAAAAAGAATTATTCTGCAATGATGCACATGACACAACAATGTGCTATGTAATAATTATTTATGAAACTAAAGAAAAACTACTTTTGCCTGTAGAGATAATTGAAGATAGAGATAGAGAAAATGCAATAATGTCCAGAAGTGAGTTATTTCCCAAACTGGAATTTTAATCACATCATTACTTTTTTCTTTTCTTTTTTTTTTTTCATATGAGTCTGGATCGCTATAGGCAATGTAACAAAATAAGTTTATAAAATATGTGATGTTTACTTAACACATTTTGGTTAAAATTAAAATTAGAATTCGCCAGAGAATTAAGTTGTTTAGATGCATGAAACCCAGATTTCAAGCCATGATTACTTAAGCTTTGCAATTTTGGAATGTTCTGGCCTAACTGAAAATAATTTGATCCCAAGTTAAAATTTTAAAGATACATTTTATGGGAAAATTCAAAGACATAAAACACAAATGTTTAAAAAGGGGGGAAATGCAACTTCTTTATGACTAAAAAAATGCAAATGAAAGTAAAGCATTAATTCCTTTTATTAACTTGGCAGATTTTTTTTTTTCAAATTACCCAGGATGAAAGAAAAATAGGGATCACCTTTCTGGAGTGCAATTTATTTGGCACCCTTTACCATGATGCTTAAAAGGAGAGAACGGGAGGCTGAAAACACTGGTGGGAATAAGAGTTAGTCTTAGCTCTCTGAAGGGCAATTTGGCAGTATATCCCATGCCCTCTGACCTAGCACTTCCTCTTCTAGGAATTCATCTTAAAGAGATAATAGGGCAAATGTGCAAAGACATATCTTCAAAGTATTCCTTGAAGTTTCATGTATAGATGTAAAAAAAGAAATTGAAACTATGTGAAAGTCCAATGGGAGATTGATTAAATGGCTACATTCTTACCAATTAAAATAAGCAATTGTTAAAAAGAACACATGGATACTAACATGGAAAGATATCCAAGGTACATGGTAGAGTATAATGGTGCAAAATGTCATCATCTACACTGGGTAAAACAGCACATATATGTAAGTATATATGTATGTATGTACAAATACAAAGAGATAGTCACCCCAAAAGTTAATAATGATTAGCTCTGGGTGGTATGACTTTGAGTGATTATTTTCTTATTATGGATTTCTCTTTGGTTTGAAGTTATTTTCAGTGAGTGTATGCCATTTTATAATAATTTCAAAAGCTATTTTTAAAAGGTAGAGAAGAGAATGGAGAGTGGGGGAAAAACTGGATATCCATGGAGTTTAGTCTAAGGCCCCAGTACACATACTAATGTATGAACTGGGATGATGATTATGACAACATCCCTAATACTGAACGTTAACAGCACCCCCATGTTCACTGCAGCATTATTTAGCCAAGACATGGAAACAACCTAAGTGCCCATCACTAAATGAATGCATGAAAACAAATGTAATAAAAAGAATGAAATCTTGCCATTTGTGACAATATAAGTGGACCCTGAGGGTATCATGCTAAGTCAAATAAGTCAGAGAAAGACAAACACCACGTGCTCTCACTTATATGTGGAATCTGCAAAGATAAAAGCAAGCTCATGGATACGCAGAACAGATTGGTAGTTGCCACGGGGTTGGTGGAGGTGGCAGGGGCAAAATGGGTGAAAGCGGTCAAAAGGTACAAACGTTCAGTCAGAAAACTTCCAGTCAAGGGGATGGACCGCACAGCACGGTGATTATCCTTAACGGTACTGCACCGCATATTTGCAAGTTGCTAAGAGAGTAATCTTAAAAGTTCTCATCACAGGAAAAGAATTCTGTAACTATGTATGGTGACAAATATTAACGAGACTTGTGATCCCTTCTTCCAAAGACATACAGATATTGAATTGTGTTGTACACCCTGGAAGTAATATAATTTTGTAAGTTAATGATTCCTTAATTTAAAAAGTTAATAAGCACTAGGTGCTATTTAAAGAAATACAATAGAATTGGATATTATGAATGTCCAAAAATTGCATAGTATATTAGTAAGTGAAACAAAAGGTAACTAAACAGGCATTAATTATATACACATTTTGGATTTATGCATATATATACACATATATAAAATTTTAAAAACTCCAAAAGAATATATGCTAAATGTACACTGCAGTAACTAGTGATTTGTATTTTCTATTTTCCTTTTCTATGTTTTCAGATGTTTCTATAATGAAGCATTTTTATAGACTATTTTTTCTTCTAAGTTTTAAAAATATTCCATATAGATCTTACAGATTTTAAAATACTGAAAAGTAGTTATCATAATACTAATCTGCAAAAAAACAAAGGGATGAGAATCTCAACTATTTCCTCCTGTATTAAATTTACTGCCCAGAGACCCCTCGCCCCCTGCCCCCCAAAAGCCCCTGCAGCGGACATGCAGCTGAATGCTGCACCAACACAAACAAGCTCAGGAAACCTAAGGTACCTATTCTGATTTTGTGTCCTGAGATGGACGAGGTTATAAAACATACTGGCTCAGATTACGGGCTAAGCATGACAAGTCTGTCTGGAGCAACCTAACAAAGGAATTTGCACAGAATGAGAAATTGACACATTTCATTTCCCGCGGTGGAATGCGTTTCAAGCCAAGACCCTGTGGTAGGGTTAAGTCCTTGCCCATCACTCTTCTACACGCTTCTGCAGTAGGTCTTACTTACATGCATTTCTCATGGCATGACAGATCCACTACTGTATTTTTTTAAAGGTGAATGTTTTATTTTAAAATTATTTTTAAAGGTGCATCTCTAAGATTGACTATGTTAAACTATGACAAACTCATATTTTTACAGGGTGAATGAAGGGAGAAGTGAGAAAGAGTACATTTTAACAGGGTCAAACTTTTTGTGTATTTTCAGGTGAACTGGAAGATGCCAGACGACCTCCCTCCCCCCCCCCCCCCCCCCCCCCCCCCCACCATCATTAAGACTGATAACAATAGCTTTTCTCTCCAGGGTAATGTAGATGACACATTTTTCCTGTAGCCTGTCTTCCTGTAAAGTGCAGGAATTCCTGCACTTTCTGGGTGCCCTTCCTGTTAACTTACATTTCAGATTTCCTCAAAAGGCATTCTACCACTTTAATATTTGAAAAATGTCAGCTCAACCCCAGACAGCTAATATAAACAGGCTGAAAAGCATACCACCTAAAGTTACAACAGTGGAAAACAAAATTTCTTTTTAAGAAATTCTTTCTCGGAATCTCACTGTTGGTGAGGCTGGAAAGAAGTAACCCAGTCCTTCCAGCTCCCGGGGAGTCTGTAATTCTTTTGCCTCTGCTGTGCCTGAAATTAGAGGTCTGTAAAACCGAATTATAGTGATCTAGAAAGTTCGTAAAGGTCCTTGAATTTAACATGTTGTTAAATTCTTCAATGCTATGAGGTTGTATCCACCTTTCACTTTTCCTCCCATTTCATTTGGTTACATATTACAAAGAAGTTTGGTGCTGCAAAAAAAAAAAAAAAAAAAAAAAGTCTTGGCCATTTGAGAATACTGTAGCCAAATGAGGCCCATTCCACATTTAAAGTCCAGGCCAAGGCTCCTCTGCCATTTCTGAAATGACCACCGACTTCTATCAATCATTTGTCCCTTTAGACAGGAACCCATGTCCACACTACATGCACCTTCCGGACGGGACCCCAATTAAGAAAACTATTTGGATGAATAGGAACTGATTTAAGAACCACCAGTACCTGATCTATTATGGGCCCATAATGAAAGAGTACCACGCTAACATCTCTTTTAAAGACCGACCTCAAAAACATGCTCTACTAGGAGGGAGCTATCTTCGAAGCATGCCCCCCCAAAATGCAAACAGGAACCTGATTTAGTTTGGACCCTGGGGTCCAAAGATAAGATCACTATAACACCACTTCCCTCACGAAACCTTCCTATCTCCCAGAGAGAAGATCTCTTTTATCTGTAAACTCCAACCTCCTCATTTCTCTTCCCTATCTATGCAAGTATCTTGTATGATAATGACTTGCTTTCTTTCAGCAATGCATGCTTTCCTGGACCACATGGTAAGTTCCCTGAAGGATAAAAAAAAAAACAAAAACAAAAACAAAAAAAACACTACATTTTAAATAATTTTGTATGCACCCAAATCCTGAGCAGTGTGTGTATATACATACTTATACATACACGTTATATCGCAATATATTTATCCATAAACTGAACTAAATGAATGAGTGAATATACACCAAAATATCTAGATGCCACCCCTTTAATATATAAAGCGCAAAATGCCCCTTCTAAGTTATTTCTCTGCTCAGTTAGGAGACTGTAGGTTTCCCCCATATTCACGAACCTCGACACCTCAAGTTGCTAATCCCTGGCTTCTTCAGCACTCTTAACTTTTTAGACTTCCACTCTCCCATAATACGCAAAGAAAAGCAGATCCCTCCTGTGCACTCTTGAGAATACGTATCACTTTCTTCTCAGGCTGAGATGTAAGATTGATTCCTACCGGGTAGAATTAAAGAGTGGTTCAACAACTCCAAAAAAAAAAAAAAAAAAAGTGGCAAAAGCTTACGGAGACACTTTCATCTCACCAGGTCTTACCCCACACACTTACAGTGCACACTTGCCTCAGGGAGCCTAACTCACGTGGTGCTTAAGTCACCTCTTCAATCCATACATTCTCATATGCCATATGCTTTCTCTGGTAAAGGATTTGTTCTGAAACAAGTAACTTAGGGTCCTGGAGCAACTGACAGCACCCCGTCTGCTCTCTGATACCATGTCAGGAATTTTATTTTATTTTTTAATCCCCTCCCCAACGTGACGTTAAGCCTGCAAAACACACCGTGTAAAAATAAATTAATAAAATTTAAGAGAAAGGACAAAAACATAAAAAACCATCACCCTGAACTTCTGACCTATCACAACTGACTAAATATATGCAATTACACATTTAAAATATTTAATTATGGTTGTTAATAAAACAGAACAAAATCCCCATGTTGGCATAACGCTTAAAAGTATAGTTTTTCTCCTACTATCCCCCCCGCAATGCAACACATCTCCCAAATGTAAAGACTTATAAAACATCAGTGCCCTCATTGCTGCTTCTCAATACTGTGAGCCAATAAGCAATTACTGTAAAGTGCAAAATCTCGGAAGAGAAAGACTTCTCTGCTTTTTTTTTTTTGTGGTAATATGTTATTATTAACACTTCACCTTTACTTCCTTTAAATATCAAAAGTTGCTTAAGGTTCAAAGCGTTATCAATGGAAATTTAGCGAAATACTGGCACAGCAACAGCTCATTCTCAAAGGAATATAAGATTACAATAATTTCCTACTAGTTTAACTCAAGTTTTACCTTTCATCTTCATCCACAGACTTTTTAAAAGTTTGTATTTCTGTTGCACGTAAGATTACTTATAATATGCGTGCATACTGAAGAATTTTACAATTATATAAAGCATTACACATTTAGACGCTACCAACCTGCTCTATCTCTCCTGACTGTGCAAAAGGCAGAAAGAGCTCAGTAATCCTAGCAGAAGAATGCAAATAACGTCAATGCACAGCTGAACTGCAAGCCCTGCCTTACAGGAACTCTCTGTGTCTGCAAAAAAAAAAGACACATACTAAACAGGAAATGCAACTGAGCTGTGGAAAACCTCAAACTTAAAAATGCAATCGCTAGGCGAAAATTGCATCCATGCATTCATAAATGCATGCACAACCCTTTGCATTTTTTGCAAGTAATGCAAACAGGCTCTTCTTACCTTTCGACTGAGACATTTTCCCCTTTCCTTTGATGGGGGAGGGGAGCACAAAAGACTTTGCCTTGCTTCTCTTCTGTAGCTAGTTTTGCAACAAAGATGCAAGCTGCAGGCGTGCAATCTTCATGCAAGTGGAGTTTCTCTTGACCGATGCAGCAGATGGACTTTCAGGGAATCAAGATGGAAATGCACACCTTGCAAAACAGACTGGAAAGTGATTTTTTCCCTCAGTTGCAACGTTAGGGAAGGCTGTGCTGCAGCTACATGATGGGCCAGGGCTGGCAGCTAAAAGCTCCAAACTTGGAACTGAGTATCTTGTGCGCAGACGTCCTTCCTGCGAAGGGCGCGGGGGCCGCTGGGAAATGTAGTTCCGCAGCAGAGTCCACTGGGCTCTGATTTAAGGAAACGTGTTGGCGCGGGTCGCCGAGCGAGTTGACTGGGTGCGACAGACATTGCCCAGATAAGTCAGACACGCACTCTGTAGTAAGTGGTGGGCGAAAAACGGCAAAGCCAAAGGGGAGGGAACGTTTTTGTTATCGAAAAGCCCCTGAAACAACAGCTAAAGCATATTGTGTTGGCTATAAAGCTTTTGGCTCGATCAGAAGGTCCGTTTGGAGTTTTAGAGTTTGCAGGAGCACCTGTTGTGTGTACTCTTCCTGCACCGTAGATGTTTTAACGCTCGCACCTCCATTTTTAAAAACATTTTTTTCTCGCTTGGGGAATTTGTTGATGACTTGGCTGGCTAGAGAGAGGTAAGGTTACCTTTGCAACTGCAAAGATGCAGCGTTTTATTTTGTAAGAAGTGACCCAGGGCGGTGCATTTAAAAGAATCTAAAATTCACTAGTGAGGGCGGGGTGGGGGAGTGGGTTTGGGGAGTTCTCATTTCTTGAAAGGTTAAAGAGGAAGTTCCCGCTTTGCTTTTTATATATCAAAGCTCACTTTATCAAAGTTAAAAATACTTAGATGCTTTTTTTCTCACCTGGGGGGGAGGAAAGTCCCCGACTTGCGGAGAAAGTAGGTGGTAATCTCAAATTTACAAAGTCAAGTATCTTGAATATCTTCAAAATTAACACATTTGTTGAGCTCCTGATGTATGCCAGGAATCTTTCTAGGGGCTTTGGGGGATCCATTTGTCACTATTAGTCTCGGCTAGGGGATAGGTAGCAACCTAGTGCAGGACAGAGCCACCCCCTTCACAAGGAAGCCAGAGATGCATAGAATAATTCCATGCGAGAAGTGGGGAGGAGTGTGGGAGCGCAGGTTGAAATGAGGTCAGACTTCTGCTTCACTGAGACCGGCCCCAGAAGTGTGCTTTTCAAGTAGAGAGGGAGGAATTAGGGATTTTAGGCTTCTGAGGTATGAGCCAAGCAAAGGGGAGGAATGAGGACAGCCTATTCAGGGAACCCTAAGGCTTTGTTACTTGTATATAGAAGTGGTGTTGGGGGGTGGCAGGGGGAGGGGGGGTGCGGATTTACAGGGCCTTAAAGGCAGGCTAATGGTTGGGACTTTATTCCCCAGGTATCTGAAAGGTGGTGAAAGTGTTGTTTGAGAAGGGGCATAAATCAATGCATTTTTTTTTAAATAAGGTTAATGTTCCCTCACTGATCCAGGTAGGTTGAAACTGAAAGAGGCAAGAGATAGGGTGGGTCATCAGAGAAACAGAGGCACTCTGAAAGAAGATTCAGCTAGGTTTGATGAAAAGTTTGAAGAATTCTAGGAAGCTAGGGCTTTTCTGGGTAATGGATGAATCAGAAAGAAGGAGGCCTCCATGTTTCAGCTACAATCAGCAAATCAGCTCTTAAGACAATGCAACAGGTCATGGAACTAACACTAATTTAAGTTGCTCTCCTCTGCTGACATTGAGAATTAATCCGGACACCTCATGTTCATATCAGCTCTGTTCTTAAGAGGAAGAGGTTTCTGTCCCTTGAGCACAGATGTAGGGACTTACTAGCTCACTCTCACCATCCTGGGCAAATCCATGCTGTCTGTCGCTCGCTTTCTTGCATGCCCTGTCTCATTGCCTCCTGGAACCAGCATTTTTTTTCAAGTCACCTTTAATCAGGAGGCATGTGGGTGTGGAGACCATTTCAGCGTATCTAATTCCCTTTTCCAAGCATTGATGGAGCACCTGATATGTTCCAGGCCCTAGGACAGCTACTGGAGCTGGGAGGGCCTGAATAGCTGCATAGGGCTCAGTTCGATTTGCATTTTATGTAGTCAGCAGCATTGCTCTTAAATTGCCCCGTACTCCCTTCTCTATGGAAGAGTTCTAATCACAACTTGTCTGCAGCATTTCGCTACTGTCATTTGTGCTTGTACAGTCTCTGCAAAGGCACGCATGGCTTACAGCTGGCAGATGGGTTGTGTTCTGCAAGTCGATGTGTAATTCATATTCCCATAGAAACAACAGTACGTTCAACAGCCAGCACACAGATACACTCAACACGCACCTATGCAATAAATTACCTGAACCATTATTTTAAAATAGCAAAATATGTCGTTTTTTTTCTTTCTGGGAAAAATATATTTTGAACTTCCATAGGAACTCAACCTCTCCTAGATTCCGGAAGACAAAGTTGTTGTTCTTGCCTTGGTGGTGAAAAGTTTTATCTGCCCACATTCCTGGGTGGAGGAGGGGGCTGCCCCTCTGTATGGTCGTGGTTCTTTTCTCTTCTTGCCAGTCTGTGGCAATGCTCCTGGGAGAAGCATGCCTCCCACGACAGGATCCACAAGACTGAAATCTGGCACGACTGTCCTTTTACTACTAGACAGTACATCCAGTGTTTATCTCGAGGTAGCCTGTGCTCCTATTTCAAATCCCCTGTATTTGTAATTTTCTGTACTTCCGATCTTTCTACAATACAAGTTGGACACACTTTCCTCCAGCTTTTCGTTACCTTCAAGATCAATTCCAAACTCCTTGGCATGGTATAATTGGCTCCCCAAGACCCGGCCCCCCACCCCCGCTTCCTCTCCAGAGTCAGTTCACACCCTGTGTTGATACTATATCCTGAAGCCAGGTTTGCTCCCTGCTTGCTCCCTCTACCTGGTGAGCCTTTCCCGTTCTCTCTAACTCATTCTGATTCATCCTTGAAGATCCGGCTTAGACGGCACTTTCCTTTGGCCACCCTCTGTGCTGCATCGCCCTCTGACCACCCTCGGTGTGAATGAAGTGTATTCCCTGAATCTGCGGCACCTTGCACACACCACTCCCCTACACTCATCATAAGGCTGACAGGTGTTCATTTATGTAACAATCCCCCCCCCCCCAGAAGGCTGAACTACTGTGGATCGGACACTTTCCTCTGCATTCCCAGCGCTCAGTATCTAGCGTACAATAGGCACTCAAATGCATGCCGAAGCAATGAATGTGTAGATGAGGAGAGGACCTAAGACCATGGTTCACCTAGAAAAACTAGATTCCGACAACAGAGTAAACACCTACAGGGGAAACTAGAACACCTGGAAAAGGCCGTGTGCTGTCAGGGTAGAGGTATGAGATTCTTGGAAAGAGGCCCTTAGGTTAGATCAGAGTGGCTCTGAAGGAATTTATTCTAGAGGTGCAGGTGGGGTATGGAAGGTGATGGGGGGAGGGTGTCACAGCAGGGCGTGATTTGTCCCCCTCCTCCAGGGTACATTTGACAATGTCTAGAGACATCTTGGGTTGTCATAACCAGGGCGGTGGGGGTGGCGATAGCGGGTAGAAATCAGGGATGCTGGTAACTGTTATCTCAGTGCACAAGGAAGCTGCCACAACGAAGAATTATCTGGTCAATGTCAGTAGTGCTGAGCTTGAGAAATGCTGCTGCATTGTGACACTCTGAGAAGCTACTAAGGCTCTATTTTTTAAGTTCATTTAAAGCTCAGATGTAGCTTTTGATGTAAGAAAAACTCTAGCATCTAGGAGATGCGTGTTCTGCTCCTGGCCGTAGAAGAACTTTGCTGTATCTCCTAAGGCAAGTCACTTCACTGTTCTGGGACTCTTTTTGTTCCGCTAAAATAAGGAAGGTCAGACAAAGGCCTCTTCCAGTCCTAACAGTCCCCGGTGCTAACTAAGCCCAGCTCACATGTCTGACTAAAACCACCAATGATTTAAAGAAAGGAAAACAGTTGTGATCATAACATTCTATTTTTTATATCAGTAATGTATCTTTCTGTTCAGGAATTAGAAAGGTTCCTGATCCCTTGCTCTGGCAAAATAACCAGTGGCCATCATAACAGTATCACTTAAGAGATGAGACAAGACCTGTTCATATGACAGTTTGGACTATGGCCTAGGTAGCAATACTCATCTGCACTTGACATTTATCTTTTCCAACAGTCTCTAGCATATGTCAGCAGCATAGGGAAAGAAGGCTCCAAAGTTAAAGCTAAGTTTCAAGTCTGAATATCTGCTTTTCTAGATTCTAGAAAATTAAAGTATAAATAAGTACATTATATATAATGAAGTATATTGGGGAGATGATATATGATATCTTTAAGTACAAATTTTCTTTTTACTGAATTAAACTACGTCATGGTGAATTGCGATTGTCAGCAGAAATTTTAGAAATCCCAGAATAGATTCAGCTTAGCTTCCAGTGCCCTCTCCATTCTGGCGCTGCCATACCCCTTTGGCCTTATCTCTCACTCATCTACTGCTTCCTTTGTTTAAACAACCTGGTCAAAACAGGATTTGCTTATCCTACTTGAGATGTGAATATGCATGTCGCCACTTCTGTATGTTGACTCCTGCTATTGTCTTCATCTTTCTCTGGACTGCTCCTAGGTCTTCGTTTTTCTACATTCTACCTTTCATTCAGGGTTCAAGGTCACCTTTTCCATAAAGTTATCCTTGATCACATCCCTCTGTCTTATAAAAGAGCGTCTTCCCCTTTGAATTCTGATGGCATTCATTAGCTATTATGGGCCATACCTCTCATATTATCTTGTAGTAATATTACATAAATACAAATCTTATCTCTTCTGCTAAATCTTTTGTTCCTTGCATATTCCTAACCTACTCCCTTGGGCAGACCTGGTTGTGTGTCTGTATTTGTCCTTTGAGCCTAAGCTTAGGCAGAGACAATTTCATCTTTATGTAGCCCTGGCCTAGCATATGTTGTACACGGAACATGTGTACAACAGATTTATTACATGGTGAATGAATTCATCTAAAACAGGTTGATTAGCGTCTTTTAGCATTCTTTGATAAAAGTTAAAGAAATGGCAGCATAGGGATTTGCTAGGAAGAATTTTTATTTAATTATGTTATATAGTTATATAAAAATATTTTGGCTAATGCTTTAGTAAGCTCCTATTAAGATTCTAGATTTTCAAATTATTATCAATGACCTTTAAATTTAACAATGTCTAGTGTATCTTATGGAAATGCCAACAATTATCCAGAGTCATCACTGGACGATATTCTCATTGAATGAAAAATGTGTAATATGAATGTTCAGTGTTTCTTAGCAATTAAGGAGCCATGTAGAGCTCCATTGTGGGGTTGTTTCAACCTTGCCCCCCAAACCATAGTGAGTCTTGGCCAGACATATCAGCATGAGCTGACTGACAAATGATGTAAATTCTAGGAAAGTGAGAATAGAATCATTCCAGCCTAGCACTAATCCTATGAGGAGGGTATGAGTGTAACATCTGGGTGGTGTATTAAAGTACTAGCAGATAGTGAACTACTTTGAATCAATATGCATATACTTTTCCTCCTCCTTCCACCCTATTCAAAACAAACTCTTTTTCACACACACACACACACACACACACACACACACGCACGCATGCACGCACACCTACAAGTATATGCATGTGTGTATGTGTGCACATATTTCTCTCATGCAACACTCACTCATTTTCTTCTATGGTCCTGCCCAATCTGGCTTCTGAGAGTTTGAAGAAGTCAGAGCTCTACAGAAAACCAAATAACCAGTTTTGCTTTATATGTGAGTTTCAAGTTACATGTAAACTTGGAACTTCTCTGAAACATTCCTATTTAATTCCATATTTCATTAATTACTGATTTCTATTTTACAGGGTGATTCAAAATGAATTGTACCTTGGCCAGCAGATCCCCAAATATCTCATTTTGTAACTTTCCAGGGAGAATCCCCCAGAACCTCATGTTGGTACTACATCCTTATTTTCAGTCTAAAAGAAATGAAGAATCCTGTCGGGGCTGCCATTTCAATTGTCAAAGGTGATGTATTACAAAGGCATCAGAGGGGTGATTGACATATGCCCTGGTGACATGAAAGGCACAGACTGAATGTTTATTAAATTATAAAGAGAGCTGGGAGAATTTCTTTATAGTGGGGATGTCAAATTATGGCTCATGGTCCAAGTTTGTCATGCCTACTGTTTTTGTTAATAAAGTTTTATTGGAACACAGCTATGCCCATCCATACACTTTTTTATCGTGTATGGCTGCTCTTGAACTACAACAGAGTTGAATATTGTAACAGACACGTTTGGCTCACAAAGCCTAAAGGAGTCACTATCTGGCCCTTTACAAAATAAGTGTCCCCACCCTGCTTTATAAGTTGATCACATCTGCACGTTCTTATAAACCCCAGTTACTGATTAATGCATCTTCAAAGGTACTCAGTTCTCTTGGAACCCCCCGTACTTAACTGTTTCAAATTCAAAAGTCTTTACTCTGCCGTTATACTGTAATATTCTCGTGAATACTCTTGAACATCCTAGAGATTGTATATGGAACAGCAGGGGATACATAGCAAGTCTGCTATAAATATTTCTTCATAGATTGATTAAATTAAGCATTTATTATAAGAATCACGAACCTTGCAACATAAGAAAAAATTCATTCTTAGTTTTTCTTGAGTATATCTGACTTTCCACTTATTTTCCTTTTCCTATAGATCTCTCAGGATGTTCAAGTCCTAGTATGTTTACATACTAAAGTTTATATACTAAAGAAGGATTGAGAAAAATCAAAGTATAAAATATAGGCAATGCCTATATTAAAATACACATCTCACAGATCTTATCCCAAAGACCAAAAGAAAAGAGAAGAGGGAAGCACCCCCACTTTATTATGTTCCATTATGACTTAGATTAAAACCTCCACTTATGGCAGGCATGGTATGGGTAAAGAAAATGGAAAGAGTGTAATCCTTGGTTTGAGAAGCTTAAAATTGTGAAGGTGATGTTAACATCTGAGTAATATTTTAAAGATAACAAGCTCTTTGCACATACAGCATATAGTTTTCATCCTTACAGTGACATTGTGAAATGGTTGGTCCCAACCTCCCAGTTTATCATCTTCACTGCATGTTGCTGCTTTACTTGGACAAGATGGAGAAACATGATTTAAACCCATCTTGATTGTAGATGTAAAAACTTGTCTTCTGATTCCTTCCTTTAAGCCAAAATAAATCTGTATATCCCCTCTACACTCTGTACCATGGCCAATACACTGTGACAATTCTGTAAATGTACTATTTGAGGATGAGTTAGAAACCCTGATATAGGACAAAGTGTTGTGCCCTTCAAGGCTCCTTGGTCTGTTCACATTGATATTAATAGATGGTCCTGAGCTTCAGTCACAGGCTGAATAATTCCGGTCATACTGACCTGCTGTACTTTTTTTAAAAATTGTAAAATATTCCAGGAAATGTTTTAGGTGATATATGCAAGTTACAGAAAAAGTTCAAAAGTCCACAGAAAATTAAGAAACTATCTGAACTACAGTGGTATAGAAATAATTAGTCAACATAATAAACTAACTTTTTCTTAAATTGTTCTAGTTGGAATAGTGTCCAAAGGTAATGTTTTACTATTAACAGCATATGGCAGAGAAGTAGGAGATACTACTCATTTTCCATTTTTACTCTTTTGAGATAAACTAATAATTTCATTTATTGGCCAAACTCACAGAAACAATAGGTTCTATCTATGTCTTAAATTAACATATTGCATAACCAAATAGTATATAAGTATCATGTAAATGTACGGCATTAGAAAGTAGCTATTGAGAATCGAATGAACATCTGGTGGTCTTTTATAGGTTGGGCTTCCTACCATAAAGAAGGTAAGGTTAATCTATTATGGTGCGGCAGCATGAGCTACACACTCCATGCCGGTTCATGATTCCGTACCCTACATGATAAGGAGTAAAACAGCGGCGATGTTAGATTGTACTCTACTGCCTCGGGAAGTCTTTGGAAGTCTGTTTTGGAACCCTTTACCGTCTTGACATTTAGGTTAGGAAATGAGAACCTAAAAACTTGCAGGTTTACTAAAGATGGCTAGAGATTTTCATTTTACAACAGGGCCTTATTTATCATTGTGTTTCTGTTTTTTAACCCAAATAAATATCAAAATGCATTTATAAAACTCTTTTTTTTTGGGGGGGGTGCATATTGCTAAATCGGGTGCTGCTGTATATACAGAAACTGGGTGGAGTATGGCAATACCATCTGGTACTGTGAATAAATTTTGAAATGCCTGTGAATATTTCAAAGAAAAATACAGGCAATTTTGTGTATAATTTTCTTGTTTCCATGAGATCCATGATTTATGAAGCTGTTCTACAGATTTCCAATAGACATTTTAATTTCTTTTTTTTTAAAATACCCAGGTAGTGCTTTGTGAAAGAAACATAATTCTGGGCTCTTAATTTTTAATGACTCATTAATTTTGGTAAAATAGAGTTTAAAATAGTCATAATTTAAAATATGCTATGTAAAAAAATCTTTAAAGGATTTATGAACTTCATAATGTTCTTACTCCGTCTTAATGAGGTGACAAACCTAAGTGCAACTCAGTTTAAAGCTAGGGAAGCTGAAGTACAGTGTGTTTGTGACTTTATCAGTAGAATCAAGAAAGAAAGCATGCGATTATGACATCTAACTGCTAAGCTAGGATAAAAAAATTATAACCGTGTGAGCAAAAAGGCACCTCAAAAGTAAAATACATTGCTTTATTTATTCCTGTATTTATTAATACCTGTTTCTTTGTTCACCAACACTGGAGGAATCGAGTTAATTGAGATTTTAATTTGGTAGCTGAAGGCAAACTGAGAATCCTCATTGTCACAGTTTTAAGTGACCTAATTTGTATGCTGTTGACCAAGAGCAATACCAAGGTGAGACTAAAACCATTATTAGCTAGTCTCTGTATATTTAAAATTAAGTACTGGAGAAACAAAGCTTTCTTGAAAATATGTTTAAAACTAGATTATACCTATGTGGATGCTGACAACATATTAATATACCTCCCAACGCATACATAAAGCCTGTGTTCTATAAAGATGTTACTTATTTCAAGTTCAAGTCTTCAGGTAACCAATAGTCATGGACTATTTGTAAGGGCAATGGTGACTCAAAACACATGGAATTTATTGGCTGATGATGCTCTTCAATGCTTTTCTATGTATGTTTCATGTGTTCTATTTCAAACCCATTTTTGATACTGAATAAACAGATGTTACATAAAAAAATTATTCTGAGGATTCCTGCTAGTTTTTTTTTTCTCAACCATTCACATTTAATTCAGTAAGTAAATTAATACCTATCCTCCCTGTCTTAAAAAGTTTATGTTAAAAGAGGAGTCAAATATGATGACTATTTCTTAAAGTCAAGTGTTCTGTTAAAAGCAGTTTAAATTGGAAAAGGTAGAAAAATTCAGAATGATAGTATACTGTGTATACTATAAGCAAAGATTTTGTGAAAATTAGTGGATATGATCAGACATAGATGAAAAATAAAAGGCAGTCAGATAATTTGGAGTGTTTTTGATCTACTACAAGCTTCCATCTCAAACACTAAGTTAATACACGAAAAGCAAAGTAATCAATTTTAAGTTAAATAATTTCAGGTCTATTTCATGGAACATGATTGTCCCTATCTCATATACATGGATATAAATAAGCTGCTTTGTTAGCTCCACTTATAATTGTCATTATTTTTATTCAACTGAACAGTTGATTGAGGACTTAAAGATAGTTCAGCTGGTGGGATACCAGCTATTACAATTTAGTCCATTAATATTGTGAAAAAATATGTGTTATAAAAATTTAAGTAAATGTGAATTTTGGTCCCCAATTTTAGGTTTTGAAGACTTTGGTAGAGATAAGTAAGTAGTGTCAGGGACCAAGGACGTACCATTCATTGGAAGATGCTGTTTTCCTCTGCAGTATCCCATGGAAGCAAGCGAGCTGACACAACTCTAGCACTAGTTTCCATTAACTTCTGGGTGTTCGTAGGCGTTGGCTATGCGATATCTACGTAGGCTGGCCATCTCACGAGGGGATTACAGCGACGGGTCTGGAGCCAGATTGCCTGGACTGGACTCCCGGCTTTTCCGATTACTAGTTCTTTGACTTGGGCTAAACGGATCACTTCTCTCTGCGTCAGTTTCTGTCTGTATAAAGGTGATGAAAATAGTACGGTCCTCATGGGGTCTTTGAGAAGATTAAGGGAATTCATGCACTTAAAGCTCTAAGAGGAGCACCTGCTCTATGGTATAAGCTCAATGGCCATTAGCTAGTGAGGCTTTTGGTTATTTTTATTTCTATTAAGTTGCCAAGCACTGGCTCCTTTATTGAGAGTGAAGATACTGTATTGTAAATAGAAGACTGGTGTGTAAGAACCTGTGTCCTGCCAAGTGATAAGAAAAAAGCCTTTGAAGCAGAGTTAAGAAAGCTTTGAAATTAGAAGAATGTTACCACCGACATAGGAAATATAAATAGAAATACTTAGTTTAATGGAAGGGAAAGGGAGAAGAAATATTTTATTATTGGAGCCAGTCAAAACACTGTGGGATGCTTGTTAGGAGGAAATGGAGGCCATCTGGAAGAAACAATTCCATTCCACAGTGTGGAGTGGATTTAAAGGACAGTTGAATAGCTAAGTCATGAATTATGTAGGCCTTTGGCGGTATCATGTCATAGATTGACAAAGCAAACAGCAGGGGGCATAGTGGTGGTTAATGAGAGGTGGAAAGAGTTGTCAGCCTTCAAAGATTAGTTTTTATTTGGTTTTCCTTATTAAAGATATAACATTATTTTGGTTCTTTCCGATCATTTGATTGCAGCAGGATCTAAATATTCTAAATCCTTCCATTTTATTTATTTTACCTACATGTTTCTTATATTCATTACCTTTGTATTAACTTGCTTCTTGTAACCATTACTAGTGGTTGTTGCCTTTTTACTATTTAACTCATTAATCAATCAGCTCAATTTAAAAATTTAGTTTAAATTACCAAAATATGTTTTCCCAGTGGCTTAGTTACCTTATAACTAAATAGTAAGGGGGTTTAAGCATGTATTAGAGATATTTTATTATTGTTTAAAAATAGAGAAATTTTTATTAAGATTTGTTAACTGATTCTATGTTTTAAAAAATTGTTTAATACCTCTCCAAATGGTCCACGTGGATTGTTTGCAATTAGGCAGGGGTAAAGGAAAAGAACCGGAAAAAAAAATTAGATTTTTTTTTATTATCCAAACTATTTTACTTTCTATCATAATGCATTTAAAAACTTACCTAGAAAATAAGTATTTTCCTTTTTCAACCTTAAGAGAATTCCAGACAGGAAAATCATCCTGTAAGAGTCTGAATAATTTCAAAAAAATAGATAGGATTATATTAAAATTGTAGTAATTATTCAACAAAATTTCAGCCCATAGGTAGAATGTTCTATTGCTTTCCTTCCACAATGTTATTACCATTTTCTCCAGTTATTGTGGATTCTAAAGCTAAATTTTGACTTAACTAAAAATGTATACATTAAACTTTCGACTTTATCTGAATGAGTTACTTTAGGAATTTATGATCAGTGCTCATTTTGAATAGATAAGTAAGGAAAATATTTTTAAGATTTCATGTTCACAGTGACTGAGAATTCTTCAAAGAAAAAGTTTTTGCAGCAAGAGCAAAGCAAATATCTATCAGTGCGCCTTCCAAAAAAATGAATTGAGCCTTATGTCTTAAAATCAGCATTTTAAAAATAAGTCATAAGAGAGATGAAGAGCCGAGTTCTGGTGGATGATATTCCAGTTATCTCTTCAATCAATTTTGTATAATGCGTTGGAAGCAGAACAACAAGTAATATGAAATCATTTTTCAAGATGCTATATGTGCACATTCTTAGTTCTATTTCTGTATTCACTGGAACAGGCAATTTATGCAATGTGCTTATAATACTCCAGGAACAAAGACCAATTTACTCTGAAGGTTATGAGCACTCCTGAATTTTATAAATGCAAGAAAAAAATTTATTTTCGCTCGGTAACATTTAGATAATGAAGTGGGCCAGATTTACGGTCTCCATGATGAGTCTCAGGGAGTGTGCCCACTGTGTATATTCAGAAAGTGGATGTACACAGTTCTTAAAGAGCACTGACAAGTAGTAATTAACAGTCAGCATTGTAGAAGATGGAGGGCTGAAAGGATTTGGGCATCGGCTGCTGAACAGGAGTATCTTTTACTCTTGGAAAAATAGGTGTCCAGTCCTCAGTCTAGGTTTCAGGATCAGGACAAGAATCTCTGTGACTGAAATGAACCACCTGTTGTCTTCAAATAAGAGTGAGGAAAAGGTCGAGTAAGGACGATGTATTAATCCTGTTGGCACCTCACAGCCCTTTTGCTTGTCTTGTTTTACTTTGGGGAGATGTGTAGGGCCGCGCACAGGCATGCCTCACATGTGGGCCCCCTCCTGATTCTACCCATGACCATGGCATGCACCCAAGCACACAATAGCGACGTAGGATCTAAGCACACAATAGCAATGTAGGAGATCCCCAAGTTCACAAACAGGCCTGTTATCTTTCTCACCCATTTTTTTTCTTCACTGTTTACATGGTTTTATTTGATCTTTAATTGTACCGACGGTGCCTTGAGGGAGAACTATTTCTCTCACGACATACATAGAAACAGTGTTCACGTTTAAATGTTCATGGATTTCCAACGTGGAAATCCATGGATTGCAAGGAGCACAGACACTTTACAGCGTTCCTGCCTGTCGTGAAATCTGACCTGAATGAGTTCTCTCTCCACGCTCACCCCCTTAAATCCCCCCATCTTTGGGGGCACAGTCCTGCTTAAACTTGTTTCTGTCACATTCCACAGAGAGGGCAGAGTTCTGAATGTGTACACACTCTCGCCTTGCCCAGTTTCATGTTATGTAATAGCTGCAAATGCTCTTGTGTGCCTGCATGTAAAGTACGAGGAGGAAGGGGCTGCTGCGAAACTCAGCCTCGATATAATTTCTACCGAAAAGAAAACCTCACAGGCACCCTCTCAATAATTAGGCACAAGTAGAAAGACTCTTTTGCCCATTTTGCTAAAGCTCAGGACCCCTTTATAAGAGCACCAGAGGAAAACTGAGGCAGGAAAGGGTTTGAGTGTATAAATCTGGTGGACCCGAAGGTAGAAAGTTGGGGCTGGTTTTGAAAGTTTTCATTTGCTGCACTAGCTTCGTAGCTAGTTATTCTCAGATTGCAGCTGCTCAGAAACCAACAGGCTCATTCAGGTACATCCAATTATCAGAGTTGCTTCATTCAATGACTAAATTTGGGGGGTGGGGGAGAAGGGAAGACTAAAACTTCAAGCATCTAAACTGGGATTGAAAGAGCTTTTAGGTCAGCTAGTATGAGGTTTTAATTATAATTTCAGAGATTATCCAAACAGATAAAGTGAGAAAAGGAAGCAGTCAGCCTCTTGAGTTCTGCCACTGATTTTAATGTTGTTTTCATTATTTATTGATTTATTCTGCTTTGGAGGGAAGATGGAGTAGGGATAAGAATGAATTTGGATATCTCACTTGATAATCTTGTTCATTCCAAGAGGCTTACTGTCTAGTGTGAATAGGAGGGAAAGATCAATTTCACCTAACTACATTTAGATGGGTAGAGATCATGATGATCGTTTTCCTTAAAGTTGCATTTGAATTTCCTTTTCTTGTATATATACTTTGGAAATCCAAGAAGCCACACACCAATGATCTTATAACTGAACTGAGCCTTTGGTAAAGGAAAAGCTAGCTGAGGAGCAGGTGAAGGTCCCAGTAAAACCCTGGTGGCAATATTAAGGCTAACTAGTTCTGTCTATAGATTCTTCCAAATGTATAATTCCTTAATACTTGGCGGCTGTGTTCAGGGGTAAATGCTTTTTTTTTGTTTTGTTTTGTTTTGTTTTGTTTTGTAAATGGCCTTGTACATATTTTTAAAGTTGGCTGGATAACAGTGATAAACAAATGAAGATGTAAGCATCCTCAAAATTTCTCTTTTCAAGTTCATTGATCTTCATTTCAATTCATGTCAGCAAACCTGGACTTCTAATTTTCTTTCTCAGCCTGGGCACTATTGAAAATCTGGACCAGGTAACTCTTGGTCACAGGATACTGTCCTTTGCATCTGTGGCCTCTCCCCACTGAGTGCTAGCAGCAGCCACCTACTTGTGGCAACCAAAAATGTCTTCAGACACTGCCAGATGTCTGATTGAAAGCCACTGGTCCAGGGTGAACAGATTTTCCAAGACAGTCCCTGTTCACACGTTTTCACAAGTACCTAGCATTCCCTTTTACTCTCAAAAGTGTCGTAATTTGGGCAGGGAATTCAATCGTCACACAACACATCTCAGTAAATAGCAACTCCATGTTTCCAGTTGCTTATGCCAAAACTTTGGAGATGTTCTTAGCTCCTCTCATTCTTTTATACCCCTGCCCGACCGTTAGCAAATCCAGCTGAATAAAATCACCTTCAAACTCTGTGCAGCATCCAGCACGTCTCCCCACATCTACAGATACCATACTGGTCCAAGTCATGCCTTCTCTCCCCTAGAAAAACATGTGCCCCTTTTCAGGCTGTTCTCGGCATAGCTGCCAAAGTTATCATGTTTAATGACCAGGTCATCTCATGCCAGTCCTTTGCTCACAGTCCTCCAATGTCTTCCCATTCTACTCAGTCATTACAATAGCTTTAAAGTGGCCTTCAGCACCCTCCTCACTCCAGTTACACTGTCTGACCTTACCCTTTAGGCTCACTGTCCAGCTATCCTGAATGCCTCTGCTATCCTCTGCCTCTGCTTTCTTCTGTCAATTCCTTCTACCTCCAACCTCCCCCTCCCCACATCCCAGGTATCCATATAGCTTACTCCCTCATCTTTCAAGTCTGTGTTCTAATATCAGCCTCTGACAGTGATGACTTCTCTGACAACCCTATTTAAAAATCACACCCTCAATTCATCTCCCCTGATTTATTTTTTACCATTGCCCTCATCACTATCTGACATACTCAAATTTGACCTATTCATTTATTTACTTACTTCCTGGTTTATTGTGTCCCTCAGAATTAGTATGTAGACTCCATGAGGGCAGGGATTTTTCTCTGTTTTGTTCACTGTCCTATACTCAGTCCCTTTAGCACTGTTCTCAGGAAACGTGTTGTAGGCACTTAGTAAATACCAAATGAATTTACTGAATACTTACTACCTTCTAGGCATCGGGCACAAAAAAATGCAGTATTGCCCCTGCTCTCAAGACACTTAGGACCTAGTAGAGGACACATGCCTGTAAATCAAAAAGCACCGAAGACCGAGATGGCAGCAATCAACACAAGAATGCATGGATATAAGATAAAGGAACAGAAGAAGCAAGTGCCTAAGGGATTTCAGCGTATTGCAGAGGAAGCGAAGGTAGTAAAGGGGTAATAAATACTTCAGATACTCTTTCTTGCTACCCAGTCCCAATTCACGATTTGCAATGCAAATGTAGTTTGAATGGCAAGGCACATGCACACCTGCAGTGTGGAATTCTAACCCTTTAGTGTGGTATGTAAGGCTCACCATAATCTTGCCCCCTGTCCAGACCTCCAAACGGCCTTTCCTGATAACTAGACCGGTGAGAACAAGATGTGTTCTCAACACTTGTAGGTTTTTCCTTATCCTGGAATGCCCTCCCCCAATACACGTTTCAAGATTCGGATGAAATGGAATAGGCTCTCTGAAGCCTTCCTTGCTGTCACCTTCCAAATGGGTGAGCAACCACACATAAGGCAGGAGGCAGCTGCACCAGACGGCTTGGGAGAGTTATGTATTTCTGAAGAGAACACATCTTAAATTAAGGAGGTTCAAAAACCAGTATAAAATATAAATACCATCAGTCAAGACTGTGCATGAACTTTGCGTAATTGTAGTATGAAATCCACATTCCTGGAGCAAAAAAGTGACAAATCTGTCCTAGATCAACGTAAACAAGGAAACAGAACAGTATCAGATCCTAGACAATGAAAGAGGAGGAATGTACAAAAATGTTTTGGTACCAGAGCAAAACATTTCCATCATCGGCTTGACATTTAATTTAGAAAGGACTGGAATTAAGTTCTGGACCATACTACGCTATGACTACGTATTAATTCATTCTATTATTTATATATATGTGTGTGTGTTAAATGTGTGGTAAACTATATAATTTCATGTTTTGAGTTTTACCATTTATGACTACTAACTCCACTCCTGTTGTCATTGATAAAGTTGTAGGTTGAAATTGCCCATTTGAGTATTTTTAAAGGTAAGTACAATGGTAGATCAGAACAATGGTTATAATTAAGATTCAAGCGACCAGAGTTGGACCAGTGGAGTCAGCAGTCAAGTGCATGCTTTATAGAGTAGTATCTCTGTAGAACCTGCTACTGTTTGAATAGTTATTTGACAATGGAAGAATTCAATATTCAATTCAACATTCAGCTGAATAATTCAATAACTGAAGGCCTAAATGTCAGGCATTGTTATGATCTTGTAATAGACTCAAGAACCTTTGAATTAAGTGGTATTTTCTCCACTTATGTACCTTGACAAGCCAGAAAGAAAAGGACTTCAGATCCGAAGCCAGCTCTTTTCAAAGTCAAAGCTCATTCTTAACTGCTATGCACATCTGCCTCTCTGCAACATCACTGGGTGATTTCATTTCAGCGCATTTGTGTCTAAATTGAGGATAATCTTTTGCATCAAATTTATACAGACTTTCATGGTAATCTATGTATCATGAGTCATGGTTAGTCACAGAAATTATTTATTCAATTTGTAATTGTTACACCTTAAACTCGCTGAGATCAGTGAAATTGCTGATAACCATGTCTGAGGCCTAATTGTTAGCTTGGGCAGTTATACTGCAGGCTTGGTATTTAATTACATGATATGCCTTTGTGAAAACAGAATAGTTACAAGACTAGTATCGGCAATTCCTGAAGGAAGATTCCAAGAAGCAGCTGACAGGACCTAGAAAATTCCCCTAGGTATTATGGATTTCATTCTAAGTGAAAATTCAAAGCAATTAAATTTCTTATAACTGAACTCTTTAATTATACACAATTTCTACTGTTTATTTATTTTTTGCTTAAACCTTGATTTCTTGCAAATATGTAAAAATATTGGTTCCAAATGGAAAAAGACAAAGATAATGTGCAAAAAAAAAAAAAAAGAAAAAGAAAAAGAAAAGATTTTTGGTCTTAAGATAGTAGGAGAGCTAGGATATCTGTCTTTTTAAAAATTTTTCAATATTATTGTTTTAATGGTTCTTCATTGTTAAAAGAAACATGTAAAATAAGTAAAACTATTTGATGCCTAGAAGAACATAATGGATTGGATTCTATTTTACCATTCATATGATGTTACACAAATCACTTAATTCTATGCATTTAGAATATTTTTACTCTATATAAAATAAATGTAATTAGAAATATATATCTATAATATATATTGTAAATGTCTTCACCTCCACCTTTAATTTTAAAATAGGCATTTACTTATTTTAGGTAGGGCTTATTTGTGTCTTGGGTGATACTTATGCTGAAGACAAATTTGCTTTGTCTCTCCATCCTATTCTTTATTATTTGTTCCCTTGCTAGAACACGCCTTCTCCCATTACAAAACCTATGCAATTCACTCTATTATTTACTCTGATGTTTTCACCATTTAGAGATCTCCCCAGTTTTCCTGACCCCCCCCAAAAAAAAATAAATAATTTTTTTAAAAAAAGAAAAAAAAAAACAAACCTAGAAAAGCAGACCAAAAATCTATGGATAACCTCTAGAAAAAAACTAGATTACAAATTATCCCCATCCCATCTACTCCTAACATGATCTGTTGAGGGCAATGTCGGGAGCCATTCTTACCAAGGCTCTCATACCTGAGATCTAGGCAACTTCGCCTTGGGACAGAATCTGCCTCGCCCTGTGCTATCTGATAGGATAGACAGCATAAAGTCAGTTGCCCTGACTTGCCCTGGGCCCCTTGAGCCATTTGCTTAAACTAATCTGACCTTGCAGCCCCCTCCTCTCCCGGGACCCTTCTGCATTTTTGGGTCATATAAGGAAATGGAATGTTCTGCGGTTCGATATCCAAGGCAACCGTAATTATGCAAATCCTCCCCTTTATATACTCTACCCCTACCTACAATAAACGAGGCTTGATCAGAACTTTGTCTTGCCTCCATTCTTCACGTCTCCTGTCCCCCATTCTCTTGCAGATTGTCTCCTCGAGTCTCACGTCTGGTCGGAGCTCCCATTAGTCGTTCCGTGGGAAGGGACAGGGCAAAACACCTGTTGTAGGTTTTTCCTAACCCAACGTGAATTTGACCTGATTTGGAAATGGGGTCTTTGCAGATGCAATCGAGTTAAGACGAGGTCATATGGGATTAACGTGGGCCTTAGCCCAATGACAGGTGTCCTTATAAAGCAGGGAAATGTGGGTGCACAGACGACACATAGGGAGAAGGCCATATGAGAATAAAGACAGAGATTGGAGTGATGCATCTACGAGCCAAGGAACGCCAAGGATTGCCGGCAAGGAGAAGCAAGGAAGCCTTCAGAGAGAGCATGGCCCTGCCAACACCTTGATTTCAGATTTCTGGCCTCCAGAACTGTGAGAGAATACATTTCTGTCATTTTAAGCCACTCGGTTTGTGGTAATTTGTTACAGAAGTCCTACTTTGGGTGTACATCTCCCAAACCTGCAAGGTCCATGTGTGGGATGAAGCGAGGCAAGTAATAATGTCTCTTCTGAGGACCCTGCTAACAGGAGGACCCGAAAATTATAAACAGGTACTCCCCAAAACTAGAAAGGATTCTGCTGTATTCAATTCATGAATGTGTGTAAGAGGCTAACGTTATAAAAATATACATATGTAAATGGAGTCACTTTAACATGGAGTCGGAGTTGCTATCCCAGAGGAATTGCTTTGAATGCCTTTTGCCTCAAATCTTTGGAAGTTTAAAACAACGCCAAACAACTTTTGGGCTGGGCCTGAAGTAACAGTGTATCCCAAACAACTGTTTGCAAGAATAACAAGAAAGTAGAGATTATGACTACTGGACTAATGGCTGCTGGGCCGAAAATTTTAAAGGACATTGTTTAGAATTAGTGTCACTATGTCAACTTATCTGCACCAGTACAAATGCCTGCCTTCTATGATGTAATTGTTCCTCTTCCCTTTCTCATAAATACCCCTTGCCTTTGTCTTTGTCTCCTAATCGGAACATTATTAAGTCTTCTGCCAGAATCAATGCTTCCAGAATAGCTATTCTGATCTTAAAGAAATGCTTGTTGCCTCTCACTTTAAAAGTTTAAAAGTTAAAAGTTTATTTTTAGGTTAACAAGGTCTCATCATGTCTGAAGATACTTGAGGAATGTAACCTACATAAATTCACAAAACTGGCGCACCAAAGATCCCATTCAGGGAAATTGTGCTTTGAACATAATGGAATTACAGCCTCCCTGGCCTTCCTTCAGATAAATCTTGAGCAAGATACAAAAAAAAAAAAAAAAAAAAAAAAAAAAAAAAAAAAAAAAAAAAGCAAAAGCAGACAGACTCTGGAAACGCACTGATAGTTGGAGGATGTGTCTGGCTCGGTGTGAGCTTCCACTTTTTGTTTTTTGCAGCTTTACCCTTCAGGCATCTGCAGGTCCAGTGGAACTGCAGGAAGGCGGAACCTTCAATAGAAAGCTCCTCCTCTTCCTGGTGGGGCGAACCAGGGAAGGGGCTCAGGCCAATCGGAGCCTCCAGAGAGTGAGGAAAGAATCCCCAAAAGGAAAGAATGAGAAAAGGAGGACCCCAAAGTCCGTGTAAAAACCTGCTAAGTCTCTGGCTCACCCTGGGACCATGCACGAGCGGAACAAACTGAAGGTGGTCTCAACTGAAGCACCACCCAACAGAGGCGTGACAATGTGCAGTGTAAGCTGAACCCAGTAATTGCCTATGTAAATATCAACACTGTGGAGGAAGGTAACAGAACCCACAATGTCCAGGATACAATGCAAAAATATTCTACGTACAAAGAGCCATACGAATTTGATCCGTTTTACATGAAGACAATCAACTGATGCCAACCCCAAGATGTTAGAATTATCAGAGCAGGGCTTAAAAGCAACAGTGTAACTATACTCAGTGTAAAAGGAAACGTGCTCACAGGGAATCAAAATATGAGAAATTTATAGAAATGTAAAAGAGAAATAAATGGATTTTTAAAACAAAAATACAATCTAAAATATAATATTGATATATTATAAATTTAAATATAAAATTTATGGATGGCCTCAATAGAAGAATGGAAATGACAGAGGAAATAATCAGTGAACCTGAAGATAAAGGGAGGGAGGGAGGGAGGAAAGAAGAAAGGGAGGGAGGGATGGAGAGAGTGAAGGAGGGAGGGAGGAGGAGAAAGAGGTTGAGAGAGAAAAAGATAGAGAGAGAGAGAGACTGAGGGATTGAGAGATCTCTTTCTGAGGAATGTACTAGAGTGAGCTCCAGATAAGAAATAAGACTTGGAAGACATTGCATAAAGACCGGTGGTAAGCATTAAGTATATGCTTAATTTGTACTACTAAGAATCAATAAGTTGCAAGGAAGGAAGTATTATACTGTAGATATGGTGCAATTATGTATTTTAAATGGTGAAGAATTGGGACTTCAGCAACACACTGCTGTCTCAAGGCTGCATCCTTGAAAATGGCTCCCGGTTTGGGAACGGTGGGCAGAGTGTTCTTTCCAAGGACAGGGAAGGGGTGAGGAGCCTCTGATGTCTTGGGGCCAGCTCGGGGCTCCTCCTCTCGGTGACCTCCTCCATCAAGACCACTGGTTTGACCAGAGCACTGGAGCGAGGCAATTGGAGGGTCTGAGCCAGTCTGTCCGTAACTTGTGCTTGGACTGAGCTCCCTCCACTTGCCTTCCCCATGCTAGAAACTGCCCAAGGACACAGGCTGGAGATAGAAATGTGGTGTTGAGAATTTCAGGACTGGGTATAAAACTAAACCCGGGTAGAGGTAAGCCTCCCTGTGTCCGTGACTGAACCAGTTAAGGCCTCGCTATAAACTTTTTAGATTGGGTAGGCTGTACGTACAACTACTCATCTTGTGGTCTCCCCAGACAATCCTGGGAGTCATTCCTCTTGCTTATTAAACCTGCCACCTACAAATCTGGAATGGTCTGGCCATTTCCCTCTGTCTTTCCCTGCCCTCCGTGTACACCGGCTGGTTTCAGGTCATACTCAGGAAGCTCCCAGCCTGGTGTGCAGAGCAACCAATGGGAGCATTGTGAGATAGTAAAATATTCTCCAAAGCAGAGATTCTCATGAGGTTTTTCTTAGTTTAGTTTTGATTTTGCCCCTGCTCCCCTTGGGACACTCGGCAATGTTTGAATATAGTTTTGATTGTCACAACTAGAAACTGGGGTAGGAGTAGGGAGTTGCTAATGGCATCTAGTGAGTAAAGGCTAGAGAGAATGCTAAAATACACAGAAGAACCCCCTATAAAAAAAAAAAAAAGAAAAGAATGATCTGGTCCAACATGTCAATATTACTAAGGTTGAGAATCTTGGTTATAAAGCTTCTTCAATTAAAGCTTCATGGTCCTCGTGTATGAATAGAGACAGGTCAGTGGAAAAGATCCAGTTGCATGTTTAATTTGTACATAATAAAGGCATGTTGAAAATTAGTGGGGGAAAGATTGATTTTTAAATTAGGAGTACTGTGATATCTGGACAGTCATAAGAAAAAATTTTACTTTGTTTTATCTGTTTCTTAACATCTATTGGGCTTTTAATTTCAGCTATTACATTTTCATTTTGAAACATTCTATATGGTTCTTTTTTAAAACTGCAAGGTCACTCTTTTAGTTTCCTGCTACCGGCAAATGTGTTTCCAAGCTTATCATTTATTCCTTTGAATGCACTGAGGATATTTGTTTTATAATCTGTATCTGGTTGTTTGTGGGACTGTTTCTACTAGTTACTATACGTGTTGCCTTGTTACCTTGAGTCTTGGCTCTCTGGTGAAGTACTAGTCATTGTCTTCTGTGGGAATTCTCCAATGCCTATGATGATGGTGGCCTCCTCCTAAAAAGATCTGCCTTTCGTGTCTGATAGTACCTGTGTGCATTACCAACTGGGGACTACCTCAAACCAAATTGGAGGCTTGGGATTCCCTAGCCCATCCCAGCTATACATATTCTGGGTGCAGATCTGCAGGACACTGGTCTGTGGCAAGAATGGTTGTTTTATCCCCATGCTATGGCAAAGCAACCATATGCCACAGCAACTCTGAAGCTGGGATGCTGGGAGGTCAGCTGACCCTGATAATGTAGCCTTTTGGGGATCCCAGCTTACATAAGGGGGGAAGGGACTTTCTAAGGCACTCTCCTTTAGATGTGCTTTGGTCCTTGGCTTCTCTCTTTACTCTGCTCAAAGCAACGGAACTGAAGCCTGAATATGATCAGCAAATATCTACTTTGAGTCAAAAATGTCTTTGATGCTCTGATATAAATCTTGGATAAAATTCTTTTTTGCAATAAAAAAATACATAAAAATCCAAGAAAAAAATAATCAGCTTTATTTCCACCACCTACAAGTAACTACTTGTATCCTCTCATATTTGTTATATTACTTTTTGAAAGTTATTCATACTCTTTTGAAGTAATTTAGATAAGAAAGAAATGCAAAAATACAAGTATTTAAAAACTTATGTCATCAACATTAAACAACATTTTAGACACCACTGATGCATATGCTCCTTTCTTATGTGTGGACAGATAAAATATTGATGGGGACAGGTAGATGGAAAGATAAAAAGATCTAAATACTTTTGCAAAAATGGTAACTATAAATGCTGTAATTAAACTATTAAATTTTCTTGAATTCAATGTAAGAAAAATAATAGGAAGTGAAATTGACGGAATTGTTGAACTTTACATGATTTTTTTTTTTACCATAGGGAAACTCATTTCCTAAATATGTCTCAAAGCTTAATCTTTAAAAAGCACAGGTGTAAACATTAAAAATATTATGATATTGGGGGTTGGGGAGGAAAATTTATTAAGATATTGGAGTCATTATGATTTAAAATAAATACTACATCCTTTGAATTTTGAAAGTATTAATCAACTGTCTGATGTAAAAGAAAGGGATAGTCTTCCTCCCATCCTCCCTGTTGTGAATTATATCACTTTACATTATCTAGGTCTACATTCAGCTCTTTACCTATAATTCTCATGGTTTTGCTCTCTGTTCAAACAGATTCAAAGTCAACACCACGCTTTCACTTCTTGCTTCTTTGTTCCGGAATTCTTTGAGACATTTAAATTTTGTTATCAAGACTTCAGAAAGACTCATGGCCGCTATTTCCCTAAGTAATTTCACAATTGAAAATAAAACCTTTTAAGTAAAATGACACACTAACTGAAATAGAATGTCCCTGACAATACCTTCTTTCAGTGAGAGCTTTGTAGATTACTAAGTCTCAAACTTTAGCATGCGCAGAAATCTCCTGGGGACTTGCTAAAAATGCAGATTCAGTAGGCCAGGCCACTGGGCCTGAGATTCTGCATTTGTAATAAGTGCCCATGCTCCTCACCTGTGGACCTCACCTTGAATAGCACTTTTGTTTACTTTGCTTCACTGTCTTGGGATTCCTGAATGCTATAGAGAAGTCTAACACCAGCTTTATTTCTCTCTTCCTGAAGATTATTTGCTTTTTCTGCCTGAATGCCTGGAGAATTCTTCTATCCTTGAGATTCAATCATTGTAGTGAATTTGAGCATGCTCTATCAGATTCACTAGGGGGAAAATGTGTTCTATTTAATTTGGAGATATGTTCTTTCTAGTGTATTCTTCTTGAATTATATTTTCAAATACATCTTCCATACCACTTGATGGGGTCCCTATTTCATAGAGAGAAATTATTCTTATTGGATTACTCTGGCCTGTGTTCTGGATGTTTTAGTGTCGTTTATTCCTTTATTCCTATACTTTTTACATGCATTCACTTTGATTATCTGAAGCTCCTCTATGTCAGTAATTCAGTTCTCAGTAATGTCTATTCTATTCATTGTTATTTAATATTTTTTTTTGCTTAGTTCAGTAATTGTACTGGACCTTCTGATGGTTTTCCTTAGGTCAATTTTACCCCTTTTTATTGTTTTTGAGCTGTTTTCCTCTAAGGTGGCTCTGTAACTCTTATATGCTATACTACCTCTTCCCCCCACAGTATTTAGTTACCAACCTACTGTTTTTGCTAAGGCTTGAGTGCCTCTCCCTCACCTGATAGAATGCAGTGACTTCTTGACATTTTTTTCACAGTGCATAACACCTGTTTATGCAACCTTTGGACCATTTCCCTCAATTCACACGGTGGTCCTGAAAAGAGAGAGTGAGGCTAATGGTTCATTTTTCTATCTTACTCCCTTGCCCTCAACAACAGTGCAATGTTGTGATTTATGGCAAAAATATAGATTTGGTCATTCATATATGATCAAAATATATTTCTCATATATATTTGGTTTCCATCCACTGTTCCTGGAGTCACAATTCCCCAAAGGCTCAGAATTTCCTAAGAGATAAGAGCAATGGGAGCACCTTTTGTTGTGATATTGGTCTCTTGTCCTCAGTTTCTGCAAACACTGTAAAGTCATGAAGGTACAATGAGCATCTTGTCATTCATCACTTGTCCCTTTCTAACAGGACTGGGTTTATGTTGATAAGGTGACTTCGAAAGCTACCAAAAATGGGGACTGGTCGCCAGGGGAACCGAGAGAGAATATCCCGATTTCTGGGAAGGGGCGAAGGGCTGGAGGAATCAATCGCTAATGGCCAATGGTTTAATCAATCATGGCTATGTAATGAAGCCTCCATAAAAACCCCAAGAGGAGAAAGTTCAGAGAGCTTCTGGGTTGGTAGCTTCCAGAAAGGTTCCATGGGCCACCGTGCTGGGCCCCACACTCCAAGAGGACAGAGCTTCTTTGTTCAGGAACTTGCCTTCTCTATCTCTTCATCTGGCTGTTGACTCATACCCTTTAATACCCTTTGTAATAAACTGGTAATCTAGCAAGTAAATAGATTTCCTGACTTTTGTGAGCAGCTCTAGCAAATTAATCACACCCAAGGAGGGGGTCATGGGAACCTCTGATTTATAGCTGGTCAGTCAGAAGTACAGCTAACGACCTGGACTTGCAACTGGAGTCTGAAGTGGAGGGTGGTCCTGTGGGACGGAGCCCTTTACCTGTGGAATTTGATGCTATCTCTGGGTAGATAATGTCAGAATTGATTTGAATTCTAAAATGCCCAGCTAGTGTCCTGAGCATTGCTTGTTAGTACGGGGGTGGGGGTGCAAAACTCAAAATAAATCGTTTTACTAATCCTTAGTTCAAAGAGAAAAAAGTGAATGAATAAACTCAACTTGGTTGTCTCCAGATTTGGGGGGGAAATTTATCAGTATGGCTTTTGAAGGTAGAGCAGTGGGTGGGAGAGTCTTAGGGACAGTTTAGAGACAAGTCCTTCTTGGTTTTTCTCTATAGACTCTTCTATTTCTTGTTGACCCTTTCACTGTTGATTGAAGTTGCTGATTTTTTTTTTCCTGGTGATCCATTTTTAAATTTAAGTCAGATTATTTAAAAAAATTCTCCAGTGGCTCTGACAGTGAAAGCTGAAGACCTTACACTAGCTCACTGGGCCCATAAGGATCTGCCTTCATCCTCACTCCCATTACCTCCTTGACCTTGTCCATTTTCCTGCTCATTCTGCTGAGGCCAGCTGGCCTACTTGTTATTCATCAAGCATACCAGGTGTTTACCTGCCTCAGGGTCTTCTACCTGGAACATTCTCCTCTCCCCCAACCCTCCCCACACCTTAAGAGCTTGCTCCTCTTTCTTTAAATCTTTGTTCAAATCGTCCTTCAAAATGACCTTCTCTGACCAAGCTTTTTAAAACTAGAACCTTCAGTTCTTTCCCTTCTTGCCGTTTTCATTTTTCTCCATAGTGCCTATTACTTTTTAATATCATTTATTTCTCTGTTTCACTCACTATCTTTCCTGCTCCCTACCAAGGTAAGCTTCACGAGGGCAGAGATTTTTCTGGCTAAAATAGTACCTGACACATAAGGAGTATTTAATAAATGTTGAATTTATGTGTTTTGTTGTTGTTGTTGTTGTATTGATTTTGTTTATTGTGATATTGAGGGATAGAAATCATTCGAAGACCTTTCGTGCCCATTCAACTCTTCTTACTTAATTTTCTGTACACTCTACTTAATATATCGTGATGAAAGCCAATCACGTTCCTAGAAAGCCTGTTCGTTCCAGTGTGTGTAATAAGCTCACAATCCTATTATTCCAACCTCATTCACACTGTATCTTTAACCATAGCCAACTCAAGTCTCTTTGTTCAGTGGAGTAACATGCAAATACATACCGGAATAAAATATCCTTCAGTTCTTTGCACTGCAAGTTCTCTCTATTTTGGTGGTAAGGTAGCCTAGAAGGAAAAAAAAAAAATAGTAGGCAGCTGGAAGTTATTTTGATTCCTTTATTTTCATTCTTTTATCTACCATTCCTTCTTATATTCCCCCCATGGGGACAAAAGCTATTTTGCTAATTAATTAGCAAGTGACTTTTGTAAGTGACAAAACTATGAAAAGTGAGAAGTTGGTTGGTTCTCTTCTAACTCTACTACTTGTTTTTCCAGGTAGTTTTCTTGAGCCTCTGCATCTCTAGGTACTTCAGGTGGTAGCTAAGTATCTACTAGCCCCTTTGCAAATTTTCAAAGTATTTAATATGAAATCAAAGCATGGTTTTCAGTGAGATACAGGTATCTGAACATGTATGTCAAAATATACAGAGTTTAACGATACATAAATCCTTCTCTCAAGTAACTGTAGTTGTATCTTCAAACTATCTCAGCTAATCTTTATGTCATTTTGAATTCTTACCAGTTAGCTCTGAAGAAGATAATTGTGAACTAGAATTGAAACTCACTTGGTCAGTAGACTAAACATGCATCATCATCATCATGTCTCAGGCACTTTGCCAAGTGCTTAACATGCATCTGATTCAATCTTCACGATAATCTAATGATTTGGGTAAATTAAAGAATAATTTTGTAAAGTTAAAATCAAGACCCTAAAACAAATATAAAATAAACACATGTGTAAGGTTTTATTTACTATTAATTAATGAGGAAACCAATAAGATGTTATAATTGATTCAAAGGAGAGTTCAAAGAACTATCTATATGTAGGCAATTAGGATTGCTGCAATTAATTTACAAATAATTGTAAAACAGGTTAATAGACAAAGGGAATAATCAGTGGAATTTCAGTGGATACAATTTGCATATCTATGGACAAAAATGATTTTAATTACTTACATCCTATGGAGTTATAAAATAACTCAACAACAATAAAAGGTAGAGATAATTCAGAAGGATGTTCCAAATAGGACACTCTGTACCTTTTGCCCATTTCAAACTCTTTTTCTGTTGTTATTTCAGTGTTTTCCTGAAAGTATTATTCCAACCTCATAAACTCAACATGCAGATTAAAAGATCAACTCAATATATATAAGATATTCCATTTTTGGAAAACAAAATATAATCTTTAAATAAAGCAAATAACCAACAGAATATTAGATCTAGATCAAACACTACAGATCAAACCTCACATTTTATAGACAAAAGAATCCGAGGTTAAAATTTTGCCCAAAATCATAAAGCTGATTGTTGGCAGGTCAAAGAAAGAAGAGAAACTAGAATTTTCTCCTAGAGTATTATTAAAATAAACAGAAACAAAAATTACAAAATCTTACATTTTAAAATTATCTTTAAATATGTTACACTTAGTGAATTTTCCCTCTAAGATAATGAATCTGAAGCAAAGGTCAGTTAGGGAAATTCCCTAAGATTATAGTTTGGGATAAGAGCAGAGGCTATGTTGATATCAGAAATACTATTTTCTATCATCAGAGCAAATGTGATGAACTTATACTGCTTTATTACACAAATGGCATATTCATTTTAAATTACAAATATGTTCTCTAACTGTAAGGTTTCACTGAGCTGATTATTATTTGAGTCAACATATCTGTAAGGAGACATTCTCTGAAAAGACATACTCATCAACTGACATTCTCTTTTTAATTCAAAGTATCCCCTTGCCTAAAGGATACGGTATCGAAGAGATTACTTCAATTACAGACTTGAGCACTGATTTAGTACATTAAGGATGAACCTGACATTTAATCCAACAGATAAGTAACCTGATCGCTATAATATTTAAATTAAAAATCAAGTCAAGATTTGATCCATATACACAAATCAATTTGTTAGAAGTTGTTCTTCTTAGCTACTGAGGCTATTGAAATGCCAGTACAGGTAATCAACGTAGCATACAAAAAAATGGGAAAGTCCTGAAAATCTACTTCTTTAGATCAGCAGTATCAATATAACAATAAGTAAATACATACTGTAAATTACTGTTGAGGGAAATAAGCAAAGGCTCCTGGGGACTGTGTCACATAGCTCTGTTCTTTGGATTTACTCAATCTCTGTCCCTTGTTCTGTTATTTCAAACTATTGATTCTGACTTGGAGAAAGCATTGCTTCTTTGATCAAAGTAGCAACTGATTAGTCATCAGTAATACCGGAAAAAGATTGTTTCACTATTACATGACCCGCAGTCTGGGGCACATTGGGTTAACAAGGAAAAGGAGTGTCGTAATCTTCCTTTGAAACAGAGATTGCCTGTCCTGTGCTAATACATGCTTGGCTTTAAGAGAATTTTTAAAAATCACTTGTGCTGGCAATGGCATAGGCTTTTCCAACATAATGAGATTTCCCTTCCAGGTACATCTTACATTTGGAAAAATAAAAAAAGTAGGAAGGACTGCTGTGAAATCTTGTCGCTGAACAGCAGGTCCTCTAATGACATCATTTCGGTCAAGGCTGGTGAGAGGCTGTAGGAACTTAACTCTTGTTTATATCAATTAGCCAATGGTAAAACAGGTTTCATTATATGTCATTTCACTGAAGTTCCAGAAACCTATCGACGATGTTAAGTGAGGACTCACTGTACTTGTAATTTTGGTTGGTCTTCTTTCCAGTACCACACTGAGTTTTAGATATTATATTTCGAATGTTATATTGAAAGCTTTGGGTCTGTAGAAAAACTATTATTAAAATTGCAAATTGGGATTTGAGAATATAGAATATAGAGGTTGAATGAAATTGAGATTTAATCTTGAGAAGAGAAAGATGACTTTTAAGTTCTGAGTTAGTGATTCAGTAAACACAGAGGCCTTCCAGGTACTATGTATGGTTGGTGAATATCATATGACATCCTCTCATGCTAAAGCTTTTGTACATTGTTGCAGTGATTGAAAAAGAGGTGCCTTTTAATAGTTGTGAGAAGTTGGGCGAGTCACTAAACCACCCTGTTTCTTAGTTCTCTCTTTTGTAAAATGGGGATAATAATGCTCACTCCTCCAAGATTGGTTATGAAGACTGAATAAATTAATATTTGTGACATGCTTAGGACAGAGTCTAGAACATAGTAAACATCATAGTAAGCATCATTATGACATACATTACAGATAAATAAACCCCATAACCCTGCGTTAATGTTGGAATCCACTGAGTGCTAATTCATAGTAAGGAAATTGAGACTAAGGAAGAGACTAGAAAAAAGCTGTGTGACAGAGTTAAAAGTGTTCCCCACATGAGAGTATAAATCTATATATTCTTTGAATCCACAAGCCGGAAATCCATCTTTGTGAAAAATCAGGTCTTCTAGACGATGACATTGAAATCCTTGGATGTTTACTCTTTCCTTTCTTTAAAAATATTTTCCCCAGCTTTATTATCAAAAAGACAAGAAATAACAAGTGCTGGTGAGGATGTGGAGTAAAGGAACCCCTCCGCACTATTGATGGGAATGTTAATTGGTACAGCTACTGTGGAAAACAGTATGGAGTATACTCAAAAAATAAAAATAGAACTACTGTATGATCCAGCAATTCCTCTTCTGGGTATTAATCGGAAGGAAATGAAATAATTATCTCAAAGAGACAATCTGCATCCGCATGTTCTTGCAGCATATTTACATCAGCCAAGATACGGAAACAAAACATCTCTCAATGGATGAGTGAATAAAAAAATTGATATATATCTATATCAATACAATGTATATATGCAATAGTGTATTATTTAGCCACAAGAAAAAGAGGGAAATCCTGCCATTTGAGACAACATGGATGAAACTTTACACAGTTCTGTTTGCATTCCCTTGGTGATCTCATCCAAATTATATCAAATTATAATAATTTGATAAGATCTGAATTTATATCTCTTGCCTGGATCTGTGCCCTGAATTTCAGATTCCTACTTAAAACCTATAATGTGTATATTTAAGAATAAATATTAAAAATATAATTAGTGACATTAATATTAAGTTTATTATTTAATTATAATTTGTATTGTTTACATGCCATTTTATATGCTATAATTAATTCGTTTGTAGTAATACTGCTTTTTTATTTATTACTAATAATTTAATATGTAAAGGGTTCAAGAATACATTCTTTGTAATCTCCCTCAAGAAGGTGCTCCTGTGGTCTTCCTGATCTCATTAATGGCATCTCAGTTCCACCACTCGCTGAAGTCAACAACCTTGAAGATGGCTTGACTACAGTCTTTTTCCCACCTATATCCAATTCATGAATAAATCCATAGGCTTCACCTGCAACATTTATCCAGAAACTGACTTTTGTTACCATCTCCACATCATCTTGGTCCAAGCCATCATCATAATAACTAATTATTATAACCAGTAACATCAGAATGGAAGATACTGAATTTCTCTAACAGAACATTAAATAACTATTTCATAAGAGTTTTGATTGTCTGTGTTCACCTGAGTATAAAACATTATGGTCAGTGAAGGCATTAACAAATCTCCAGGGACTTCCCATACACAGCGGTCACCAACCTTTTTGGCACCAGGGACCAGTGCTCCTATGAGAATCTAATGCCTAATGATCCGAGGTGTAGCTGAGGTGGTGATGCCAGCTCTGGGGAGCAGCTGCAAATAGAGATGAAGCTTGGCTCGCTTACCTGCCACTCACCTCCTGCTGTGTGACCCAGTTTCTAACAGGTCACGGATAGGTATCAGTTTGCAGCTGGGGGTGGGGTGCTGGGGACCCCTTCCATAAAGCATTTGATTTCTGAAATATTCATACCAATAATGCCTTACTTACACATATTTAACCTACACCAGTTTGTATGTACCTGGTGATTTGACAGATATTCCTATGCAACTCTTACTATTGTAACGCATCAAACAAACTCAACCTAATTATTCTAGCATCTCTGTTTTTATAAAATAAAAGAACAAATCCTTGTGCTCTTCCAAGGGCCCTCTAGAAAATCTCAAAGATAGTTTTAGAGTAAAAGATGACCTGAAATTTAATTTTTAAAAATATTTCATATTGAGTTGTAGGAAGGCAATTGAAAACGTTGGCAAAGGAAATTTAGGGACTTGATTATAGGATAATGGGTGCCTGAGAAACTATTGATCAAAGTGACAATATAACATTTAAAACGAAGCATAGAAAAAATGGCTGCCTGTGAACTAGTAGGTGCTGCACACAGAATCTGCCAGCATTTTGATGCTGGACTCCAGATCCAAGTCCTCAGAACAATGAGAAATGAATTTCTGTTTATTAAAAAGATAAATATATAAACAAGCACAAAATACTAGCATTACTATAAAGAACCATAGTTCTTTTGTAAGTAAGTACCTTTGTTTTTCTTTTTTCTTAAATAATAAAGGATATAATAAAGTCAACATAAAGAAAATTATTCTAGTAAGAAACAGACTCTTGAGATCACACATAAGATGAACAATAAACTTTGATATTACAGGTGAAAGCACTAATCAATAAACCAAAGAAGTATGCCCATCAGAATTAAGAAAATTTTGTTATATTAACATTTCATAGCTTTTATCAAGACTCAGGTATTATAAACCAAACTAAATAAATTCATTTTCAGAGTTTCGTGCTTAATTATGCTCTTTCATATTCTGGAACAAACTGATATTTTAAGACTACTCTCTTAGGATATCTGTATTGTTGAAATAATATAATAATGCTAGGATAATATTAATGTTAGTATATAATATGTTCATCATTGCTATTTTCAAACAAATCAATAAATTTTCAATTTTTAAATTTCTAGTACATAAGTATTGATAGGTATAACTGACATAGACAAAAGCTTTTGTGATTCTCAATAGGTGCTAAAGGTAAAGTGGCCCAGAGGCCAATGGCCTAGAGTGTTGCTTTAGAACAAAACTACTCTTTCCTTGAAAAACACACAGTTGTATTTCTCAGTCATTATCACTCTTGGTATAGTTTCAACCTCTTATTTATAACTTTTAATAAAAGTGCCTAACTTCAATTTCACAGAGAAAAGCCAGGAGTAGATAATTGAGAACTATCATACACATGTATTCGTTAGCAAACACACAGCACTCATGAATACCCATAACACAACTTTCTGCAACTATATTACATGGACTGAAAGTTGTGTCTCCCAATTCATATACTGAAATCCTACCCCACAGTGTGATGGTACCAGGAGGTGAGGACTTTGGGAGGTAATTAGGTCATTAGGGTAGAGCCCACATGAATGGGATTGGTGCCCTTATAGAAACGAGACCCCAGAGACCTCTCTCACCTTTTCCACCATGTGAGAATATAATGAAAAAATGGCCATCGTTGAACCAGGAAGCAGGTTCTCATCAGACGCCAAATCTGCCAGCACCTTGATCTTGGACTTCTCAGTCTCCAGAACTGTAGAAAATAAAAGTCTGTTTGTTAAGCCACAAAATTTACATATTTCAGTCTGAATAGACCAAGACACACATCTCTCATATATTCTTAAAGGGACAAAAAAAAATGAGCACATGGATTAATATGACCCAAAGCTATAGTATCTCTATACAAAAAAACAAAAACAAACACATATAAAAACACCAAAAGTATATAATGATTATCCACTAATTAATTCAATTTAATAATCAATCCAAGGCTGGATAGGGGAATGTGAGCTGGAAGATGACAGACACGACAACTTAAGACAACTTTGAGGTTTTGGATTTAGGTGGCTCTGAATTTAATGATAAAATACTGAAGTTGTTGACTTTATTTGACATTTATGAAATTTTCAGCCAGTGGGCAAAATGGGGACTATACAGAGATTAAGTATTCAGAAAAATAAATTATAATTACAAACCCTTGAGTTTTGGGCCCTCTCATATCTGCTCTCTGTAATAGATGTATTTATTTAGGAATGAGTCAACATACCTATTGGTATGTGACTAGAAGAGTCACAACTAAGTAACAAAGTAGTGAGACTACTTATTAAATCTTATAAGGTTAAAACTTAAAATAATTATGACGTATTTACATATACCATTTACACATGCAAATTCTTATTATTTTCTGGATATGCTCATATAGAAAGGCTAGAGGAGATTAAGAGAAAGGGTGTTAGATGAAAGGGAAATCAATCCACAAGAACAAAAGCCATGTTTAAGTATCATACTATACTTTTTATAATATCGATGAAAGTTTATTTTCAGAAGGGATCACATCAAACTTAAGGAGATGCAGCAGGAAAGAACAGAATAATATCAGGTTCATTTTTATATCCACTGAAGCCTGTAATTTAACTGTGTTTAGAAATTCTGAGGATCCTTATGCTGAAAATAAGGCAAGGTAGAAAACATTAAATATAAAATAAAAATGGCCATGTGTATTTTCCACTCAGCAGTCTCATCTGACAGAAGAACAAATTAGACTTACAGATTGTAATTCAAATAATCCGATATTAGGAAATAAATCAGAAACAGAAGTTCTCCTTATTTTCCTATCTCCAACAAGTAAACACTGGAAGAATGAGCATGTAATGCCTCTTTTGGGTTTAAAGGAAAGACAAAATAAGTAAAGTCCTAAATTATTTCCATAAGATTTTATTATAAAAAATTTTAATTACTTTTATTAAGATAGTGGGTTTCCTATTTAATGCACATTTAGTTCTTCTGTCTTTGCTTTACTCTTCATTTACATGATTGTTTACTTTGAAAAAAGATTTTTATATTATTAATATAATATAAGCTTATTGTAGAAAATTTGAAAAGAATTAGGTATAATCCTGCTACCCAGACATAATCACTGTTAATATTTTGTTATATACTCCTTAATGATTTTCTTTACACACTTATATATCTATTTTATGTAATTGATACAGTACATGACTAATTTTTCATCCTACATTAAAAAATATATAAGCATTTTCCCACGATTAGAAAAACTTCAAAAACATACTTTTACTGATTGTTTAATTTTCTGTCTTATGTCATACCACAACACACTCAACTATTAATATTTTTTGAATTTTGTGTTTTCTTAGTCTAAAATTAAAAATATAGTGTATAATATAAAATTTAATATAAACATAATATAAAATATAATCTTAAAATAAATATTTTTAAGCTTTCATCTAATGCTACATTCCCCACATTACCTCTCCCTGATCTGCACCCCCACCTCATACCACACACAGGATAGATTCCCAGAAGTTGGATTACTGGGTCAAAGGGGATGAGCATTGTACTCGACTAAATTGAGTCCCTCTAAAATTCCTAAATTGAAGCTCTCACCCACAATGTGACTGTACGTGAAGCTAGAGCATTTGGGTGGTAATTAAGGTTAAATGAGGTCATAAGGGTGGGGTCCAGTTCCATAAGACTGTGGCATTATAAGAAAAGGAAGTGAGTGAAATCTCTCTCCACTGCATGAGCACACAGAGAGATGGCAGCATTCTACAAGCCAGGAAGAGAGGTCTAGGGAGAAACCCACTATGCTGGTACTTGGATCTTGGATTTCCCAGCCTCCAGAACTGAGAGAAATAAATTTCTGTTGTTCAAGTCACTCAGTCTATGGTATTTTGTTATGGCAACCTGAGCAGACTAATACAAACATCTTACAAGTTATCAGTACAGACTGATAAATTACTTTCCAGAAAGGTGTTGCCAACTTATATCAATCACTCCAGCAGTATATAAGGAGCCCTATTCCTCAGTACCCTCAGCAGTGCATTCAAAATTTTTTCAACTCTATTTTTTTAAGATAGTTATTTAGCTATCATTTCTCTATTCTCTTAAAGTTTTTTGAAGCTCATTCTATTAAAGTTTTATTTCTTAAAAATACACTTAGCTTCCATGGCATTGCTTCATGGAAGTACCGCTATATTGTGACATTCCCAGTGTCAGTAATATTTCATAGTGTCTACTCAGGAATCCCAAAACAAACAAACATATAAGAAAACATTTAAAAACTTTCCATCATGTTGTCTCCATTTTTATATTTATGGAGAAGAAAAGATAAGCCATTTATTAATAGAATCAACAATCAAAAGATCTGTGATATAATTTTTTGCCAATTTAAAGTCATCACCTATTTTGCAAAAAAAAAAGATGTTTTGTTAGAAAATAGTAACACAGAAAAACTGCTATAGAAACAGAAAATATATTCTCCCTCAGTAACTTTTATCAAGCTTTTAAATAAAACCTTACTAGCGGAACACGATTTTCTCAACTATGCACCCTAAATTATATATGTTTAATAGACAATTTTCTCTCCTTCAGGTTGCAACAGAAATCAGTGACTGAAGCAACAAAATGGAATTAAGAACTAAATTCCACTCTTCCATCTTCTTTTATACTAAGAACACTATACACTATACTGTGCTCTGCAGAGAACGCAAATATTTAAGCAAAAATTAATTTACTCTTAAATAGTAACAAAAAATTGCCAATTACTGCCACTGACAATTATCTTGAGGATAAATTCAGTGTTGTGACTTTGTCTGACTCACTTTTCCATTCTTATTCCATTCTTAATTCACCTGTTCCATGCAGTATTACTTTACAGCACATCATGCACTGTTTTCCTAACTTTGCCCTGAGTTGGCACCAAGTGAGTGGAAATGAAAATATCTTTCACGTCAGTCTGTCTTGCCTCACAACATTCTCAAGCTGTTTTCCTCATTTTAGCATTTCAAGGGCAGTTCTAGCCTCTTGGAGCTGATTGGATTTCAAGGGAAGAGGTGCCTGCAGAGTTGATAATCGAAGAAAGAAAAGAAAAAATTAAATTCACTTGTGTTGACCAAGTGGCAGAAGAGGACAATTCAATGTCAAACAAAGGATATTTCAGAAGTTAATCTGAACGGACATTTGTTTTACAGAAAACCTAGCCAGAAATGTCCTCAGCCCAGAAAATTGTTCTTATGGGCTTTGAGTTTGCATCTTAAGGTTATTTTTATAGAATCTATGTTGGTTTTCATCAGCCATAAATAGAAAGGGAAAAAAACCAACAAACCACTGTGTTGAGGAACTGGAATGATAATATGAGCTGAGTGATGAGTGGGTAGGGTATAGAATAAAAATGCCAGTTCTTCATATAGAAAAATGTTCTATTTCAGAACAAAAACAAAACTCTTGTGGCTCTAAAAAAAAAAAGTCATTTCAATGATGCTTGTTTTGTTCAATTTAGAAGTGAAGGTTTGGCAACTCCAATTTCTTAATTGTCTAATGCTTTTTACAATGAACAGAAAATATGTAACTGGGTGTTATAACCTACTTGGAAAAAAATTAGGTTCAAATTTAATTCTTCCTCTGTGCCCATTGTAGTGTACAAAATGCCAGTTTTTTAATAGTCATATAGAAAAAGGATATTTCCTTATATTAGGATCTAATACAATTGAATGCATGCTGGAACATAATATGTACATAGTCTCAATGGAGACTTTTAGAAAGGACTTGTGCCTAGCTCAAAGAACATCTGGAATCCTATTGAAAATCAGGTGGTATTTCTCTTTCTGTTGACAGATATATCTCTGATGGCAGGGGAGCCCAGGAGAGCTACAGCAATTCCACATCACTACACTTCAGTGAGGAGCGAGAGAACTAAGTGTATTGGAATTCCCTAAGAATAGGAAACTTTCTCTAATAATACTCAAACATGCCATAAAATGGTAACTTCATCAGGACTGCTCAAAGTGATGTGTCTTAGATAAACTTTAGACAAATTAGAAGTTATCAAGCCCTGATCCAGAAAAATGATAACCATACTGTGTCAATACTCTGTGTCAGGCTGTATGCTACATGTGTCACTTGTATTATATTATCTAACTCTTATAACAAGCCTATTATTATACCCATTTAACAGATGAAGAAACTGAGGCTGAGAGATGTTAATTTATTTCTCCAAGATCACACAGCCAGTCTGTGTTGAAACCATGATTTGAATCTATATTTTGAAAGCCACTTTACTCTATTGATCCTGATCCTACAAAAAGTCTTGTGGACTACAGGCAGTATTCTTGTGATGGAGGAGCTATAATATAATATGGCCGTGACTAACATATTATTAAAATGTTATGCCATTTTATAAACAAACTAGATATAAATTTTAAGCATTCCCTATAAAGCAGCACAAGGTATAAAGTTGATATTGTGAAACCAGTACATGCTTAAGACTTCATCATGCTTCATGATTTTTCAACTGGCAGGTGGTCTTAGTATCCCTAATGTAGCTGTGAATGTAAGGTCCTAGGTGGCTCCTTGTCTTTGAACTGTTTTATAGTTCTGTTTATTGCACAAAAGTTAGAACAATTCAGATGATTCTCGTCTCTAGAAATGTAAATGGATTTCCTCCCAGCAGATAATGACCAATTTTGCGTCAATGAGTAAATTTACTTCAGCATTCCTGGTTGTGTGTGTATGTGTGGACATATATGAGTGTGTGTGTGTGTGTGTGTGTGTGTGTGTGTGTGTGTGTGTGTGTGTGTGTGTGTGTGTGTGTGTGTGTGTGTGTGGTTTAAATTCTTTGAACCAGTTGTGACATGTTACTGATCCCCTATTATTTTATGAGTTAAATAAAATCGTTGACATATAATCATTTTGTATTCATACATGACTCGTGGTTTCACCACTAATTTTTTTTTTTCCTTTAACAGTTCCTTTATTCCCTCCTTCCATTTGAGTATCTACTACAGGGGTCAAATCCAGCCCAAATTCTGCTTTTGTGTGGACCACTAGCCAAGAATAATGTTTACATTTTAGTGATTTAAAAAACAACAAAAAAAATTTGTGGTATGCGAAAATTATACAAAATTCAAATTTTAGAGCTCATAAATAAAATCTGATGAGAACAGAGCCATGCTCATTAGTTTACATATTATCTATGGCTGGATAACAGTAGGGTTGAGTAGTTACTACAGAATCCAGGTTTAACCTTCTTGCCCTTTACCTCCTCCCTATTTATCTACATATTTTAACTCTTTTCTAGATTCCCACCCCTTCAACAGATTGAGCACTGACTGAAGGCATCGTAAATTCATGTTAGTTCTCTGAGCACAGCAAAATGCTTGGCCTGCAGAGCCTAAAATACAAATCTCTAACGCTTTACAGAAAAAGTTTGCCTGCCTCTGTTCTATAAATGACAGGTACTATTCTAACCCTTAGGGATACAGCAGGGATCAGCAAAAAAGAAGTTCCTGTCTATGTGGGGGTTATGTTCTGATAAGAAAGACTAAAAGCAAGCAAATTATGTACATACAGGAGACTATCCCTGTTCTTAGATAATACACACCATAGTATTTCAGGGTAGAGGGTATGATGTATGCAACTTAATCTCAAATGGTTCAGAAAATAGAAACAACATGTGTCTACAAAGTTTTGAGGCCAAATACTAATTTATGTACATTTTAACATTTTATTTCAATCTTATTTTTCCCAATAAGATTTCTTTTGTCAGTCTAGACACTTTGTATGTCTTCTCTTTCTTCTTCTTCTTTTTTTTCTTTGCTGTTATAGTTTTTCCCCTTGTCTTTGGTTCTCTTCAGTTTTACTTAGTGTCCAGATAATGATTTCTAAAAAAATGTATCCTGTTGAGGACTCATTATTCCACAGGTCATGTTTTTCTTTGTTTCTTTGTTTCTCTGCCACTTTCTCTTTGAATCATCCCTTCCCTTCATTATTTCTTTTCTCTCTCTTTGAAACTTCTATTAGATGTGTGTTGGATCTTCTTATTCTGTCATCCATAACTTCACTTTTATAATTTCCATTTTTAAAAATCCTCTATGCTGTAGGTAATTTCCTCAAGTTTGTTTTCCAGTTTAATAATCATCTCTTCTGCTTTTTCTAGTCCATCTGTTTAACCCATCTGATGAATTTTTTATTTTCAATAAAATATAAGCTCTATTATAGTACAGAATTTGTATGTCTTCACCATTTTACCCTAGCACCTAAAATAGTGTTAAAACTTTGTGGATGTTCAATAAATATTTGTTAAAAGAATTAATGAATCAACAAAGTCCTATTCTTTTTCAAATATTTCTATTTTTTCATGTTATTTTTTTTTTATTCTAAATTCTTTCATGTTTTTAACCACTTTATTCTTTTGCAGTCATTTCAGGTTGTTTAATTAACTAAAGTTATTTGGGCATAAAGTTTTCAATTTGATGTATCTGCTGACTTTCCCTTGTGGTGGATTATCCCCTTGTATGGTGAGAAATTTTGAGAGCTCATCTTCAGTGAAAGTTGTCTATTCTGTGAGATTATTTTGTGCCCTGAGTTGCTTAAGTGTCCTTCTTGGGGATTTTTGTATTTGCTTCTCTTAGCAGTTTTCTCTATTTCTAAGCTTAGGACTCCATTTCCAAGTGATAATGTAAAATTGGACTTCCATAGCCTAAGGCCTCCAATTTTCATGAGAATCATTATTCTCCACCTCAGCCCAACCTAGACTACTGAGTAGAAGAAGAAATTGGCAATTCCTTAGCCTTCAAAGAGTGAAAACCTCTTTAAGATCCTAATTTATAGAGGAATTTCAAATCCAGCTCCTTTTTAAGTGGCCCTAGGGTCACATTTCTTGGTCTTACATGGTAAAAATCTCAATTCCTGGTACCACTTTGACTTTGAATTTCTTCCTCTTGTCTAGTTTTTGAAGCTTTTGCTTTCTGAATTTTGTGTTTAGCTTTATATTTTAAAATAGGTCTACTCTAGTCATTATTTCTATCAATTTGGAACAGCTGGGAGTATTATGTCATGACTGTCATTTCTAGGTAGAAAGATGATTTTGGTCCTATACGTTTTGCTAATGAATGTCATCGAATTATCCAAGAGACTACACTAAGAATCATCATCTCATTTTTGATTTTTAGAGTTCTGGCAGTGTTCTGATCGATATTATCATTCAAATAAACTCAATAAATTTATTGTGCTAAATATTTTAGGAAACATAAAGGTGACTAACATAGTCTCTGCACTCAGAGGCAAATATTATTTAGTAGAAGAATTAAGAAATGTTAATATATAATCATAAGGATATAATATGTCTTTAAGTGCTATGGAGATGCATACAGGTTTAGAATAATGCATGTTACGTATATTAAACAAAATACTAAGCTTATTGAAAGAATGAAAAGGTAATCGAAAGAATGCATTTTCTTGTAGTTTATAGTATTATTAGAACGTAAAAATAAAAAAAAAATAAAAATAAAGTATGAATGGGGATGGGCAGGTATATACAGGTAACTTAATTTGAAATTTACTATCCTAGAGACCTAAAAAGAAAGATGTTGAGTATATTCTTAAGGTTAAATTTAAGAACCAGACCACTTAAAATTTAGTTTGAACAGTTCCTCCTCCTCAATGTCCTGATTCTCTGATTGGTTAGTTTCACTAGTTTCCAGGAAGAAAAACGTAGTGAGCATTTTTGTCTCAGGCAAACCAGTGCCACCTAGTGGTTACAGAAGATTATTGCAGGAATGAAATCTATACTTAATTTTCAGATGCTACTTTATTATAATTAGCTAACAAAAGTGGGCCATGGTCTAACTGGAAAGGGAAATCAAGTAGTCTAAGACAACAGCATTGCTTGATCATTAGATTATGAGAATATAGGATCAGATAAAAATGGATTATAGACAAAATTTCACATCAGAGATGACATCAAACTGTATTTTGGAATGAACCTTAAAGCAGTATCTGAGTCTTTAGAGAGAATTGAGAAAGGGAAAGTTGGTGTAAATGAGGAAGAGGCTGAAATACTGAAGGTAACAGTATTTTACTAGAATACTCTCTTCTTTTCCTTCACCTAATTCTTACTTAGCCTTTGGATCTTAATATAAAAATGACTTCTTCTGGACAATGTTCCTTCACCTCTCAGGTCTGTATTAGATGAATCACTTATGTCCTCCTGCAAACTGCTATCCCCAGGATGCTACTGACTACACTCCATTGTCCCTTCCCATTTTTATCTATATTCCTCGTTATAGTCTGTACTCCTTAAAAGCTGGTACCATGTCTGTTTTATTTACTATTTTATCCCTAATGCTTAGGATAGTATCTCACATACAGTAGGCACTTCAAAAATATCATGTACAGAATGAATGGTCAGATTAATGAACAGAATAACTGTGATGGAAATGTCCAAGGAATAAATATTGAAAGTTAATATCAGTAAAGCTTAAATGAAAAAAGAAAATATTTTCAGGAAAATCACTAGTAGAAAAAAACTTTTTTTTCTTCATTGTATATCTATTCTCTACATGATATCCATTTATTTGTGATCTCTGGCACTTCAAAGTTTTCAGAGTACTTAACTTCTCTCTACCTCAGTGGAGGAGAAATAGTAGTACAAAGCACACACTTTCATAGAGATTAAATAAAAGCATATATAAAGCATATAAAAGAATGTGTAGCACATATTATATCCTTAAGAGGTGGATTTTATTATTTCACATACCTCATCTCAAAAACTCCGTGAAGCAACCTGGAGAGAGTCAAAGAAGGTAGGTATTTTTTAATCCTATTTCACAAATTAGAAAACTAGTGATTACAGAGGCTAACTATGCATATGTAATTATGGAGTCAAACCAGTTATTAAGATTCTGAGTCCCCAATATCTAAATAATAGTTTGTTGTCCTTTCTACAGCATTATGTTGCTTGCCTAGGAGAGAAGTAAATAAGGACATTTGAATGCTAAATAACGGCTGCATTGCAGAGAATGAAAATAAGTTGTAAGAGGTGTATTACTTTTCTACTGTTGCTCTAACAAATTACCACAATATTAGTGACTTAAAATGACACTCATTATCTTACGGTGTTGTAAGTTGGAAGACCAACACAGTTCTCTCTTGGATAAAATCAACGGGTGGCAGGGGTGCGTTCACCTCTGGAGGCTCTGGAGGAGAATTTGCTCCTTGCGTTTTCCAGCTTCCAGAGGCCACCTGCCTGCCTTCCTCCATCTTCACAGCCTGCAATGGTGAGTTGAGTCCTTCTCACATCCCATCACTGAGGTCCTCTTCTGCCTCTGTTTTCTACTTTTAAGGACCCTTGTATGACACTGGGCCCACCTGGATAAGGCAGGACAATCTCTTTATGTTAAGGTCAAGTGATTAGCAAATTTAATCCCCTTTTTCCTTGTGAAGTTACATATTCACAGGTTCCAGAGATCAGGATGTGGACATCTTTGAGTGGACCAGGGTCATTATTCTGCCTATTCCAGAGGAATCGTGAATTCTAAGGAGAATACTGGCAAGGGGATTTCTCAAATGAAAAAAAAAGGGAAGGCATTTATAGGCACAGTATTTTCAAATGGAAGTGTTAGAGGTATCACTATAAGCTCCCTGATTATATATCATTAACTCACATTGATCTTGTGAGTTAAAAACCTCTGGGTGTTTTTTTAACAATGGCTAAACCAGAATCTATCCTATTTTGTACTTCTGTAGTTTTATTTTTTCAATTTGAACAAATGTAGGGATTTTCATATATTTCTGTTAAATTTTATCTTTAGATTTCAGCTCAAATTTTTAGTATAGTTTTGTTTCCTGGTTCTGTCTTCAGCCATATTTTCTGTGTGATATAGGTTTTCTTTTATCCTCCGATTTGACCAGAATGATCATTATATATTATATCTTCATATAATTTATGACAATTCATAAAAAAAAATTTGGCTACAATTACCCAGTTAACTTGGAGCTTACCTCATTATATCAAACTCTTATTTTAGAGTCTCATGCACAAATCTCTTGAAAGACTGAATTAAATGCTTTTCTGAAATTAATTTATATCATGACTATATAATTCTCATTTTAACTGAAAGATCAAATCACAACAGAAGTATAAAGTATAATATGTCTTATCTTTAGTTAGTTTGGTTCTTAGGGACTACCAAACTATCTTCTAAATGTTCATAAAATATACTTAATTATGTAACGTGGTATTTTACTTTTCTGTTCTAAAGTTTTTAGTGTCTACTTTTAAACATTTTTTTTTTAAAAAAGCAGGTGATTTATCATCTTTTCCAATTTTTCCAGTTTCTCTGAACTTAACAGTGGGTCTCAGGTTACCTGTAAACAGCTGTGGAATGTAATTTGTGCCTAGACACATGAACTTATTTGAAACAGATAGGTGTTTGCTTACTATCTCCTCACCTATCTCGAGTTTCAGTTCTCTCTCCTATGTTGTTTCACATTTACCACTTTAAAGTCTATTTTCCATACCAGGAAGGAACACACAGAAAGAGTCAAATCTCTTTTTTTGAATTTGCATTATCTACTAGGTAAATCGATAATTTTATGTTCATAAAAATATACGCAGGCTTATTTTTCTCTGCCCTCTAACATATTCTCCACCCTGGTTAAACCCAATCTCTTTCTCTTCCTCTTTAAGGTACCTGGTAATCCAGTCCTCAATAATTTCTCTACATTACTTTATAGTTTGCATCACATAGTTTAACAGTGGAAAGTGGAACAAATATTATCTTCCATTTGATGCTAATTGTTTTTCGTCTCTCAGAATAATTAATTTCTTTACCTTTTCTGTACACTTGCAAAGATGAGGTTCTTGCTAAACAAGAATACGAGGCACTCCACATACACTTGTTGGTTGGTTTCCTTTTTAAACATATTTGGCAAGATGTTCTTCAAATATTAATCTTCTTGAATAATTTTCTGTTTGGAGAAACACAAAGAAAGAATACTTGGAATTCCTTTTAATGTAATAAAGATAACAGCAACAGTAGTAGTATTAAAGCCAAACAAACTACCTTAAGAAGTCCCTCCCTTCTCCAACCCTCCACCAGTGATTCATTGATCATTTCCCTAGGCGATTTAACAACAATCTCAGTCACATTTGGGATGGTAGTTTGGAATTCTATCGTTAAAGATGTAAGATTTTTTTTCTACTTTCTCAGTCAAGGGTGCATTTCTTTATTCCTCCTGCCTTGTTCTAGAAAAAGGTACCAATTTGAAATTCTTTGAAATTATGCCTTATTTAAATATTAAATTTAGAAACCACATCACTCCCTTGCCCCTTTTTTTTAGCTTGTAGAAATGGAAAATGTTTAAAAACAAATAATAATAGTGTTTAATAATAATAGATTTTAAAAAATGGTATATAGAATAGTCAATGTATTGATAATCATGCACTAATGTACTAATGTGACATCAGGAAAGAAAACTGCCCTAATATTTTAGAAATTTTGCTCTTAATTTTGGCTAAAATATCAGGAAATTCATGAAATGAGGCTTTGGTCTCTAGCAAGCAAAAAAAATCAACAGAAATAGAATCCATTGTTCATGAACAGGAGGTTGTAATACAGGTTGGTATTTATGGTAGCAAGCCTAATTCTTCCGCTACATTAAATAGTCAAAATTCTGGTTCACCGTTTATTTTGTTCAGCTAGGCAACCTGTTGATTATCAATCTACGACTTCTATGATCTATGTATTCCCATGTGATTTGTCTCTATTAATGAGATATGGGGATTCGGGTTGCCACCATGACAACCAAGCAATATGGCTTGTTTGCTATTTCCTATATACAGAAGCTCAGAAAGTAACATCTTTCCTGCTGATGCTTACTTAATACCAGGAGCTGGTAACTATGGAGATTTAGATGGAGATTACTTGGCTAAATTGTTTACATAGTACATGCAACCTGATAAGCATGAGACAGTTAAATATGTCAGAGTCAAAACATTACTCTGTGCAGTCTGTTTATTAAAAATCTTTTAGTATTCTCTGTTATTCTCACAACCACATTATCATTATAATTTTTTCATCCATTCCATAAGAAGAAATTAGTATCTTCCTTTTTTTTAGGTAGATTCTGTTGAATGAGTTGGAGATAATAATGACAATATTTGCATAATCTTGTACCTTTGTTTTCTCATCAGTAGTACTATCAACAATATTTACTGTACATTATGATGCATAAGATGTGCAAACTTAAATTGGTATAAGAAAAAGCTCTTCATCCCACACTATTTACGATTTAATGGAAAAGACAGTACAGAAGTAAAAGGATATAAACAAGATAGCATGTGCACAGTTGAGATGAAAGAGATCATTTTGTTTGGGGGATAAGAACAACTGGGTTTTGGTCACCTTACCTTGGAGCAAGAGTAGAAGCATAAGCAGACAGAATAAGTGACTGACAGAGGACATTACAAGGGTAAGAAACTCAGGGAACAAATGCCTTGAATAGTGGTAGAAATGAGTAGAGCTCTGAAGTTAAAGTGGGTTAAAGCTCCTAGTCAGAAGTATAATTGGAGAGTTGGGTTGAATGTATATTTCAGGAACACATTTTTACCAAGTTTATCATTGACCTCCATTTATTTGCCCACAATTTCTAGGCCATTAAGAATGCATTCTTCTAAATTAATAACTAAAATGTTTTAGATATTTCAAAAGAGAAAAAAATATATCATGGTTTTCATTACCTGCCTTCTTCATTTTTCCGGCAGAATTTCTAGGACAGTCTATTTTCCTTGACCCCAACGCATGATTTTTAATCATCATGGAGTATACCAAATCTCTTTGAATCTACATTCCACATTCGGTAGGACAAATAAGACTTGATTCATTGATTTTTTTTTTTTTTTGGTAGAACCTAGCATTGCGACTGTTGGGGAGATTTGGCTTAAATTTGAGCAGGTAAATAGATAAATTTAAAAAATTCTTTAGTTAAATTCCCCAAAGTGAACTGTGCAAAGAAACGAGACCATACAGAAATCTAGAGAGGAAAATTAGTAATGTTACTGTTGTGAACTTTTTACGATAACTTTTGACCGCCATTTAGGCCACTTTGGGTAATAAAGCGCCAAACATGTTTATATTTTTAGCAAAAATAAGTGTGGTACAGACTCTCTCACGGATTCCATGTGTCTCGGGCCGTTTGGAAAATTCAGGATCTAAAATTTTCCAAGATTTTCACGAGAACAGTTCAGAAACTAGAAGCATCCTCAACGTCCAGAAGTCCTAGGTCGGTATCTGATGGGGGACCGAGGCAGCGGTTATGAAAAGGAGGACGGACACCGTACCCCAGACGCCGCGGAGGAAAGGAGAAGGGGGTGCGGAGCGAATCGGAATTCAGTCCTGGGAGAGGACCGTTCAAAAGCCGAGAAACAGAAAAAATGATTCTTAAAACTAGATGTGCCGGGGAAAGCAGCTGTGGAGACGACCGCCGGTAGGAGGAAGCAGGGTTCGCACTCACATCTAAGCTTCAGACTTCAAGCCAGTTGTTCCTGCCTCACAGCAGGGCGTTGTGGGGGTCCCCACAGAGGCAGTCTGGAGGTGCCTCGGGACCTGACGCTGAGCCACTCCCACCCTACTCAGAGCGCCCCGCGGCCTGGCGCGCGTGCGCGCGCAGGAGCCGGGCCTCGGATCGCGCCGCTCGCCCCACCCCTCGGAGCCCCGCCCCCTCGGAGCCCCGCCCCCAGGTGCGCACCGCTCGCGGGCGCGCCGCCGTCCCAGCCTGCGCCGGGGCGCGAGGGCCCGAGCGGCAGGCGCGCACGCGTCCGCGGCCCCCGTCTCTCTGGGAGCACAGTCCTCAGGTTCGTTCCGCAGGAGACCGAACCCGGCTTCCCGTGCCGAGCGCTCTTCCCGCCGGAGCGTTGCCGGCCCTGCGGTGCTGGGGCACTCGGGGCCGAGCACCGGGGCCGCGCGCGCGCGCGCGAATCCGCGTCCACACCCGTTTTGGAGCGCCGTCATCTGCGCGGACTCCGCAGACCGTCCGCGTCCCGGCCTGGCAGCGCTGCGGCCGCCGCCGCGGCCCCGTCCCCGGCCCTGAGGTGAAGTGGGCGCCGACAGCAGTCGCTGCGCGGGGATCGAGTGCTCGGGGCGGGGCAGCCGAGGGCGGCCGCAGAGTGTCTGTAGAGTGGCTGTAGAAGGAGAGCCTGCGGCGTGTCGGGGCTGTGGAGGGCTGCGGACTTCGGCTGGAGGCCGAGCAGCGGAGCGAAGGGGCACCTGGAATAGTTCCTCCAGTGCGCCAGGTAGCGCGGTTTTCCGTGTGCCCTGTCGGGGATGCTGTCTGCTGCCCCCAGAGTGTTGGTGTGCGGATGCCGAGCGTGATGGAGGGGGCCCTCTTGGGACACAGGACCCGCCAGAGGACGGCCGCGAGGGCTGCGTTTGGCTGGACGTGGTCGTTTCCATCATCAGGGCATCGTTAGGAGGGAAATGTTCTGAAAGTCAGTTTCCCTCCCGAACAGCTGGGTCATTAGCGCTCGTTATTCCTTGGAGGGAGTTTCGTGCCGTGATCATTAGCGTGCGTGGTGGAAGGGAGTTTGGGAGAGGTGAAAATGTGCGCATCTCGTGACCCGATTTTGGGGGAAAAATCCTGATTCCTAAAACACGAAAAGAAAAACTCCGGAATATTTTGGCATCTGTGACAGTCAGGTAGGCTGGAGACACTTCTCTGTTGGAGGCGATAAAAGCTCAAAGAGAGAGTTCCCCCTGGGCTCCCGAGGCTTAAATATACATTTAAAAATAAGTCTTTGCACTTTTGCATCTTTTTCACCCAGCCCTCAACCCCCTCCTCTCTGGCAATCACCAGTTCTCTGTATCTGTGTTTTCCTTTACTTTATTCATTTCTTTTGTCCCTTAGATTCCTCATATAAGTGAAATCATACATATTTATCTTTCAGCCTGCTACCTTCTAGGTCCATCCATGTCGTTGCAAATGATAGGGTTCCATTTTTTTTAATGGCTGAGTAATATTCCATTGCATATATGAACCGTAACTGCTTTATCCAGTCGTGTGTTGATGGGCACTTACCTTGCTTCCAGGGCTTGGCTATTGTGAATAGCACTGCAGTGCACATAGGGATTGGTAGATCTTTACAAATTAGTGTTTTGATTTTCTTTGGATAAATATCCAGCAGTGCAATTGCTGGGTCCAATGGTAGTTCTAATTTTATGTTTTTGAGGAACCTCCAAACTGTTTTCCACAGTGGCTGTACCAGTTTGTTCCAAAGTATAAATCAGTAGCTAAAAATAGTCCCGGGAATTTAGAGTATAGCAAGGGGTGCATAGTCAGTATTATTGTGATGGTTGTGTGTAGTGCCAGATGGGTGCTGGAGTAATCGAGGACATCACTTCATGGATATAAATGTCTAACTTTTTTTTTAATTAAAAAAAAGATAAAAAGAAAAAAAACATGCTGAATTGTGCAACGATGCCTACTGTATGAAGACAGGGTGGTCATTGTTGACCTTATCAGTGCTGGCTCAGAGGGGTGACTGGGGGAGAGGAGAGTGTGGGACCAGGACATCCAGCCTGGTATAGGCAGAGGAGAGATTGCGAAGTAAGAAAGTGGAGACAGAAAATACAGACCTCTCTTTCAAGAAGTCTAGTTGTGGGGGGAAAAAAGTTGATATATTGTGGTGGGATAAAAAATGATTTGAGGTTGAGAGAAGGCTTTGTTTTGCCATTTTAATTGTGAAAAATTTATGTATACAAAAAAAAGCATAACATACATAGTTTAAAGAATAAAATAAATATCTTGGACCCACAACTAACTTCAAGGAAAGAACATTACAAGAATTTTAGAAGTCCCTCCATAATCACATGCTACTGAAGGGAGGTTATTTGAAAAGAATAAAAACATGAAATAAATAAGTTTTAAAGAATGAAGATAATCACATTTACTTTCTATCAACGGCATTCTGAAAGAACAGAAGGGGAGGAAAGGGGTGGGTATATGTTGAATTGCCAATTGTGAGCCAGGCTCAGAATTATCTCATTTAATCATGACAGCAATCCTATGAGGTTGGAGGTGTTATTCTCGTTGGGCAGGTGTGGAAAATGGGTCGCAAAGGGAGGTTTATTTACTTATGAATGTCTCAACTAGCACATAGGTAGAGCTGAGATTCCAACCCAGGGATGCAGACTCAGTTCTGGTGCTTTATATTTTGTGTCTGCCCAGAAAGTGATATTACATATATTTAGGAAAGACTCCATACAAGAGAACATATTAGGGCACTTCGTGCTCTTGGAGTTATTTGAGTTAAAATCAGACTAACAAGGCATTAATCCTTGAATATGTGCTGTTTAAATGTATTTTTCTCCAAACAGGGTTTATTATAGGGGAATCTTCCCTTCAGGGTAAAAGCAAATTTATTTCGTACATTCTATATTTATTTGAATGTCTTTTATATTCCTGATAGTAAACTGTGTGCCAAAAATACCAAGATGAATAAAATTTACAATCTTTGCCCTTGAGTTTAATTGAGAGGATGACCTTTATGAGAATTTTGTAATTTTCTACTAAATGGTAATATTACTAGTGTGCGAATTAATTGGATTAAAAATAGTTTTAAGCACAAGATTTTAGGATCTTGTTACATATGAGAAAAAGTACTGGATAACTTACGTGGGTACCATGGTGTCATTATTTCCCCATTCAGCAGGAAATACTGTCATAACATTTAAGTTAAATCATGTTGACAATTAGTACTGTTTTATTATTATACTACCTTCAGTAAATTTTAAAATACTAGAGAAGAGAGCATTTATAATTTACCCCTGTTAAAAGGCTTGATTTTATAGTGCTTTTATTGAGAAGCCAGTGATATATAGCTGGTCAAGATTTCTTTCAAGTCATCTGCCAAAGATGTTTTTAACCCCTTCTTCCAAGAAATCTTAAAAGTATAGTTAATACCAGAGTCCATTTAAGCTTTTATGACTCAGAGGCAGAAAAAGCATGTTATTGAAATATATAACATTACCTTAGGCATAGCTTTAGGTAGGTGGATAGAAAGGATAACAGGACATTTTCAAAATTTATGATAGCTTCTTCAGTTTTCTCAAGTGGGAATCAGGTCATAATTTGAGGATGATGCTGTGGGTGGAAGCTTTGGAGGTTTGAGGATTGGAAAAGTGAATAGACTAGTGAAATACACAATGCCGGGCAGTTAAACAGTCATGCAGAGCTATGAAAAGTCCAGAAGAGGAAATACAGGGTGCTGTATATGGGTACACAAAATAAAGGTGTTAATTTTAATTTTATATGCAAGGTATTTCGTAACCCATTTCCATTGCCTGTCTTTACAATGTCATCTGGAGCATATACCTGCACCCTTAGCCCCAAAGCACTTTGCCTGTATCTCTGCCATATCATAGGTATCCCTGTTCTTTATACAAGTTAAGCCCTTTTGGGGTCTAGCTTTTCCACTCCTTTTTCCCTCTGCCTGGAATTTCCATTTCATTCCTTCCCAAGCTCTTTACCTCAGTTGCATTTATCACATTATATTAAATTTATCTATCTGCAAAGTCAGTGATAGTGTCTAACATATTATTTTTCATTATGTTGGTACACAGATCCCTCAGTAAATGTTAAATGAATGTGCTGCTTTTCCTCTTCCTTTGATCCATAATAGAGGTCAGCAGACTTTTCCTGTAAAGATTAGACAGTAAATATTTTAGGTTTTGTGGACCGTATATCCTCTGTTTGAATTACTTAACTCTGCTGTTGGAGCATAATAGCAGTCATAGACGATATGGACACTGGTGAGCATGGCTGTGTTCCAATAACTCTTTGAATTTCATATTATTATTGTTATTATCTTACCAACGATTAAAAAATGTGAAAAATACTCTTAACTCAGGGCCTGTACAAAGCAGGCCCCACTTCTTCCATTGCAGTTTGCTGACCTTTGATCTATAAGGACTCTCAGCAGGCTTTGATAAGGGAGTATGCAGTAAGATGATATAGGTTATAATATTACCATTGGTGATAGAATAGCAAAGATAAATAAAGCAGTCTTTTTTTTTTTTTTTGTCAAAGATCTCATGGTGAAGTTCAAGATTAAGATATGTAAACAAGTAATGATGACACAGTATAGTAACTACAATTACAGTTTATTGAATATAGATGTAGGACAAAGGAGTGATAACCAGCTATGCTTGTGAGGACCAGAAGTAACCTATAACAGTCATCTATTGGAGAGAAGAAACATTTTCAGCTAAGAGCTTTTCTGAGAATCAAGCTTGCTAAGGTGATTGAACACATCTCTTACCGGAAGGCTGTGTACATCAGGATGACTCTATTTTATAGACTATAATCTGAATTAATTTCTCTCAGAAATTAATACATTTCAAATGATTTCTCTCTAATGATTATTTCTAAAGGTCATTTACATTTTTTATTGCTTTGAAAAACATTTAATGTAGTAATCAATATTTTTAAAAATACATTTATTTTTGATACTGCATTTTGTATTATATAACGCATAGTCTTTATTTAAGTGGGCTTTCAATTTTCTTGCAATTTATTAGATTTAGTATGAATTATTTTTATCTAGGAAACTAGGAAAGTTAAATATTTGATTAATTATTTAAAGATATCAGATTTTTAAAAATTAATTATTTAAAGCAGATCAACAAACTTAATGCATTCCTCAGTTATGCTGTGCAGCAATGAAATGTAACAACATTTAAAAAAAATTTTGTACCCTTATTTCTGGTCTTTGTCATTGATTTTTAGCAAACTCACTGTTGGGTGATAATTGTAATTCTGGTTACCTCTTGTTTCACATACTATTTATTTTACAGGGTCTTCAAATTGCTGTTCCATGTGTTCTGTCCAGGTAGGAGAGACAGCTTGGAATATGCTTAACTTCATCTAACCTGAGACTGAAACATCTGTCTCTTCATTTTTGTAATTAAAAATGGTATGTGCTTGACTGTGTGGTCTCAGTTGTTTTTTTTTCTCCCCCCTCTGCTTTACTAGACTGATCCAGAAAACATGGCTACTGCAATTAGGGAGGTGGGAGTTTGGAGACAGACCAGAACACTCCTACTGAAAAATTACCTAATTAAATGCAGGACTAAAAAAAGTAGTGTTCAGGTAAGTTAAATGCCTTTCTTATGCCTCATTGAAGTTTATTCTGTGTTCCATTTTTAACAGATATTTATTTTGCTGGATAAATTTTTATTATAATTTTATATTTTTTGGTCCTTTTAATTTGCTTGTGAAGTAAAAACTTGTGGTACCCACAGAAAAGTACTCAAAAATTACCTGTTTTCTAAATGTTAAAAATATTAAAGATTTCTAAATTCAGTTAATTTCTAATATCAGTGCTTAATTTTGAATTTTTAGGCAAGCATTTTTCCGTTTCATGAAATGAAAAATATATTTCATAGACAATTTTGTAGGACATTATTTCATAGTTTATTCTTTATGACCTCTCATCTTTTGGATTCTGGATTGAATTGCCTTGGATTACCAAAGTTATGTCATATATTTGTTCTTATAAGTATACATTACTTTAAAAGATAAAAGAAAGTAAGACCTCTGGCTAAGTAGTTAATAATCATTTTAAAGGATGAAAATATATCGTTCATCTTCTGAAACCAGCAAAACAATTAAACAGCAAGATGAAATAAAAGATAGTTCATCCCTATTAAAGTGGACTATTGAATTTAACTGAGTAGTTTTAGTAGTAGCAATTTAGGTCTAATTAAATCATGAGTTTTAATTTAGAATTGAATAAAGAATTTTATGGTGATACCTAATAGGAATGTTTGGTAAGTTACTTTAAAGTTATATATGAATAAATGTATTATATTTTACATTAGTAATTAGTAATGTTTAAATATTATTTTTTATGTCATTTAATTATATGACTTGATTTTTAAAATACTTCGGTAAATTTGAATATAAAAAAAAATTATATAGTATGTCTGTCGAGTTAGGTGAGATGTTCAACACAGTATATCTTTTACTTTATGGAAGGCAGCTGTGCTCACCACTATACCACCAATGCCAGCTTGTTTTTACTCTTTGTACTTAAGAAAACAGCCAAATGTCTCATGTTTTTTCTTAGTGTTAATTATGTTATTTGGATAGAAATCTTGCTGAATTTTGCTGCTACTGTTATACTATATCATCATTTTGTTTCCTTTATTATAGGAAGTTCTTTTTCCACTATTTTTTTTATTTTGGTTAATATTAATTAGCATGATGCATCCAAATAAGAAATATGAAGAAGTGCCTGATATGGAACTTAACCCTATGGACAAATCTATCCTCTCTAACCTAATTCTCGGATATACTCCAGTGACTAATATTACAAGAAACATCATGCAGAAGGTTTCTACTGATCACCTTCCTGATGGTATCGTGAGCTTATATATGTAGTCTATCTGTGACAGAAAGGCTCGTCAATATTTTTCTGCTTGCTTTATTAACATTCTTAACACTTAGAGATTTGTCCCTTTACCAGCATATACTTTTATAAAAATATTAAAATCATTTCATTCTGCTGCCTTTTACTTTTTGTAACAGTAATGTGGTTATATTCTTGGTATTAAGCATATTTCCTGTGTTTTAATATTTTATATTGAATTTTTAGGCCATTTATAAAATAAGTATATTTGTACAGGATAAAATAGTTGAAGGACTATTTCATTTTGATTCTGACCTGTATCATAAGAAGCTAGAACTACATGATAAATATTATAAAGCAGTGATCTTTTAAGATTGCCATGCTTATTTATGGAGGCGTATGGTGTAAACTGAAGAAGTACTTAGCTTTGGAGACTATGGCTAAGTACCTAAGTCTGTTTTTCTCAGTTCGTACTTCTCACAAAGAAATAGATTAGAAAACAGTGTAAGCAACGAGGTACTATTGGGTCTAAAGTGGCTGTGAGAGACCCTAAGGCAAGAACTGGAGAAAGTGACAGCAATGTTCACACTGTGATGATTGATTTAATGAAATGAAAAGCTGGATTGTAAAAAATAACAGATTAACATGTCTTATATTGGATAGTTATAATTAGTTTTATTAATTAGTATGTGTCATCACATTATTGGATAATGTGTCATTGAATAGAAGATGTTCATGCAACTGGAAACCAAATAAATAACTTATTCTCCCTTGGTTTCTTTCTGGCTTATTGCTATTTAATATTTTTGTCAAACACATACATTACTGGTATATAACATATTTGTTGATTTATCATATTAAGCACAAGTAGCATGTATAGCTATAAGAATTTGGCATATCAGCTCAAAAAACTGATCAGAAATGTTGAGAACAAAACTCATTGGTAATTCTGAGGAGGAGAAAAACTATGTAGCAAAGAAATTCAAGTCAGTGTATATTAACTTAGATGCCAAAATAGTATAAAAATATCTAGGGTTTTTTTTTTGTTTGTTTGTTTTTTGTTTTTTTTTTTTTTTTTAGGTTCTGTCTTTTTAACAACAGAACTATCTGAAAGTGAGATACACATACATACATAGTAACCTGACTGGGAGTTTGTTGAACTAACACTCTTTTTATTCATATCAATCCTGGAGCCCTGTGTTCACTTTAAAAGTCTGGAAAATCATGATAATTAATATTTAAGTATACTTTATAATTTACAAGGCATTTTCTTATTTGTAACTACATTCGATCTTAACCCAGTGTGATCAGGTAGGTATTGTAGATGAGGATGCTGAAGTTTGGAGAATTTATTGTTTACCTGTGCTCACACAGCTATTAAGTAAGAAAGTTAAGTTCTAATCCTATGTTCTTTCCATTTCATCACATTTTCTGGAGCTTCTGTAGTGAAAACTAGTTGCTTGTAAATAAAACTTCAAGATTATATTTAAAAATTAGGATTACCTGATGTGAAGGGACCTAAATGATGGTTACAGTTTTTTCTCCGTAGAGGACCTACGGAAGGAACAAGCAATATTGGGTTTAAGTGGCAATTTTTATTCAAAGAAGAGTCGCATAACAGTTACTAAAATACATATTTAGTGCCTGAAAAGGGTTATGGGATTTTCTTCATAAGAAGAAATGTTTGAAAATAAAATATCCACGCATTTATCAAGGAGTTTTTTATATAGTTTTACTTTGAGATAGATAAGTGAACTTCATATAATGCATATAAGTATATATTCTATTTTATCTTTAATAACATGTATTACATTGACACAATTTATGTACTCAAATGACAGTTATGAAATAGTGTCTGTAAAATTGTACTATTATTTTTTAGTATTTTTAGAAAGTCTCTTCATTTTCTAAGCGAGAGCATAAAACAAAAGTGTTAATAAAATATGTTCACCAAATACAATGGTAAATTTGGTTTATTATAGTAAAATATTTTAATTTGTGAGTTAACTATATTGTTATAACATTTTATAGTTATAATTACTGAAGAATATGAAGATGAAAAAGAATTGGTAGCATCCAGTCTTTCCAAGTTCAGCAACTTTGTAGGTGTGGTTTTCAAAGACTTCATGTCCTACGAACTTCGTTTTTTTCCTGATATGATTCCAGTGTCTTTTGTTTATATGGATTCAAGAGGTAAATAGCCCTGTATACTTATTGAAATTTATTTAAATCCATGCTTTTGCTGCTCTTAGTTCATATGCAAAATTTAGTGGGGTCAAACATTGGCATTTTTGACTATGCTTGTTTGTTCAGATAAGAAAACTGTCCAGTGCAGCATAAAATATATATACATATATACATATAGTCAAATATCTATCTCCATGTCTATATAATATAAAATATAAATTAACATCCATTTTTATTTTAATACGTTTATATAATATAAATTACAGCAACAAAATGAAAATATCTTGAATTGTACGACTTTCTAAATATTTTCTTCTCTATGTAATTGTTTTCACATATGATATATTACATGTCTTTAAAACCTCAAGATTTTCTACCTGCGAACTTTATTAGTTTCATGTTTGAAACATGGAGAACAGCCTTCAATTCTTAAACCTGTGAAAAGAGATTATCAACCACAGACATTTGTTGAGCAATGTCAAAATAATTATGCTAAGTATTGAATATGTGGTTTGATTCTGAAAAGCCCTCATAGAAAATTTTTTTCCTGTTCTCTTAAGCTGGACTTGCTCTTGCAGCTGAAAGTGCTTTGAAGCTGCTAAGTCATTGTAGAATGACTTACCTTAAAACAGAAAAGTGACTTATTTTAGATAACTTTATAATTATTTTTTTCTTTCTGTTTGTATTCATTTATCATTTAGTATCCTAACACATGTAACATTTTATTTCAAAAATTTCAAATAAACATATAGGAACATGATAAGTATTATTTGTCTTCACAGGGCAATTGCTTATTTCTTTGGTCCCGGAAAGACAGATTAATCTTATCACTTTGGCAACCCTCCATATGTTATCTTTAGAGGAAGGCACTTGCAAGTCATGAAAAATCTTATGTCTCACATTTTTTTCCCATAGCTGGCTGTTCAAAATCATGTGAAGCTGCTCAGTTCTGGTCCTCTGGGTTCACAGTTTTACAAGCATCCATAGATGCTGCCATTATACAGGTAAATATGGTAAAGGAGGGAACATAAGAACAAACTGTATTTTAACAACTATGCCCTGAGTCTTTACAATAGGATTTGGTTTGACTGTTGTCAGATGTACAAAATACAAAACTTTTTACAGCTCTTTTAAAAAAAAAAAAGAAGTCATATTTTTATTATCTTAATCGTAATAGATTTTTTTTTAACAAACATCACTTATTTGCCAAACATTGTTTCTAAGTTATATACTAATATTGACCCATTTAATCTTTAACAATCCTATGAGATTGGTGCTATTATTATGTCCATTTTATGTGTGAAACTGAATCACAAAGTTAAATAACTTTCCAAAACTCAGTTAATTACTAACAAAGCTGGTTCAAACAATGGCTTTTTTGGCTCCCAAGCCTGCATTTTAATACTGTAATACATCTAGGATTGTGTGTAGCTATTACAGCTACATTCTAAAGACGTGCTCAGACCTGATCCAGTGTTTCACATTTTAGTAGAAATGAATACGAGACCTCGAACAGAAGACCTATCTGTGTTAGTTGTTAGACTACTACATGGTAAAATAGCTACGGTAATAATGCTTTACTTGACAGCATTGTTATAAGAACCAAGTGAGATGATTTATGTAGAATTGTCTTTTTTTTTTTTTGACCCCTCTTTACCCCATCTACCTCCCCACTCTGCAGTTGTCTTACAAACTCTTACAACATGGTATAAACATATTATGAGTCTATAATATTTTGTAAATGCAGTAATACAGAAGTTCAACGTAAAGACAGAGAAATATTGGATATATCACATTGATTGTGCTTTAGTTGTTTGTGTTTCAGCTGAAGACCTTAGCCATCTACAAGCCAGACCAGTGACTGGACGAGTAGGCAGACTGGATCTCATTTTAGACTTTCAGTTGAATGTTAGAATGTTAGAATAATGGCATAGTTTCATTATTCTATCCATATGTGCTGTATCTATAAATTTTAAAACAATAGAAAGATATACTATTTACTTAATTATACTATTTAAAAGAATATTTTAAAAGTCATTCTTTTATGATACTATAATCATTCTGTAATTCCTCAATTTTATAAATGCATACTTTGCTTAAGATGCTAACTGTGCAATTTTATTTCCTCTGACAAATTTCGTCAAAATAAGTATATACTTCTCAGCTTCATACTTTAAACTTTATGGTCAGCTTCCAGAATGAATAAAAGCAATATTCTATTCTATCATGATATTGTGGTCAGTCATTTTATTGCAGGTGTGTATAGATTCTTGAGCAATGTATTTGTACTAGGTCACTGACTAAACTTTTCTCACACTTTATTAGGGGCTGTGATCAGAACTCAATTAATTGAATATATTTACATTTTCTAATTCTAGTTGAAGACCAATATTTCTCTGTGGAAGGAGCTGGAGTCTACTAAAGCTGTTATTATGGGAGAAACTGCTGTTGTAGAAATTGATACCTTTCCCCGAGGAATAATTTTAATATACTTGGTTATAGCATTTTCACCCTTTGGATACTTTTTGGCAATTCATATTGTGGCAGAAAAAGAGAAGAAGTTAAAAGAGTTTTTAAAGATAATGGGACTTCATGACACTGCCTTTTGGTAAGTTATAAGTTCATTATTCAGTATAATTAATAATTATATTAAATATACAAATCTTCAGAATTGTAATTTTGTTATTCATTTGACTTGGTAATAGAGGTACTGTTTTCTTACAGTAATTGTCTTGGAATTTGAGGCTAGTAAACAAGCTTCAGCAATTGATTGTAATTATTTTAACAGGGCAAAGTGGATTCAGAAAGCATGTTGACATGTTTAAATTTTATTCCACATTTTGTTTGAATCAAAGTATGCTCCATGTAGTTCAGTATATTTTTTAGTGTATAGAATATATGAGATCTTGGAAAGTTAGAAAATAATTGCCTATTATAGTCCTCCAGTATCATAGCATATACATGTTATTAAAGATTTAGTTAAAAATGATTGAAGTTTGTGTATGTAGTATATGAGCTTTTTTCCCTAGAAAAAAATTATTTGTGTGAATTAAGATGAAAATATACAAATAATTCATAGAGAAATGTTTTCACAAGTGAGTTTTAACCTATCAGCATTTTTGTACAGTGATCATTTTATATAGGTGTACATTTTTCTAAGTAATTCTTAAATGTGTTTTTTTTTTTAATTTTCCCACTATGTTGTAAGAAAATGTATTTTGACCTCATTTTGGGAGAAAAGTTAATATACTTAGGGAGAAAAGTAAATAAGCATGTGAGTTGTTATCATAGTCCCATTTTATAAATTTTATAATAATTATATATATTTAAATTAGGGTAACATTGGTTAATAAAATTATGTAACTTTCAAATGTACAGTTCAATAATGCATCATATGTATATTGTTTAGTGTGTTCACCCAAAGTTAAATTAGTCCATTACAACAATTAATTATAACACCTTACCTAAGAGGGATCATTTCGTATAACATGTTTTCTTTGCTCCTTTTTTTTTTTACTTCTGACATTTTAGTAGTGATTGATTTTTAAATGCACTGGATTCTTAAAGTATTTTGTGAGGAAACAGTAGCTCGAAGTGCCTCAATTTTGCCTCTGTAAAATAAACTCAATTTTGGTAACTTAGGCATCCTTTAGCCCTATTTTAGTGATTTTATGATAGTATACATTAAAGCATGATCTACTAATTTTAAAAATGAAGATAAAATGTAACTAAATGTAGCAATTCCATTGACCTGACTTGAGGGGAAATATTGAGTAAATATAGGGAATTCATTGTTCATCTTTTGATCTCATATGTATAAACATGTTGTAATTACATTGTTGATTAGTGAGGTAGCCTTTATTGTTTAAAGTACCATAAGTCATCAAGGGTTTAATTGTAGCACATGCCATAAAGAAAATTGTTATTAAGGTCTTTTGTATTTTAGGAAAATCAGAAATATTATGTATTATTGAACTTTTGAAAGTATTAGATTTAAATTAATTATTAAATGCTATTAATTTATAAAGTTTTTTTTGACTCTTGGAAAGATAATTATCATTTTATCTTTATATCAGAGTATACTTTACCTATAACTTAACCGATACTGTATTTTTAATTACTTGTAAGAACACGGATTTTCAATATATGAACATAAACAGAAATGAATAGATTGACCTAATTTTGAGAATAAAATGGCTGAAATAAATCTGAAGTTTTGTTTAAAACGATTTTTTTTTAACCATGAAAGCCTATGCATTTAATCCTAAATGTATTTGCATTTTATTTTAGGCTTTCCTGGGTTCTTCTGTATACCAGTTTGATTTTTCTTATGTCTCTCCTCATGGCAGTCATTGCAACGGCTTCTTCATTATTCCCTCGAAGTAGTTGCATGGTGATATTTCTACTTTTTTTCCTGTATGGGTTATCATCTGTAAGTATTTTAATTTAAAATGAGAATGAAGAGCTGTAAAAACATTTGATTAATATAGCAAAGTCTTATTCTTTGTTTTACTTATAGTCAGTTCCCCAGGAAGAACAGATTGTTGTTAGGTTATTGATATTAAATGACTTACATATAGTATCCTTGTACTTCTGTGTTTTTTAGGAAAGGTACAAAATAGTCTCAGATTTAAATTTAACTTGTTTTCATATGATGTATTTCACATATGATTCTTCTGAGTCTATCTTATACTATCTTCATATAATCATGTGTAATTAAGACTGTGCAGTACTGGACTTTTTATTTCTTTGTTTTCATGAAATCCTGACTGTTTCAAGTTAATTTCTATTTCAGGATGATGTGTAAAGGTATGTCTTTGTAAATACAATGCTTTGGTAAATTAGCTGAATGCTGGCTTTTGATGACTAGCCTTTAGTTTAAGTGGTTTCAGTTTCTGTTCTAATTGGTTTATGTGCCATTGCTGTAGCAGTTGTTAAATATTTTGAGTATCACCTCTGTTCTTTAACATAATTTACGTATAGCTCAACGTCTTTATATAATTGCCTGGTTTTTAACTAGTTTTATTTCTTATTAACACATGAACTTTAATGGTTCTGTATTTAAAAGCTTGTTGATTATTGTTTTGTTCATCTCTGTACACATCTAACTGCAGAAACGCATTGCTGTTAATGGTTTTTGTAGTGTAGAGGTGATCATGTTTGCCTATTATATAGATAATATGCAGTTTTTAATATGTGTGAGTATATATTTTAAAATGTATATACTGTTTCTATGAAAATAAAGTATCTTACCATAACATTTAGAAACTAATTGTATTTCAATAAATGTATTTTCCAATGGAAATAACTTAGTTCTTTCACAGGCAAAATTTAACTTTGTTTTCATAATTTTCACAATTTTGTTTTCATAATTTTGACTATGTGAACAGTGCATTAACCTTAATATTTTTATTTTGTAGGTATTCTTTGCTTTAATGCTGACACCTCTATTTAAGAAGTCAAAACATGTGGGAATAGTAGAATTTTTAGTTACTGTGGCTTTTGGATTTATTGGCCTTTTGATAGTCCTCCTGGAAAGTTTTCCCAAATCATTAGTGTGGCTTTTAAGTCCCTTCTGTCAATGTACTTTTTTGATTGGTATTGCACAGGTAGGTTATATATTTATTTCTCTTTCTTTAAATATTTTTTTCCTCTTTGGTCTGTGTACCATGTTATACTACCATGAATACTCCCTATAATTTGCAAAAAAATTAAAATGTATGAATAAATAAGTTTCAACATGAGAAAGAAATGATATTTGAATACTGGCATATATTTTATGTTGGTTTCATTTATATTTTCTGCATTTTCAAGTTTTTCATTTATATTATCTGTTTATAAGTTTTCCACTTCCCACTTTAGTATTCCTTAGCAGTCAATTGCACTGCAGTAACTCAATTTGTTAGAAATTATTGGTATAAGCATCTGGTAATGTTGATTGCCTGGTTACATTGTGACTTATTGTAAATTTATCTCAGTTTTGTGCCTGGGAGGAAATTATGTGTGAAACAACAATTTTTTTGTGACTGTAGTAGAGAAATAAGTAGACCTGGTGGATTTTGTTGGTTCAGGATTCATGCAATTGTCGTTCAACCTCAATAATTTTTAGATTTGTGAATTTGATTTTTATTAGTCTTTATAGGGGCTATCAGGTTCTAAGGGAAAAATTCTTGTAAGAAACTGCTTTATGTAACAACATACATTTGCTTAATGTGTAAAGAAAAAATGTAAGTATGTGTTATGAGATTATTCCTGTTAGCTGCATAGTATATTCTGATTAGTGAGACTTAAGATAGATTGTTTGTAAATATTGCGTTAAATGAATTATAATTACTTGAGATCTGAGAGCTATTGTTACACATTTTGGAAGTCCACCGATTTCCCTTCACTTAGGAAGTTAGAATTATAGATTTTTCTTGTGAGTGGAAGGGACTTTCAGTGTCATTTAATTCACCTAATTTTTTAGATGAGGAGACTGAAATCCAAAATAGTGTAATTAAAGTTTACTCACTTAATGGCAGATCTGGGACATAAATGGGATATCAGCCTCTAGTACATTTCTTTTTGCACTATCATATAAATCTACTGTGAATAATTTAATAATAGTGTTAGTAATTGTGTTAATTATAGTACCTTCTTCTTTTTCAGTATTAGAAAGATGCTGACCATAATTTTATCTTCTAATGTTTAATTTGTTTGATTTCTGTGTGGACCGTAACCCTTTTGTTTGCATTAGTTTGCATGAGTTAGTGTTAACATCATACTGGATTTTATTTGATAGGCATAGCACTAGAATTAAATGCTCCAAGAGTGGATGTATACTTGTTTTAGAAGCACAGTATTAAAAACATGATTGGAAAGGCTTGTTGTGATAAACGTATAGTTTGGTAAAGTTCTTATTGTTTTTTTTAATAAATTCACATTATTTGGTAGACCGTCTAAATCTGTTTAAAAAGCTCAGTTTGGTTATGGTCATTTTTGATATAATGAGTAAGTAATGTTAGCTTTTGCTGGTTTTTATCACTTTTATATGATAAAGTTGGTATTTCTGTTTTTCAGGTCATGCATTTGGAAGATTTTAATGAAGGTGCTTTATTCTCTAATTTGACCAAAGGCCCATATCCTCTCATTATTACTCTTATCATGCTAGCACTAAATAGTATATTCTATGTCCTCTTGGCTGTTTATCTTGATCAAGTCATTCCAGGTATGCAGGTTGTTACTGGGTTTACTTTAAAGATTTTTAGTTTTTTTGTCTACATAGGGTCGTCTTAATTTAAAAAATTTTTTTCTAGCTGGAGTACCCAAGTTATATTGTTAAAGCTTTTAATTTAATTTTAAGTAAGTATATTTTGTACCTTTTTTACAAAGTAGGTTGTGTAAAAAGAGAGCAGTTTGTTTCAAAAGGCTTAAGGCCCTAACTGAACTTCTCAACTCGGTCCTTCCCTTCATTAGTCGTTTTCAGCTAAAGTGTTTCATGATTTTACCTTTTAAGTTCGGAAACTATAAAGCAATATTGTATCTGCTACCATTCTCTTATCTCCTATCCTGCATCTATAAAACCTTTCTATAGGTTTAAAATAGTAAATATCCATTACCTACTTTACTTTTCTTCTTGAGTTCTTCATTACTTTTGTTTGTGTTCTTTACCTTCACTGTTTTATATGGCAACCACTAGACATGTACGGCTTTCAAAATTTAAATTAATTAGAATTACACGAGTTAACAAATCATTTCCTCAGTAGCACAAACCACATTCCAGGTGCTCAGTTGCTACATATGGCTGTTAAGTACCATATGCTACAGTACAGATATAGGACATTCCCATCATTGCAGAAAGTTGTGTTGGGTAGCATTAGTCTAGACCATTGCAATACCTGTCATCTAATTAAGTACTTACCTCAAGTCTGTTATTCCCTTTAATCAAGTTAATCATCTGCTCAACTGGTAGGCATATCCTGGCAAATTACATAGAAATTCATAGTAATATCCTCCATAGTACTTGTACATATTTAATCTCTCCTTATCATTCTCCCCCCCCTTTTTTTTTTTTACTGTATTTAATATTCATTTGTACAGTTCTCTACCTATTTAACATATTTCAGTATACGAGGTAGTTTGTTTTTAGCTACTCATAACAGAAAATCTTTCTAATTGGCTTAATCAAGAAGGAAATCAACTGTTTTACTTAGATGGAAGTCCAGAGATAGGATGGGCTTCAAGTTGGTTGGTGTGCTCAGCTGGGTCAACAGGGACCCACTTTCTCTATGCTTTTGCCACCTGTTATCTCGGAGTTTGGCAGATTTGCTCTCCTCATGGCTACAGGGTGTTATGTGTCTTTGTTCATGTCCAGTTAGAGGGAAGGGGGACCTTTTCTTGAACTAAGCCCTTTGCTTCTGTTTGCTTGGTTATTTGCTTGTAGCTGAAGCAATACTGTCACCCACACATCGTAAGGACTAATTAGATCAATTAGAACCTATGAAATTGGGATCAGATCCCTTGAAACATGTGGCCATCTAGGAGAGGAGTGGATATTTAAAAAAATAGTGAGTGTCTTTTTTCCAGAGGAAGAAGGGAAAATAGGTACATGTTCTGTGGGCAACGATTGCTGTTTACCATATCTAAGTCTCCTATACATCTGTCCCGTTCCTGTGTTACTATCCTAATTCTAAAAAGTCTTTTCTCTGAACTATTTTTATTTTTATAAATACTGCTTGTTGTCAAAGACTAACACAGTGTTCATTTTTGCCTTCAGGATATCTCCCCATCCAGATAGAACCTTTTCTGAACTCTTATTAATATTAAGGATGACATGCCTCATGTTCTGTATTTTGTTTTAGCTGCTTGGTATATGTATGTAGTCATAAATATGTAAGTTCCTTTAGTGCAGAAAACGTGCTTTATTCACCTTCACATTTCTATGCACTCTCAGCAACTCTGAGTTATTTGTCAATAAAACTTATATTTTATACAACATTCATTTAGAATTTTATGTCTAAACTTTAGGTTGTTATATGTTTCTCATACTGCCTTTATTATTTAAAAACTCATTTTCAGAAGTAATTTGTTGTGATAACTAATTTTTAAAAAATTTTTCAGGGGAATTTGGATTACGGAGATCATCTTTGTATTTTCTGAAGCCATCATATTGGTCCAAGAACAAAAGAAATTATAAGGAGTTATCAGAGGGCAACGTTAATGGGAGTATAAGTTTTAGTGAAATTGTTGAGCCTGTTTCTCCAGAATTTGTAGGAAAAGAAGCCATAAGGTATGATTTAATCTTTGGCAATTTAGGTAAAAGAACTGCTGATAGAATATGCCACATTTAATCCTGTCTTTTAAATGATGTATGTAAGTATGATATCTTTGGAGATTTGGTACACATTTCCTGACTTTTTAAACACAGCATTAAGGGCTACTTCTCTATTTTCTATGCAACCATTTAGAATAAGGTTGTGCTAGGTTTGAAATTTTATGTTTCATTGAATCATTTTTCATAAAATCTAATTTTTACACAGGCAAGCTGTTTTAAACTTTCTCCATTGTGTAGATTAAAACAATAAATGTTAACTTTATAATTTTTTTCAGGATACATTGTCTAAGTTATATAACACATTAAACTGTCCTTCGTTAAATTTATAGAGCTTTAGGTATTGTGACACGTAATTAGAGTATCAGTTTAATTTTCTAAGAAATTAATCACTGTGCCTTGCTAGATCAGTCAAAACCAAATTAAAAAGTAATGAGAAAGAGAAAAGATATAAAAGTGAAAGAAATGGTGAAGTATAATTTGTTTTTAAATTTAAGAAAAAAGTATAAAAACTAGGGAGAGTCAGGTCCATGGGATGTGATCAATGGGCCAGTGGTCTGCCTTCTCAACGGTAAAATTCAAACTAGTTAATAAAACCATTGCCTGTTTAAAAAATTATGTAAAACATTTAAAGCAGAATGAGAAAATCACTTCGCAGTTTGAAATGTGTGCTAATGTGAAATAGTATTTTGTTTTTAATCTCCCTCAACTAATATAACAAGTATTTTATTAATTGCAAACAAAAAATATCAAAGATGAAAAGTAATCTATACAGTTTTGAGTATGCTTGAGTCACATGCCTGCCTCACTTTGTTATTAGAAGTAGGCTGCTCATAAAAAAATGAATGAATGACATTTAAAATGGAGAATACTATATTTTTCTCTTGTACTTTTTAAAAAATACTTTCATAATTATTGTCAGCTCTGTGGTTGTCTTTAAGGAAGGTACTCATTATTCCTGTACAATATGACACATTTGATAATATACATGGAAACACACACATGTATAAACTGCTTTAAATTCTTAAAGTAGAAATGGTGTTTTTCAGAATCAGTGGTATTCAGAAGACATACAGAAAGAAAGGTGAAAATGTGGAGGCTTTGAGAAGTAAGTAGCTCTCCTGGTGTTCATTATGAAGTATCAAAGTGCAAATGGAAAAACAATTTGCATACTTCGTGGGGAATTTAAGCTTCTTCACCACAATTTTTTCTTTTTTCTTAAGGATACTTTTATTTATTTATGTGATAAGTATTCATGGTAAAACCAGTGGAAGTAAAAAGTAATATCTGTTAAAGTGAAAAATATTCAACTATTTGAACAAGTCTGCATCCTTTTTCATTTTATTATTATGCATGTGTGTACATATTAGTTACTTTTTTCTTTTGGCCTAACACTGAGTTTTTCAGCTTCAGCTCTACTGACATTTTGGGAGTGATCAAACTTTTTTGTGGGGGTCTGTCCTGAGAACTGTAGAATGTATAGAGCAGTGTGTCAGGGTTCTTCAGAACCAATAGACTGTATATGTACATGTATACACACATACATGGAGTGAGTGAGCAGGAGGGGAGGGGGCAGGAAGGAAGTGGGATTATTTTTAAGCAATTAGTTCACATGATCCTGGTGCCTGGCAGGCCTGAAATCTGGCAGCCTGGAAACTCAGCTAAGAGTTGAAGTTGCAGCCTTGAGTTCGAAATTAATAGAGCCGTCAGGCAGACCTCAGTTTTGGCTCTTCTGGCCTTCAACTGATTGGATGAGGTTCACAGGTATTACTTAAAGTCAGCTGATTATAGATGTTAATCACATCCACAAAATATTTCACAGCAACATTTACTCTAATGTTTGACCAAACAATTGGATGTCATAGCTCTAGCTATATTGGTACGTAAAATTAACCATTACAAGCAGCATCCCTGGTCTATAACTATTAAACTCATAGCAGCCTCCCTGTTCCCCAGTTGTGACAGCCAACACTGAATTCAGGCCTTTCAAATGTCCCCATAGGTGACATTAATTGCCCTCCCCTTCTCGAGAACCATTTGCCTAACATATTGATTTTTCTAAATAGCTTTCATTTTTTTATTTTCAGCTTTTTTGCCAAAAACTTGTTTAAAGTATCTTCATATTAAGGTCTGTAGGATGTGTAGTGATCTCCCCATTTTTATTTCTGACGTTTGTTATTTGTACTTTTTTGTTTTTTAGAAGGAGTTTATCAGTTAAAAATAAATACTTTAAAGAACCAACTTTTAGCTTTGCTGACCCTCCCTATTATGATTTGTTTTCTATTTTTGAATTTTTTCTATTGTTTTCTTGTTTCTACTTCTACATTTAAATATTTTCTCCCTAAATTCTTGAGATAGATGCATAGGTCATTTTATAATGATACATTTTAAATATATAAATTTTTATCTAAGCATAGCTTTAGCTGCAGCATACAAATCGTGACAGGTTTTTGTTATTCAATTTTAAATATTTCTAATTTTAACTTTGATTTTTTTCTTTGTGTGAATTATTTATGTTTGATTTTTAACTATATGGTGATTTATCTTTTTGTTTTAGATTTCTAACTTAATTCCTCTGTAGTCAGAGAACATAGTTTTATGATTCATTTTAGTCTTTTGAAATTTATTGAGATTTGATGGCCCAGCATATGGTTAATTTTTGTACATGTTCTGTGTGTACTATACGAAAGATATTCTGCAGTTGTTGTATATTGAGTTTCATATCAGGTTAAGTTGGTTAATTTTGTTTTTGAAATTTTTTATTTATTGCATTTTGATATTATGATTGTGAATTTGTCTATTTTCTTTGTACTTCTGCCATTATTTTCCTTTACATATTTTTCAGACCATGCAATTAGATATATATAGAGTGATAGCTTCCTTTAGGCTAGTGAGTACATGATACATGTTTTCCCAACCTTTTTTTTTTTCAGTCTGTTTTTGAAGGTGTCTCTAGTACATCTGTATAGTTATTGTAGTTTCAATATCTGATTTGAAAATCTTTTTCTTCTAATTGGAATATTTACTCCATTTGCATTTAATGAGATTATTTCTATACTTGAATTTTAATCCATCTTGTTACTTTGTTACTGTTTATCTCACCTGTCCTATGTTTTTTTCTTTACCTCTTGCCTATTTGGTTGAACATTTTTAACTTTTTAATTTTCTTGCATTATAACTTACAGTTTTAGAAAATACACAGGTCTTAAAGGTACAGCTCAAATATTTTACAGATGTATACAGCCATATAATCACTATACAGGTAAAGAGAGAGAACATTTCTAGCACTCTAAAAGTTTTCTTATGTCCTTTGCAATCAATACCATCCTCCCCCAGATATAGTCACTATTCTGAGGTCAATCACGGAATTAGTCTTTTCTATTCTTGAATTTTCTATCAGTGGAGTCATATAGAATGTTCTCTTTAATGTCTGGCATCTTTCACTCAGTATTATGTCTACGTAACTACTTTGAACAGTTTTCTAAAGTTGCTGCCCTTATTCACTGTGACCAGTAATGTATGACAGTTCCAGTTGCTCCACATCCTCACCAACCTTTGATATTTTTAGTTCTTTTAACTTTAGCTATTCTGGTAGGTTATAATTACATGTTAACATGGTTATAATTTGTATTTACACAATATCAATAACTAATGCTATTGATCTAAGATCTTTCTGTTTTAATTCCCTGGAAATTCCCAAAAGTGGACTATTTGGGGAATTTTGTGCACTCTTTAAATCTGTAAGTGTAACAACAAAAAAGTTTATTACTTTTCTTATTGTTCATACCATTGACTATAACAAAGAATTACTATTATGTTATAATACTAAATATTATGTTCTTAAGTATGCTAGTAATTTTAAATCTGTCTTTAAATTTATTTATTTCAAGATTGCTTAAGTATTATGAATTATCTTGTACAGCATAACAAAAATAAAAATTATATTTGAATCTTCTCCTTCCCTGAACTAGATTTGTCATTTGACATTTTTGAGGGTCAGATTACTGCACTACTTGGCCACAGTGGAACAGGAAAGAGTACACTGATGAATATTCTTTGTGGACTGTGCCCACCTTCTGATGGTGAGAATTTTCTGACTTAAAAAATCTATTTTGTTGTTATTAACTAAAGTATCACAATATAATTACCCTTGAAATATGTACTGATTGATTTTTGTCAATGACTTAGGACCAACTTCTGTGTCTATAAAGGTGTTTTCTCTTTTTTGATTACACACATTTGTTTTTCAATAGAAAAAAAAATAACTCAATCATGTTAATTAAGTAAAAAGGAACTAATTTTGTACCTATTTTATCAGATGTTTTGCACGTGTGTTTATTTTTCATTTTCAGGAAAGGATAAATCAGTAATTAATTGAATATTAAATGAGACCTGTAGACATTTTAGGTGAGAAAATAGAGATTTCTATTTTCTCTATTTTCAAAAAGAAAGAATGATACTTGTCAATATTGTCATCTAAAATAAAATTTTAAGAACAGTACCTCAAACATATAATTGTTACATTGATTGTCCTATAAGTGAGAATTCAGTATGGCGATTTCATATTTCCACAATAACCAGACAGAGTGGTGGTATAATATTTTACTTTAAGAAAGGGCTGGATTTCTATGTATTGAATCTAATTCTTTTTAAATGTAATTTAACATTTAGAATTAGTTTGATTTTTTTTGTTTGTTTATCCATAATTGTGTCACTTTGATGATAGTATCAATATCTTAACATTTGTATCAGAATCATTTGTATGATTTTTGTTGCGGTTCTCATACATTGCCATGTTGATTGAACAGTTCTTAAGCAGCATATATTAGTATTCGGTTTATATAAGAGAAAAGCTGGAATTCAGATTAAATGGTTTTTTTAAGATCACACTGCTAATTGAGAATATTTTTATTGTTGTTCTCTTTACTATTGCATAAAGCCTGGAAATGAAGAAAAATTGTTACTGAAATATAAGTGTAAATAATGCACAAGTTAGACTTCTGGTTCCTTGCTCTTTCCACTATGTAATATGTCCTGAAAATGAGAGGAAATGAAGTTGGGATATAAGTGGAAGCAAATAACCAGTAGTATGGCAATGAGGGTGGGTTAAATCTTCCAAATTTATGTTAATTCTTACCTTATATGTCTTATTATATACAAGTAACTGAATTATTAGTATGTATTAAAGCATGTATACTTCTTACTACTTAATATATTTAATATAAATATAAATATATATTTTGGTTTTAGGATCTGCATCTATATATGGACACAATGTTTCGGAAATAGACGAAATGTTTGAAGCAAGAAAAATGATTGGAATTTGTCCACAGTTAGATATTAACTTTGATGTTTTGACAGTAGAAGAAAACTTATCCATTTTGGCATCAATCAAAGGAATACCACCTAATAATATAATACAAGAAGTATGTTATTCATATTGAAATCTCTACGTTTATTTCCTGTAAATTAATAGCGTTTTGTAATACCTTTTATAATAAAAATATGCTTGAAAATCTAAATATAAAACCTGTTCTGAGTCATTAAACAGGTAATCATTACAAAGAATTAGAAGTTTGAGTCAAAGTTTTCACACACACAAAAATATCCTTGTTTCATCTGAAAGATACTAGTCTGTCAATATAGGTGTTTCTTTTCTTCCTTCCTTTTCACATTTCCCCTTCCCCTCAGCACACAGAGCCTTCACACTGATCCCCCTCCCCATTGCCTGAGAAGTCACACAAAAGTAAAACAGATCTTTCTATCAGAAATATTTTTCTCTCTTAATGCAAAATTATGTTTGAATATATGTCGAGATTAAATTCTTTACTAAAAGAACATTTTTAAAGTTGATATTAAAATAGGAACATTTAAGAACTAATATTGATGATTATGTAAATGGTGTGGTTTAAAAATTGACGTTCACGCTTTGCTTTTACAGGTGCAGAAGGTTTTACTGGATTTAGACATGCAGGCTATCAAAGACAATCAGGCTAAAAAGTTAAGCGGTGGTCAAAAGAGAAAACTGTCTTTAGGAATTGCTGTTCTTGGGAATCCAAAGGTAAACAAATAGTGTCACTGATGAGATCATTTTAAATTATGTTGAATATAAAACAGGTGGTAGAAAGATATATGTACACACATTTTGTAAACTTGAAACATACATAAAACACTATATGTCGTTCTGGATGTAATTATAGTAATAAGGTTTTAAAACTGAAGTTAGAAAGATAACATCTTCATGAGAGCGGGCACCTCTAGGACGAGTGGAAAGGACGGCCTTTCGTTATATGTGCAGTGTTTTATTTCTTTAAAAAAATAATCTGAAGAAAATATGTCCAAAATACATTGTATTAAGTTATAGTGGTGGCTATAACAGTGTTGTTTTATTCTCTATAGTTTTATATTTGGTTCTTAAACATTTTAAGATAGAATAGTTGATAATAACCTTCAAGAGAGAACAAAATCAAAGGAATAATTGAGTTGTTCATTGCTTTGCTGATTTAATTTTGTAATTAAATTTTGTAAAATTTAATTTAAATTTTAATTTTGTCTCTTTTGCCCTGTTCTTTGTCCTGTGGAAACAGAGAACCAGATGATATAATGCTTTGCAAAGTGCTAGAAAGCTGATGGGTACATGCCTGCAGCTAGGGGCCCCCACTCGTCCCTACTGTCCTGACACTTTCCCCTTTGCTGCTGCAGCTGGGGGTTGACTCTGGCTCTTTTTGAGATGAAAAATAATCTTAAAACAAATTGCTTCCCTTGAACAAACATAGGACATACTTCTCTAACAAGCAGTTGTTATATTTACAAAATTTAATTGTGCAGATAAAAGCAATATACTTAATGTTTTGGTTTTTTAGTTTATATGGTTGTTATTACACTTATATATTATAGACATTAGCCTTTTATTTTTAAACTAAGGAAAGTATTCACGTGCCAAACTGTTCATTTTTAAAATCTGTGCTCACATAGTGAAAAACTCAGATCTCATAGATTTCAGATTGCAAATAATAACTTGAAATGAGGAAGCTTTTCAGTTCACATAAATTTTATATATTTTAGTTTTCCTGAGGATTCTCTGAGCTTCCTACCCCTTTTTACACAGATATTATTGCTAGATGAACCAACAGCTGGAATGGACCCCTGTTCTCGTCATATTGTTTGGAATCTTCTAAAATACAGAAAATCTAACCGGGTGACAGTGTTTAGTACTCATTTCATGGATGAAGCTGATATTCTTGCTGGTGAGATTTGTACTTTAATTTTGAAGGATAAAGTCATCAGGCCAAATGAGAGATTGGACATAAGAGATGCTGAATCCTAAGGAATAAAGAAGCTGATGTTTTTAACAAAAAAGTTTTTAAAATTACATATTTTTGTATTGTGGAGGCCCTCAGACTACTCAGGGTTCCATCATTGCTAGGGGAACCCATAGGACTCAGCATAGTCATACTCATGGGTACCAGTTTTTACTGTGAAACTGACAAGTACAGAGCAAAGTAAGCAAAGGGAAAAGGCACATAGGACAAAATTTGAAGGAAACCAGACACAAGCTTCCAAGAATCCTCTCCCAGTGGAACCACACTGGATGTGCTTCATTTCTCCAGCAATGAATTATTAACACACATGTGAAATGTCTACTAGGGAAGCTTATTAGAGACGCAGTGCCCGGGGTTCTCATTGGGCACTGGTCATATAGGCACCCTCTGCCTAAAATACCAAAATTTTAGACAGAAAACAGATGGTAAGTATAATCTAAATTGTTTGTATCACTTAAGTACATTGAGCCACCCTTACCTGTTCTAGGAATGGTGAGAGCACTCTTAAAATCTAGGTTTCTAGACCCTATCAAGGGCCATCCTTGTAAGCAGGCCTTTCTAAGAATAATACTCTCAGTCCTGCTGTGTTAACTGTTCTCTGCACAATTCAAAACATAGACACATGTCTAAAAACTTCAGATTTAAGTCAACACATGAGTTTTAATAACTATGACAAGATCTAAGAGTTTGAAATTCTAGAGTAACTTTCTGTTTTATAATATAATCTAAATAAATTGGGCATGTCTATCATTTTTTTCAGTAGTATCTGTTTTAAAAAACAACAAACATTTTGTTTTCATTATTTTTTATCTTTGGTAATAAAGGAGATGATAAAAGTGCTTGTATTAGTAAAAGTGCTTGTAGGAAAAGTCAGATATTTGGAGCAATATTAGGAAAGTAGACTTTAGAGTTATTCTGCCTGGGTATAATTCCTGGCTTTGTCATTTTATAGCTATGTGACAAGTGGGTAACCTGTATATTTTGTCATTGCTTCTGTGTTCTCATCTGAAATACAGGTGGTGATAATCTCGTACCTTCCTGATAAGGTTGTTGTGATAGTTCAGTGAGCTAATATGTTGGTGTCTCATATGGTAATCCATAAAATATAAATGCCAGTTATTAATGCTGTTACTAACTTAAAAATTGAAATGCAAATCTCTGTTTGCAGATAGGAAAGCTGTCATATCGCAAGGAATGTTGAAATGTGTTGGTTCTTCGTTGTTTCTCAAAAGTAAATGGGGGATTGGCTACCGCTTGAGGTATCAATTGTTTCTTCCTTGGCTTTATTCTTTATTATGTTCTTGATCTGCTTTTGTTATGTTTATGGCTTGCCATCATGTGCTTTGACCATTATTATGGCACTCACTTTAACTTAAAGCATTCAGAATTTGCTTTTGGTTGTTTACTGAATAATCATGAAAAATTATGATTTTTGGTTTTCTCTAGCATGTACATAGATAGATACTGTGCCACAGAATCTCTGTCTTCTCTGGTTAAACAACATATACCTGGAGCTACTTTATTACAACAGAATGACCAACAGCTTGTGTATAGCTTGCCTTTCAAGGACATGGACAAATTTTCAGGTATTACCTACTCTCAGTTTCTTGGATGTTGAATCAGGATCTTGCATTGGGAGTAGGTTTTCTTGATTTACTTTGTTTACTTTCCTGTGTATTGTTTACCTGCTCCCAAGTGGCCAATTAATATTCTGTTTTTGTTTTGTTTTACTTTAGACAATCAGAAATGCTGCGAGCTAACATATTTCTTTTTTTTTTATAAACAGCATGCAAGAAACTAATTAATGTGTGAAGTAAATAATTGTGTTTGCTTTGTTGTCAAGAAAGAAGAAATTGCTCTATTTGCTTGTAGGCCTCCTGAGAATAAGATTTGTTGTGTGTGTGTGTGTGTGTGTGTATGTGTATATATATGAATGTGTGTATACATACACACATATATGTATATGTATATACTCATATACATACACATATACGTACATATATCTAGAATAGTTTATATATGTTCTCTATAGTTCTTTTCCAGTTTTATGATTCTGTAATGAACTACATGATTACATGGTAAACCCTTGAGTTATTTTAATTGTGGCATTAGTTGTCTGCTTTATAATGTGGAACTCAAACTCAGTCTCATTTATCTGTTTAGGGATCTTTTAATAACCAGAAGGATATTACTGATGTATGTATGTTGTACAGAGTTCCCATAGCATTTATCTCATAATTAGAAAATTTTTGTTAATTATTTATGAGAAATATAAAGGAATCAAATCATCAACTGGATTGAAGTACTTATGCCAACTTAATGTCCTTTACCTATTATTCTGTCTGTAAAATATTTCTTAATTTATAATATGAAAAATATCTCATAGATATTTTTCTATAAACAAATATTCCTTGTGGTCCTTAGCAATTTATAAGATTGTTAAAAGGGTCCTGGGACAAAAATGTTTGAGAACCACTGTGCTAGCAGAGTAAATTTGGTCATATTATATTTTTAAGGATATTTTAGAATAATTCATGATAGTATACTTAATTATAAACATGCTTTCATATTTTTCTTTCAGGTTTATTTTCTGCTCTAGACATTCATTCAAATTTGGGTGTTATTTCTTATGGTGTTTCCATGACAACTTTGGAAGATGTATTCTTAAAGCTAGAAGTTGAAGCAGAAATTGACCAAGCAGGTAAGAACAAAACTACCAAAACATTTTAGGCAATGAACCTGAAAGATGGTGAATAAGACAAATAATTATATAAGCATGTGACATATATATTTTGGAGAAGAAATGGCTGAAATGAAAAGGTAACTAAGTAATTGAGTCTTGGGAGGCAGATAACTCAGATTATATCTTCAAGGACTCTGTTGAGATTGTATTTAAACTGAGACCTGGATGGCTTGCCTTTCAAGAAGGTGGTACTGGTGAGGTTAGAGGGCTGAGGAAGGGGCCAGATCATGTTTCATTTCTGGACAACTGGAAAAGAATTTGCTTTTTTTTTTTTTTTTTTTTAGTGCAGTGTGAAGCTATTAGGAGTTTTAAAGCAAAGGAGTAACATTTGATTTACATTTTAAAAATATCCATTCTGGTTATTGAATGATGAGTGGATTGTAAAGGAAGTGTGGCTGTTTTGGATAGGGTGCTGGCTAAGAATATTCTTGTATACATGTTTTGGTGAACATACATACGTATCTCTATTGGGTTTATACCTAATAGAGAATTTCCTGGGTTGTAAGCTATGCATAGGTTCGGTTTTAATAATGTTGCCAAAGTATTTGAGAGTTCTATTTGCCAGATGGGTGCCTTTTAAAAATTTACTTGCATCAGAACAGTTTTCATCTTTTTAAGGAATATGCCATAATTTTATTATACCATAATTCTATTATTTTTTCACAAATAGATTATAGTGTATTTACTCAGCAGCCACTAGAGGAAGAAATAGATTCCAAATCTTTTGATGAAATGGAGCAGAGCTTACTCGTTCTTTCCGAAAGCAAGGCTTCTCTGATGAGCACCAGGAGCCTTTGGAAACAGCAAGTGTACACAACAGCAAAGTTTCACTTCCTCACCTTGAAACGTGAAAATAAATCAGTGAGATCAGTGTAAGTGTAATCACTCTTTGGCCTGATGAGACTTTCTTAAGGGTACAAAATTAGGTTTATCATCTTAATTTTTAAAATATAGACATGTAAATAATATTCATAGCTTTAAAATATTAAAACTAATCTCACATGTCATAAAAAAATTATGCTTATAGTAATTTCATTGAATACCATTAGAGCTTTACCCTTTTTTAAACTAGCAATTTTTGTCTTATTTATAAAATAAGGGAGTGAAAAGTAATATTCTCTAATTGTGTAATTTTTGAATACTGTCCTTGTATATAAATTTTATTTTGCTTTCATATATTTCACAGTTGTTTTACATCTATTACTAATATGTATTGGTAAACAGTAGGAAGAATAAGTTTTATCCCTCTATAGTAGATGAATAAACCGAGGCTTTATAGCTGGTAGAACTGGGATCGAAATGACATCTTTTCCACTTAGCTTTGCCTCTCAGTTAGGTTTCCTTGAGGTGCTAGACAATTAATTATTTGGAACTAATATTAAGTGCTTTCATATACCATTAATGTGTTGTTAGATCCAAAATGGCGATAAAATAAAACTTAATATTCAAGAATAAGAGTTTTGTTATATGTTGAAGTATGCTGAATTCACTTACTTTTTTGTCCAAATTTATTCAGTATCAAATGTCAATCACGTATCTGATATATTCATGTGTCAGCATTACTGAAAGGAAAATATTTATTTATAAATATATAAATAAATATATATTTATTCTCTCATAAAATACTTCCTGAAAAACAGTAGAAATATCTTATTTAGCCCGGGCTGCCATTACAAAATAACATGGACTGGGTGGCTTGAGTAACAGAAATTTATTTTCTCACAGTTCTGGAGGCCAGAAGTCACAGTAGAATACCAGCACGGTGGGTTCTGGGTTCTCTTCCTGGCTTGCAGATGGACTACCATCTTGCTGTGTAGCTCACATGACCTATTTGTGCATGCACAGGAAAAGAGAGCAAACTCTCTGGTTTCTCTTCTTATAAGGGCACTAACCCCATCATTAGGTCCCTCTCCTAATCTAATGTGACCTCATCTAACAAGATTACCTCCCATAGGCCTCATTTCCAAATACTATCGCATGGGGGTTAGGGCTTCAACATATGAATTGGGGAGGGGGAGAGGGATGACACAGACATTCAGTGCATAACAGAAAGTGTTCTGTGGTCAAATATGCAAAAATATGTATATACATTTGTTTGTCTTTCAGGTTGCTTCTGCTTTTAATTTTTTTTGCAGTCCAGATTTTTATGTTTTTGGTGCATCACTCATTTAAAAATGCTGTAGTTCCCATCAAACTCGTTCCAGACTTATATTTCCTAAAACCTGGAGATAAGCCTCATAAATACAAAACAAGTCTGCTTCTTCAAAATTCTACTGGTGAGAGTGTGTGAAGGTCTGTGAATGTGTGTTGGTCGGGGTATGGGGATGAGGGGTAAATATAGGTCAGATAAGGATTTTAGAAATGTAAGGTAAAGGCATGTTCTTTCTGCACAAATCTAAATTTCTAAAACTCAATACTGAGTAATATATGAATTTTTGGTTTAAGTATAAATGACAGTTTTAAAATATTGTCTAATTTATACTACTTATAATCATAAAATTTTCTTTTTTAGTAGTCACAACATTATTCTCAGAGCAGTGTGTTTCATCTCAAAGTTTATGATGAGCAAAATAAACAAGTTGAAAAAACCCTCTTTTGAAAGTTATAGCTTGTAATATTTATGCAGATATATATATATATATAAATAGATATGTTTAAATCTTTAAGGACTGTCTGAAAAATTAAAAAAAGTCATCTTAGATATAAATACTTATAATTAAATGCATTACATTTGTAATGGGTGTTTTTGGATTTGCTATTGATTATTCTTACTACGTAATTGTAAAATAGGAAAAGAATTTTTAAAACACATGGCCATGAGCAAGGGTCAGAACAAAGTTAAAATAACTAACATAAAATTCTGCTTTTCAAAATAATAAAAACTAATACAAAATTTTATTTATACATGATCAGTTGCTACAGCATCTCCCATCTGCAAAGATAGTTGTAGTCCCAAGTTTCTTGGGAAAATCAAGGTTAGCTTACTCTGGCAAATTTACAGCAAAAGAAAAGGTGCTTCATTTGCTTCTCTTGCTGAAGTATGTTAGAAAGTTGCATTTCATACAACCCTTTCTAAACTTGAAACTCCTTGGGGTTTAACATCTCCTAGCACTTTACCTATATTCTAGTATCTTTCCTTTTGGTTCACTGTTAACTAAAGACCTTTGCCCAGTGTTAAAGTAATCATAGTTAGAGGTGATTATAAATGACTCTTAAATCATCACTATTTAAATCCAGCTCTCAGTTTACTATGTAAATTTTATTTTTTTGGAGGAAGAATGCATTTAGTGATAGAAAATTGTTTGAATAGAAAATGTTATGTTTTGCAGTTTCTTTCATTAACATTCTTGTTTTGAGTTTTAATATACATTTTATGTTGCTAAAATATAGTAGTACATGAAGTCTGTTACTCAGATACTGTGACAGTTTTTGTGTGTATTTGGGGAATTATACATGTATTTCAAATCTTTCTGCTTTGAGTTCATTCTCAACTAATATGCAGAAATTTTAGTTATTTTCAAAGTTTTTGTCCCTTCTATTATTTTTTAGTATTTCTAGAGTTGCTTACATATGTATCCATATTTTCCTAGGCCTTGTTGTTGATCCTAAATAAAGCCATGTTTCCTGGAGGAACCACTGACTTCTGTGTTTATAGATTGGTTAATATCTTATACTCCTTGCAAAGCCTTTTTATCACGAGTGATCCAGTTCCTTCAGTTATGGCTCTCTTCTCAAGGGTACTGAGCTGGGCATAAGAGATCAGTTAAGGTACTAGATTAGTAATAAATGTAGTGTCACTAAAAGCACCAATCTCTCAGACACTCAGGTTTGGTGCTGAGTCTGATCCATCCTTCCATGCTACTTAATTACTGATAGTGTTTTCCTTTGCTTGGTTTAGATTTTTTTCAGACCCACCTTTGAGGTCCCGGCTTTGATAATGGAATGTTTCCATTCATCAGGCATGTTGGTATGAATTTAAACCTTAGACAGGATTCAAAGTTTTTCCCTTGGCCCAGGCATTTAGAGAATATAGTTAGAGATCTGATTATGTGTTTTAATATTTTAAGGCAGTTAAAGGCAATCATGTTTATAAAACTTGTCTATTCAAAGCACACGGAAATCCTTTAAGGAGTGATGCTGCCTATCTTTACACTCTGTCTTCTACCTTTCTGAGCCCACAAGTTATCTTATTTCTTAAAATCGCAAGATAAATTTTTATTGTATTATCAATAAAATTTCTGTGTGAGTAATAGTAGCAGTGGCAGCAGCTAACATTTGCAGTTACTGGGTCAGGTTCTGTTCTAAGGCCTGTGTACGTGTTGACTTGGGTTTGAATCCAGGCTGCCTGGCTCCAGAGCCCATGTTCTTAATCACATCTTACCTAATGAAGAGAAGATAACTTTCTTTAAGAGGGAGCTCTTTGTTATGTTATTAAAAGGCTGTGTCTGTCTCTCATTTAAACTGATGCTTTATTATTTGCTTATTTTCTAATACCAGACTCAGATATCAGTGATCTTATTAGCTTTTTCACCAACCAGAACATAATGGTGACGATGTTTAATGACAGCGACTATGTATCTGCTGCTCCCCATAGTGCAGCTTTAAATGTGATGCATTCAGAAAAGGTAAGAGTAATGGATATAAACAAATATAAAAGATTAAGATACTTCCTCTAAAGTCGATCGTTTGATTTGGCCTCATTAGTTGGAAAATAGAATTTACTTTTGAAAATAGTAGCTGAGTTTATTTTATGATATATTTTATGCTCTGGTGGATAACCGATAAAGCTGCAAGGAATTTAATTTAATTTTATGTTTTTGTTTAAAATATCAAAATATCTGTCGATTCCAAACCAGTTTGTCTTTATCATTGAGTATTATTTCTATGATCTGTTGACCAGCTTTCAGTACAGTTAGTGACAATTAGCTTAGTTGGTGAGAAAAGCTTGATACATGGCAACAATATATCCATTTATATTTACACATGATATGTAATGTCTCTTTTAAATTGTAGGACTATGTTTTTACAGTTGTTTTCAACAGTACTATGGTTTATTCTTTACCTGTATTGATGAATATCATTAGCAACTATTATCTTTACCATCAAAATGTGACTGAAAGCATCGAGGTCTGGAATACCCCATTCTTTCAAGTAAGCAAGCTTAAAATCTATATGTTTGTGTGTAAAGTAAGTATTATAAGCCAAATGGTAATAACAAATGAAATCCGAAGATATTCATCTTTAAGGCATCTAATCTTAAAACTTGAGTTGAGGATGTTTTGCTTATGGGTTTAGGAGTCCCCAGTATTAGTTTGCTTCAGGATCAAGGAGCTTCTGTCTTAGTACTGATACTTTTGTAACACATAAGTATTTTTCATATTAATCATAGAAAAATTAAGATAATTTAAAAATGAATATTGTTCACCTGGAATCTGGATTCTGGGGTATTGGAAAAACCCTGAGAAGTCACCCAGACCATTATTTTTCCTCTTGGTAGGACTATGGAATTATAAATAATGAAAATTAACTTAAGTCTCCAGAAAAAATAATCAGCATTTTTTTCTTAATTTCTTATGAGTTTTTTTGTATACTGAAAAATAAATGGGAAAATAAATTTCTATAATAGCATTTTTTATTTTCTATTGCTGTACTGCTTTTTAACAGCTCTTTTGAGATTTAGTCATATACCGTCTAATTCAACCATTTAAAATGTACAAGTCAATGCTTTTTATTGTGTTCATAGAGTTCTGCAGCCATTACCACGATCAGTTTATATTCCATCACTTTCCCAGAAACCCTTGTACCTATTAGTTGATCACTCCCTACCTTCATCCTCAGTTTACCACTAATCGCCTTTCTGTTTCTACGACTATATAATCTCCACCCAAAACTTTTTTAGTTTGTTGTAATCTTTTTTGTCTTCCAATGGAAATCACATAGAAGATTACTTTAGTACTCTTCCCATTACACCTCTACCTAGACATGGGGACAAAGTAATATTAAATTTGCATTTTAAAAAGATCACTGGCAGCAAGGTGGAAAGGGATTTCTAGGAGAATTGTGGTGGAAAGAAATTTAAAGAAATCATATTAGTAACCTATTTTACTAACTAGGTTATATGAGAGGAGATGACAAGTGTCTGAATTAATGCAGGGACAGTAATAATAGTGCCATAGGGAAAAGGATGTTAAAGAAATATGTGGCATATTTTATCACTGTTGCATTCGTGAAGTGAGAAGAAGAAAGGAATCACATTCCTTAAAGTTTTGAATGATGTGGTGCATATTAGTGTTCACTGATTTTGAGAATATGGGCGGAAGAGAGACTTGCTGCAGTGGAGATAACTGATTTCAGTTTGGAGCATGCTGAGTTGTGGCATTTGTGCCTGGTGCAAATGGAATAGGCATTTGGATGTATGAATCTGAGAGATTTCTGGATAGGTGATAAAATATTTGAGTCAACAGTGCATAGGTGGTATTGAAATCATCAAAGTTGTTGATCATCCTTTTTGGTTTTTTAAATTGTGGAATGTTTCAAGCCTACAGAAAATAACCATGTATCTACTACTCAAAGGTTTCAAATGTTAATATTTTGTCATACTTAAAGAAATATTTTTAAACTTTAAAGATACAGTTAAGTTCATAGTGTACCCCTCCCCAATCTTGTTTCCTTCTCTAGCTCCACCAAGTAACCACAGTTCAAAATTTATAATTTCCACACATGTTTTTATGTTACTACATTTGTTTATATCCATAACTATTACAATAGATCTTGCAACTTACATTATACTGACATATAATCATATATATTTTTTAAAACCAGAGGGAAAGAAATGAGACTTTTTAAAGCTCATTATTCATAAGTCTAATCTTAATTAATGTTCCTTTTTTTTCCTCATGAAATTCTATGTGATGGAATTCAACTGTAGTCTCATTACTCTCCATTTCTTGTACTACTTAGCTTACATATTTGTTGGTCTTAGCCACTGTAGTGTACCAGAGTTTGGGGAAAATTCTGCAGTGCTGTATAGCATGAATTAAGGAATTAGCTTTATTTATAAAAATGCAGAAGGCTCTCCGTTCCCACATCATCTTGTGGAGGGATGTGCCAGGGCCAGGTGTCTGCTAGACATGCTGCAGGTTCTATCTAGTGCAGAAGGCTTTCCTGTCCCACGAGTGTATATTCTGATATACCCATGCAGTGCAGCGGGTAATACAGTACACTTGTCTTTGGGTAGTTTGCATTTGGGGCGCCAACTGTTTATGAGGTTGTCTGGAAAGTGCTGATCTCTGTACTTGGACCCTTCGGGCAATTAGGGACCTTGGGAGCCTTTGGAAGTTATAGCCTCCCCCTACCCTGCTGGGGTGAAGCAGCTCTGGATTCCCTAGGAAGTTGAACTAGGTACAGCTCATCCCATTGCAAAAAGATCCCAGCTGCCTTAGAGTCCAGGTAACCAATGAAGGCATCAGAGGGCAATCTGAGATGGTCGTGCTCATTGCATGGGACCATTGGTCAATGTAGTAACTGCTTTTCATGCAGTTATAATCTTTAATTAAATAGTGAAGTTTAATTTATATGCCATATTCTGTGTTGAGGATAAGAAAATGGAAGTAGAGTGCTTTGTTCAGGATCATATAGCCATTTAATAGGTAGCAAAGCTGATATTGTAGTTCACTAAGATGATATAAAGTGCTTCTCAGCTGTTTCTTATTTTGTGTTTGTCTCTCAGGAAATTACAGACATAGTTTTTAAAATTGAGCTGTATTTTCAAGCAGCTTTACTTGGAATCATTGTTAGTGCAATGCCACCTTACTTTGCCATGGAAAATGCGGAGAATCATAAGGTAATAATACAGTTAAAAAATTACAGGTATAGATTGCTAATAAGAAATTTCATTCAAACAATAACCTATTTTGCATGAGTGTGAGACTTATGTGTAATTATTATTTCAGAAGTAAGCAAATGGAGTGTAAATACATTTATTATAATTTCTTAATGGTAATAACTGTCATTTGTCACTCAAATCCTTGCCATGCGCTTTAAAAGTTACATCCTTTAATCTTTACAACACTGTGAGGTAAGTTTTATGTTACCCACTGTAGGTCAGGAAATGGAGGATGGGAGTGTTCATGTAATGTGTCCAGCTAGGCTGACTCCTCTTGTTTAAGTAAGATCTGCCGCCCGACTGTGATCCTTTTGTTCTTAACTGGTTCACTAAACTGCCTCTCTCCTTTAACCTTTAATAGAGTGTATTTATTGTGTAAGATCCTTAATTGAATTATCCTTAAATGAATGATGGTCATCACCTGAGCCTAGAAAAAATTGTTATGTGCTAAAAAAATCACAGCATATTTTCTTTGGGGATTTGCTTTTCTCACGCTCAGTATAATTCCCTGGAGATTCATCCAATTTTCATGTATTAGTGTTCATTCTTTTTATTGCATAGATGCTTTTTTTAAGTATTTTTTCACCTTCTGTTCTGCTCCTGTCTCTTTTTGATGTCCTCCATCCAGGCAGATGGTGATCTTTTGGCAGTTCAAAGCCTTCCACAATTTCCCTAGCTTGAGATTGTCTCTCTGACTCCTCAAAGTCAAAATTTTTCATTCTCTTCACCTCTTTTCTTAGTTCACTGGAAGCAAGATTATCTAAATTAATTTAGACAGTGTGATTAATAATGGGGTTAAGCCTCATGTAAAAGTAATATATAAGTTTCAGGAGATATTTTTTAAATATATTTAATTTTTCTGTTATACATTTTACTAATGTAGAAAATAAGGAAAGTATAAAAATAAAAATCATCCATAATCTCCACTCCTCAAAGATAAAACTTACTAGACAGTTGTATTTTTCTCATTTTTGTTTCAACCTAAATGTTTTTTTAATTCAAATTTTTATTTTGAGGTAATTGTAGATTCATGTTAGGTTGTAAGAAATAATACAGTGAGATCTTATGTACCCATATCCACTTTATGTCAATATAACATCTTGGAAAATTATAGTACAATTGCACAACCAGGAAATTGACATTGATGCATCAGGATACAGACCACTGTCACCAGAAAGATCCCTTCTGTTGCCTTTTCCAAGCCCACACGCCCGTCTACCTGCTCCCTGACCTCTGGCAACCACTAAGCTATTCTCCATTTTTATACTTTTGATATTTCAAGAATGTATAAATGAAATCACAGCATATTTTCTTTTGGAATTGGCCTTTCTCACTCAGCATAATTCCCTAAAGAGTCATCCAATTTGCATGTATCAGTGTTCATTCTTTTTATTGCTGGATAGTATTCCATGGTGTGGATCTGTATTGTTTCCATTTTTGGACTATTATGAATTAAGCTGCTATGAACATTTGCATACAAATTTTTGTGTAAAACTAAGTTATTATTTTTCTGGGATAAATGCTCAAAAGTAAAGGCTATGTTGTATGGTGATGGCATGTTTAATTTTATAAAAAATTGACAAACTGTTTTCCAGAGTAGATATACATTCACACCTGCAATTATAAATAATAAAAGCATTCAGTTGGATTATTGAAAATAATTGTATTTGACTTGGTTTATGTTTCTATACTTATGTTGGAATTTATGTTTTTGTTCTTATAGTTCATTGAACATAAAAATTATCCATTGTTTATCATTTCTCCTCTTTTCCTTAACTATATGTTATTTTCCATGTTTCCCTTACCTTACTCTGTGGCTAGTTCTTTTATATACTACTTTTAGTTATTAGGAGTGATGTTTTTGTAGATGACAGAAATTAACTGAATACAATTGTTATGAATTTGGATTTATAAAAGATTTTTAAAATTTTAAATTAAGTAATGAGAATATTAGAGATTTAGAAGAATATGATCATTTAAGTTATTCTTAGTATTCATGAAAAAGCTGTTTATTGTGTTAGCATGAACAACTTATATTTATGTACTACACTAGAGTGTATAAGAGGCTTTTAAATGCATCATCTGTACAAAGGTTCATGCTTAAGCTGAAAGCCCTATGTAAATCCAGAGGGTACTTGGCAGTTTATAAACGTTTTTGTGAAAGGTCAGTTTTTAAAAGTAAGAGTCCTTTTCCTTTTTAAAACATATTTTTCTGTTTCCACAGATTTTCACACGCAATCATACTGTGATATAGAATTACCGTTGTACAGCTATAACCCCAGTGACACCTTTTGTTCTGTTTTAGTTTTGTGTTTCTTAGCGGCACTGGTAATATGATTCTGAAAAACTTTATTTAAATTGTTACATTTCAGAAATAATGATCAAAATGAAAGGCTAACTGGAATTTAATTTAGCTCTAAGGGAGGCTTTTATTACCTATAGACCTAGAATATAGACTTAGTGTTTTGTTGATGTAAAGTTAAGAGTTCTACAATAATTAGCTGGAGTTTTTTGTTTGCAAAATGTTTAAAATTATCATTAATTTCCTCCTCCCCTTTTTTTTTTTTAGATCAAAGCTTACACTCAACTTAAACTTTCAGGGCTTTTGCCCTCTGCATATTGGATTGGACAAGCTATTGTTGATATCCCTTTATTTTTTGTTGTTCTCATTTTGATGCTAGGAAGTTTATTTGCATTTCACTACGGACTATATTTTTATGCTGTAAAATTCCTTTCTGTGGTAAGTTAACCTCAGTTGTACCATTTATAAATAAAATGCTACTTAAAAAAATGAAGTCTTAATAAATTTAACAATTGGCTGGTTGAGTAATTTGGATATTAATATTTTAGACAGTAGAACCAGATTCTATTTATTACCTATGATACCTATAACCAATGCAGTTTATATTACTATAAGCAATTTTTAAAAACAATAACTTACTACAATTATAAAATAACTCTTTGTCAGTGAGGTAACAACCTTCCATGTAGGCTACCTACTAGTGTGTAATCAGGAATACTTAAGCAGTGCTTTCTTAAAACATCTTCTCTCTCTTCATACCTAAAAATAATTTCACAAAGAAGCAACTCTTTTATTCCATAATTTAAAATATAGGTTAACATATTAAAAAACAGTATGATTTGCATTTGTGTCCACGTGTAAATAACTGTTACAGACCCTTTCATATGAATGATTCATCTGAGGGAAAAGGAAAACAGAGCTAGGTGAGGTTGGAATTGCTGAAAGTAAACTCTATTTTTCCAGAGATCATTCTGACCTTACATATTAATTTCTACCTTATAAATTAATAAATATTTTCCTTAAAATTTACAAAGTGCATTAAATGTTATGTATTAAAATGGTAGCTAACGGTTGATAAAGGTAAAATTGTAAGCAGTTACACTTGTTTTTATAATAAAATAACAAGAGATAGCATTTTACTTGGCAGAGAAAAGAACTGCAAATAGTGTACAGTTTATATAAATTATTCAGGATTGTGTTAATTAGTTAAAAGCATGAGTTTTATTGATTTAGGTGAAACATCCATGGTAATTCCTATCACAATTTCAGTTTGGGGAGTGATTTGTTGAGCAATAAAATTTGAAGAATAATTATTTCTTAGTATTTTAATATGGCTGGTGTTTTATATCTACATATTACTAGTTATTCATATTCTTATATAAAATGACACTTTTTTGTTTTGCAGGTTTTTTGTCTTATTGGTTATGTTCCATCTGTTATTCTGTTTACTTATATTACTTCTTTCACCTTCAAAAAAATTTTAAATACCAAAGAATTTTGGTCATTTATCTATTCTGTGGTAAGTCACATTTTATATTATTTCATCCTGACTTTTCATAGCAACTCATTTGAAGCTCATGGTTATACTTTTAAAAGAGTCCTGAACTCTTTCAGGATTATACTCAGAAATGTTACTGTGTCTTTTCTAAGCACAGAACTTAAGTAGATAGCTGGCAGCATCTTATTGTCTGTGTACTTGTCTCTGCATCATCTGTTCCGTGAAGGGATGATATTGAAGCATTTACCAACTGCATGGCACGAGTGCCGTTAAAAACAACTGGTACCAAAGTGCTAGCGCTTCCTGGCTAAGTGTCACCTCTGGTTCCATGTTTTACTAAGGACTGAAAACATAGTTCATGCTGAGTATAAAATTTCTAACACATAAAATTTCTAACACTTTTTCACTTGTTTTCTCATTTTCCCTCCCCTTTAGACAGCGTTGGCGTGCACTGCAATCACTGAAGTAACTTACTTTATGGGATATACAGTTACAGCTGTTCTTCATTATGCCTTTTGCATAGCCATTCCGATCTATCCACTTCTAGGTTGTCTGATTTGTTTCATAAAGGTAGGTCTGTTAGGTGTTTTAATATTTAAAAAGCACAAGTAGTGCCTAATCTTTGAGATTTTAGTTCTTATACTGAAAATAGTAAAAAACCCATTATGTTAGCTGCTACTACTTGATTTAAATATTATTATTGCAGCACTTTAAAATTACTGTGAAATCTTTTTTGGTTTTTAAACTTTAAAGTCTCAAAGTAGGACTATGTTCTTTGATGCCCCAAATGATACATGTTTATGAATTATAAGTACGATGTGCCTTTAGTTAGTATTTGAGGGAGTTTTTCAAGGATTAAGTAATGTATTGTACTATAAAGAAATGAGAGAAAAATACAGTGTACAGTGTTTTTTTCTTTTTTTCAGAGAAAAAAGAAAACAGGTTAGTTTTATTGAGTCTGGATAATTGAAAGAAAAGTTCCATGTGATTAAAAAAAATTAAGCAATGAATTATTCACACGGGATGATTGCTAATTAGTTCTCCTCACTAACCTCTTTATTCCCTCCTTTGTTTCAGTTTAATATGTTTAATTCATATTATCTCCCCAGATAGAAATATTTTGGGATAGGGGAGAATTGAAATAAAAAGCATGGCTATTAATATTAGTAGCTAATTAGTACAATTATATTAGTAGCTTACTTATCGATACAGAGTGCATGTTTGCTGAACAGAATGCATTTTTTTTTCATTTTAATCCAAATATTTCTACACATTGCATCTCACAATCTTCTGATACCAAGTGTGTGAGTTTTCCCTCACATAGAGTACTACTGACTATTTGCAGTTAGCTCAGACCTAACAGTTTAAGGGCTCAGTCCCATAAGACTGCCCCACACCCTTCAGACGCCAATGGCAAGTAGTGGGTTCCCAGGCTACTTATACTTCTGTCTAACTTGGCTGCAAATCCAGGGTTCCACTGACCCCTTCTCAGGTTTAGTTAATTACTATGGCTTATGGAACTCAGGGAAATACTTTATTTCCTGTTATCAGCTTGTTATAACAGATATACAAGTGAATAGCCAGATTAAGAGATAATAGGGCAAGGTCCAGAAGGGTCCCAAGTGTAGGAGCTTCTGTCCCTGTGGAGACTGGAGTGTGCCCCCCTCCCAGCGTGAGGATGCATTCATCAGCTTGGAAGTTCTCCAAACCTCGTCCTTACGGTTTTCATGGAGGTTCCATTACTAGGCATGATGATTTAATTGCTAAAACCCTTCCCCTTCCCTGATGGTCAGTAGATGGATGGTGCTGAAGTTCTAATTATTCTGATAAAAGGGCTCATTTTAATTAATAGAAGATGCTCTTATCACCTCTGTCACTCAGGAAATTCTAAGGATGTTAGAAGCTGTGTGCCAGGAACCGGGGTCACAGAGCAAATATAATTATTTCATGATATTGCAGCACATAAATTTTCAAAAAATTTTGTTTTAGGTTTCTTGGAAGAATATTAGAAAAAATAAGGATACCTATGACCCATGGGATAGGCTTTTGGTGGCTGTTATATCGGTAAGAAATAACAAACATTTCTTTGTTAACATGTTACCTTAAGAAGTTTGTACGATTTTAAGTCTTTTTTAGTTTGTATCCTGTTGCTTAAAAATGAAGGTGCATAAAAATCAAGTGTGTTAGTTAATGCTAGCTAATGTGCATTTTGGTGGTAATACCTTTCATTTACTGAATATGTCCATTTTAATATTCTTGGCTTTTTTATATTATTATATTTATAATTCCGGTTTCCTTAGACTCAAAAAAAAGCTTTTTTTTTTTCTGATTTTATTTTATGAAGCTGATAACCAATGGACTGTACAGAGGTAGATGAGTATATGAAGGATTATTTTACTAAAAATGTACCTTGTATTAAAATGTATTAAAATGTATTCTTAACTGATGTGATATGCAGAAAGATGTGATTAATTTTTCTGGTGTTGATAAGGAAATTGACATATGTGGTCTTCATTCTCTTGGTATAGAAAAAATAGTCACAAGCTGTTACATGTTCTTCTTTTAGCCTTACCTGCAGTGTGTACTGTGGATTTTCCTCTTACAGTACTATGAGAAAAAATATGGAGGCAGATCAATAAGAAAGGATCCCTTTTTCAGGTCAGTTAATTTTTTTTTTTATGTTTAATATTTTTTAGTGGTCCAGAGTTCTACTCTGTGCAGCCATTGCCGTAATCTAATTTTAGATCATCTTCATCGCCCCCAAAAGAAACCTTGTACCCATTAATAGTTACTTCCCCATCCCTCCCCCTTACCCCCAGCCCTATAATAACCACTGATCTACTTTCTCTGTCTCCAAATAACAGACTGGCCAAGTTTGAACATTTATATAAGTGGAATTATACTTATGTGGTCTTTTTTTTCTGGCTTCCTTTACCTAGCATGTTTCGAAGGTGCTTCCACATTGTAGCGTATAGCAATACTATGTTATTTATTTATTTTTTTGCTTAGTAATACTACATTGTATGAATATACCACATTTATTTATCCATTCATCAGGTGATGAACATTTTGAGTTGTTTACACTTTCTGGCTATTACAATAATGCTGCTGTGAACATTTGTTTACAGGTATTTGTGTGGACACATATTTTCATTTCTCTTGGGTGGATACCTAGGAGAATTGATGGGCCACATGATAACTCTGTTGAACCTTTTGAAGAATTGTCAGACTTTTTAAAAGTGGTCACATTATTCTATTAACTGCCGGGATTACCTCCTAGAATCTCTAAATGGCTGCCTGAAATCACAGATGGTAACTCTGTGTATATGTTTTTTCCCCTATACATACATATCTTTTCACTTAAACGAAGCCCTTCACTGCTTTTCTTGGCATATTCATATTGCCAGCATCACTATTCTGTGCTTTGGGGCCATTATCGTTAAGTATAATAAGGGTTACTTGAACACAAGCACCATGATACTAAAATAGTCGATCTGGTAACCCAGGTGGCTACTAAGTGACATAAAGAGCACTGGACAAAGTGATGATTCGTGTCCTGGGCGAGACGGAGTGGGATGGTGTGAAATTTCCTCTTCTACTCAGAATTGTGTGAAATTTAGAACTTATGAATTCTTTATTTCTGGAGTATTTTTGTATTGCAGTTGGCCACAGGTAACTGAAACTGCGGAAAATTCCAATTAGGAAAGTAGGAAGGTTCTGTTTTCTCCACATCCTTGCTGACATTTTTTTTTTTTGTTATTGTTATCTTTTTGATTTTAGCCATTCCAGTGGGTATGAGGTGGTGTCTCATTGTGGTTTTGATTTGCATTTCCTTGATGGTTTATGTTTTGAGCATCTTTTCAAGTACTTATTGTTTATTTTTATATTTTATTTTGAGAAATGTCTATTTGAACTCCTTGTCCATAAAAAATTGGGTGTCTTTATTTTTTGTTTTTTTTTTTCTCAGGATCTTCATTTTCTACATTCTAAGCCAAGATAAGTATAGCAAAATGACTTAGAACTCTCCCTACACCTGACTCATGATAGAAAGCAGTGCTGTAGATTAATAGTGATGCAGGACAGGGCAAATATCCCTGAGCTGGAGGAGACCAAGCCCTGAACTGAGAGAGGAAGAGGGTCCTTTGGCAGAAAGTGTAGAGAGTTCAACACAGACACCAAAGTTAGAGTCAAAAATTAGAAAAGGGCTAACACTCCACAGACAGAGCGTGGTCTCCTCTCAGAGGCAGGGAGTGGGAGGGACAGAGAAGAAGTGAAACAAAATTGGATGTCTTTATATTCTTGATTTATAAGAGTTCTTTATATATTCTGGATACAAGTGTCTTATCAGATGGACTATACAATTTGAAAGTATTTTCTCCAAGTCTATGCATTTTCTTTTCACAGAGTATTTTAAATTTAAAAAGAATTATTTATTTTCTTTGTCCGACCTTGCTCACATGATTCATCACTTTCATCCTCTTTTAACACCCTCATCTTCCATATCTCTTTGACCTGTCCACTAAAAATTATAATTTCAGTCAACCTATTTATATGCGAGAGAAAATTAACATAAAAATGCAGTTTGATAATACTGCATATTCATCCCATATACTCTCAGCTTTGTTTTAACCCTGGTAACCCTGTCTCATTTTCCTAGTCAGCACCCTTTCTCTTTCTGTTCAGTCCTTACCCCAAGCCTTCTTTGTATTTCTCAGATTCCCAGTTCAGCTCACATGACCTCATTTTCTACTTCTTAGATGATCTTGCCAACTCAAGAAACAGAAGCACTTAATTATAAATTAAAAGTTTTACACATTTTCATGAATTTTGCCTTTTCCTAGTTTTAGAGCAAGAGGTGCCCCTGTTATCCAAGTCTTTATTTACTCTCTCTACCTAAGGACGTTGTTCCGTCAATTTTCTCTTTCTATCTTTCCCTTTTGGATCTTAACAGAGTCTTTTTCTTTTGGGAGAGGGTCACCTTTCTCTTATTTAAAACGAAGTAATAGACATCAGAACTCATAAATTACATTTAAACCTGAATCCCATCTACGGCCATGCCACCCTGAACGTGCCTGATCCTGTCTGATCTCGGAAGCTAAGCAAGGTTGGGCCTGGTTAGTACTTGGATGGGAGACCATCTAAGAAGATCCGGTGCTGTAGGCATAAAAAAGAAAAAAATGGATTGTAAACTAATAAGGTCCTTGCAATCTGTGAGGTCAACCAAGGGTTGCCTTGCCAAAAATAATAATAATAATAAAATAAACCTGAATCCCTTTCTAGTTCTTAGCCCATCTCTTTCCTTTATAGCCAAAAAGCTTCCATCTCTAGTTCCTTACCTCCTATTCATTCACTCTTTAACCCCCTGCAATCTGGTGTCTGCCTTACTTCTCTGTTGATACTATTTTCAGTAAGATAACTAATGTCTTCTTCTTTGTCTTGTCAAGTAGGCTCAAATTATTTAACTAATCTGCAGCCTTTAACATGATGGATTTCATTCCTCTTCTTATGCTTTTCTCTTTTTTTATTTTCCATAATGTCAGTTCCTCTGTTTTTCTTTTTACCTTACTATTATGTCAAAGTTTTCTTTAGAAGCACTTTTTAAAAGCTGTGTCCACCTTTGTGGTGTTTTTGTGGGTTCTCATGTCAGCCCTTTACATCTCCTGTGGCAAGCTCATTTACACTACAACCAGAAATGCTTTGAGAGAGGGGCCATGGTTTCTTCTTTTTTTAAATCTTTTTATCTTTGTGTGAAGTCATGTCTGACACATACTGGTTGTAAATGATATTGTTGAATAAATGAATGAATTTAGATAATATCTAAGTGATATCAATGAATGAAATACAGCTTTTTAATTCCATCTTCCAGACATAACCACAAATCTCATGTTGGTATCCCTTTTCAGTCTTTTCTCTATGTACTGCTTGAATTTATTACGATTTTAATTATTTGAAAATGTACTCTCTTCATATATTTAGGACCCTTTCAAAAAAGTCCCGAAATAGGAAGTTTCCAGAACCACCAATCAACGAGGATGAAGATGAAGATGTCAAAGCTGAGAGACTGAAGGTCAGGGAGCTGATGAGTTGCCAGTGTTGCGAGGAGGTAAGTTACCTAAGTTGTATTAAATGTGCGATGATCAGTTGTCCATGCATAGGGATTAATCTGAAAAATATTTTCTTTTCATAGGAATCAATCTGAAAAAAGTCTTTGAGAAAATATTTTTGTCCACTTACTTTTGAATAAGTCTTCATCTCAGTCATTATAAATAAGTGGATGTTTATACAATACCCTCTATTAGGAAATGTAATTTTTATGTTATGGACATGAGCATGTTTTCATGATATTTATAAGTCTCTTTTTAAATCCTATTTCCCTTGTTAGAAACCAGCCATAATGGTCAGCAATTTGCATAAAGAATATGATGACAAGAAAGATTTTCTTACAAGAAAAGTAAAGAAAGTGGCAACTAAATACATCTCTTTCTGTGTGAAAAAAGGCTAGTATTCAGTTGTTTTTTTTTCTTAAGTAACGTTTCCAGAAGAGTAATTTTTATTTTTATTTGATTTACATGTGATGATTTTTCTTTCACTTCCTTTAGGAGAGATCTTGGGACTGTTGGGCCCAAATGGCGCAGGCAAGAGCACAGTTATTAATATTCTTGTTGGTGACACTGAACCCACTTCAGGCCAGGTATGATGTGCGAGGGTGGGGGACATGTTGACTGTGATGCGTATTTTGAATTAAAACAAATTTTTTAATGACATATTAGGATTTTGATGCTTAAATTTTACGTTTCTGATAAATTTTTTGTATAGAAGTTGTGATCTTTTTGGTTACCTGTGAAAATAATGTACATAGAAAATTTTCATAACGTACATACAGAGACACATATATGGTATTTCTGCTTTTATAATTATTACATGCATGGGTGATTTGTGCGCCAGCTGAATAAAAGACAGTAGTCTTAACTTTAGGAGATATGGGAAGCTAGTCTTGACCCTGCCACCAACTAGTCTTGGATTGCAAGAACATCATTCACTACTTTTGGAAACTTCACAAAACTGCGCTGATGCTGTCTCCTGCTCCTCTCCCCTTTGCTCACTTCACACCAGCCACACTGGCTAATTGCTTTCCTGGAAAATGCCAGACACACTCTTTTCTTTGAGTTTTTGCCTTAGGTATTCCTTATATTGGCTATACCTTACCCTGTAGAAATCCAAATGAGTAAATCTGCTTACTTCCCTAACTCAAATATCACCTTCCGGTGGGGTCCCCCAATCATCCCAGTAAAAAGCGGGCTTGCTTTCCCAGTCAGTGCTGCATTCCTGGTTACCCTTCTTGGCCATGTCACTGAACTCTGATTTAGCTATATGTTTTTTCTTCCTCAAAAAAGAGTAAAAATTTGACCTGATATTACCCTACCTCTAGGAAGGAGTTTGAATTAATTCACTTGCCACTCTCTTTACAATGTAAATTAAGCAAAAAGAGTTATTTGAAATTGGTTTGTATTTCTTCAGGTATTTCTAGGACAGTATTCTTCAGACCCAGCCGAAGATGATGATTCCATTAAATGTATGGGCTACTGTCCTCAGATAAACCCACTGTGGCCATATATTACATTGCAGGAACATTTTGAAATTTATGGGGCTGTGAAAGGAATGAGTCCAAGTGATGTGAAAGAAGTCACAAATCGGTAAAATTTAGAATTTTTTGTTACCTGGAGAAAGGTTTACATTTCATATTTTAAAATTTTCATAAGCATTTTCTTATATCATAATTTTCATGGAAAACGATCATTACTTTTTCTTATATTCTTGACTGAATTATGATACCTAAGAAAATAAAAAGGCAATATTTCTGTTTCTAATTACAGAATGAATATACCTATAGTTGTCGTGAAACTTAAAGTGAACCTTTTAATCAAGATATTAATTTGTTTAAAATGATGTAAATTGGAGGTCTAATATAGTAAGCTTTAACTGAGTATTCTAGAAAAATTGTCAGTGATCACAGTGGGTGATAAAAGATTCATTTTGTGTCATTTATTCTGCAGAATAACAAATGCTCTTGATTTGAAAGAACATCTTCAGAAAACTGTAAAGAAACTACCTGCAGGAATCAAGCGCAAGGTACTCTTGTTAAATAAACATGTATGTTTCATTGATAGTTCAATGCCTGATACTGTCATAATATTCCTTGTATTGAAGCCCCCCTCCCATTTTCTGTCCATCTAGTTGTGTTTTGCTCTAAGTATGCTGGGGAATCCTCAGATTACTTTGCTAGATGAACCATCTACGGGTATGGACCCTAAAGCCAAGCAGCACATGTGGTGAGTATGGCATATTACCCCACATCATACGTTAGAATAAAGGACCAGTTTATCTTGTTGTAACTAATGGTTTTGTATTAGTTATATATACATATTGATTTTAAATGCTGCACAAATAATAAAATTGCAATAAGTAAAATTACATATTTTGATTTCTAGAGAATCAGATTTTTAAAACTTTATATTTTTCATGCAGTATTAATAATATTTTATATATTTCAAAACAAAAATGAGTATATAGGTAATTATTAAAATAAAGAATACTGCTGTCTGAATAATTTTTTAAAGTTTTTTTCCCCCAGTTATTTAAACATACAAATTATAATTCTCATAATAATGTCTTGAATTTAATGTAGAACTCATTTTAGGAATTCACAGCGCTAATTAGTTGACCAACTTTTGAGTCTAGATTTGCATAAAATGTAATATTTGGTTTAGATTCACGTTAAGGTTTTCCTATGATTCTATGGCTATTTTGTTACAACATGGAAAGGCATCAGTTTTTATAATTTATTTTTTAACCCATAGGAACATTTGAAATCATGGAATTTTTTTTATAAGCTTTTAAAAATAAGAGAAAATAGAATAGAATAGTTAGGCAGAATATAACTACAGCAATTGAAATTGGATACATTTTGATTAACCTAATTAACCAAATAGTTGGATTTTTAAAAATAATGATTACATGCATACAAGTATTTTTATTAATATTCAGATTCAGTCATCTCTTTATTTTATGTTTGTAGGCGAGCAATTCGAACTGCATTTAAAAACAAAAAGCGGGCGGCTATTCTGACCACTCATTACATGGAGGAGGCAGAGGCCGTCTGTGACCGAGTGGCCATCATGGTGTCTGGGCAGTTAAGGTAGATGCCTGACCAGCCATATGGGGGTGGAGAGGTAGTTTTTAAATGTCATCATTTAAAAAACTTATAGTAATGCATATTCATTTAAATGTTAGAGTTTTCCTTTAGTTTTCACTGTTTGCTCTCTGTAGAATTACTCAGAAATACAGGAATTTTCCCCTAAATATGACTGGCTACTTTGCATTTGGAATCAGCTTAATTATTCAACAACTTGGAATGCTATTTTCAGTGATGATATTTGTTGTTTTTAAAAATTCTAGCTAATGTATTAGATTATAACCTAAAGTATAAAATAAGTATACATGAGTTCATACTCATAAACGAATGATTGAATGAATAAATAAATGTGGGAGGGGAGGCAAATCTACCCCCTATGGGGGGGGGGATGCTTAATCCCCCATCTCTCAAGTATGGTTTGGAGTTAGCCAGTCTCTTCTAATGCACAAAAAAGGAGATGATAGTAACTTTGCAGGAGAGAAACCCGACAAATAGTACCTTAACCAAACAATGTCAAGTGGATATCGTACCACCTGCTATGATGTGATGAGAAAGGTACTTCAGTTCTGTCGTATTTTCTTCAAAAACCTGTAACCCCAGTTTAATCATGAGAAAAAATCAAGTTGAGAGACATTCTACTATAAAACAGTTGACTATTCTTAAAATTCAAAAAGTTATGAAAAAGAAGGAAAGAGTAAGAAACTGTCACAGACCAGTGGAGACTAAGGAGCTAGGACAACTAAATGCAATATAGTATCCTGGATGGACCTGGAAACATAAAAAGAACATTAGTGGAAAAACTGGTGAAATCTAAATAAATTTAATAGTAATATACCAGTGTTGGTTTCCTAATTTGACAAATGTGCTGTGGTAATGTAAGATAATATTAGGGAAACTGAAACTGGTTGAGAGATATATGGAGACTCTGTATTATATTTGCAACATTTCTATAAATGTAAAGTATTCTCTTATAAACATTTTATGTAGATCATTCTTTAAGTGAGAAATAAATTTTTGAAAACTGTCAAGTCATTTATATCTGAACTTTCTTTTAAAAATTACTATAGATGTATTGGGACAGTCCAACATCTGAAGAGTAAATTTGGAAAAGATTACTTTTTGGAAATTAAATTAAAGGACTGGATAGAAAACCTAGAAGTAGACCGCCTCCAAAGAGAAATTCAGTATATTTTCCCAAATGCAATCCGTCAGGAAAGGTAAAGACTTTAAAAATTTATATATATTTTTTGTAAATCCATAATTATAAAAATGTGTATTGTATTAAGGTTTATAATACAGACTAATATAGTCTGATAACGAGACTCGTAACTTAGTGTTAGATCTTTCAGTATTTGATAGTATTTAAATATTTTAAAGTTCTCATTCTGTAGTAATGAGTTACTTTGTATGGAAATATTTGAAGATGTCAAACATTAATTATTTTTAAATAAGTATAAAAAATAAGTTATTGGCATTACATTTGGAACTTAAAAAGTTTTGAAATTTAGCTTTAGACATAGTAGTGATTTAAAATTTTTTCTGTATTTATGTTTTCAGTTTTTCTTCTATTTTGGCTTATAAAATTCCTAAGGAGGATGTTCAGTCTCTTTCACAATCTTTTTCTAAGCTGGAAGAAGGTAAGAAATATTTGAAAAACGTGCTAAGGTAGCTTTCAAGTTATAAAATAATTTTAATTATAAAATATTACACTTTAAATCGTAAAAGAATTTTACTTAAAAACTTTTAGAAGTTGGGACTCAGTTTATTATAGAAACTATAGTAAATAGGAAGATAACCTTTTATTAATTTAATCTAAGGGACAGGTATATATACTAACATTGTAGGAATTTGGTAGATCAGCTATTTGGTAGTGTGAACCTTTTACTATTTTAATAGACATCATCACAGTGTTTCACCTTGCATCTATGATAAAGTTCAGCTTAATTAGCCCTCACTAGTTTAGCTCAAAAATGGGAGCATTGAGTTTCTTGAACCCTTTCTTCATATAGGGCCACAGAATTAGAAATGGTGGCAAGACTCCAATGGCAGCAGGAGAGAGAGGAACATTCACAGTGCAGGAGGGTGGGCATTCCTAAAAGCTTTAAAGAAGCTTAAGTAAATCTTGTCCTTTTTAAAGTAAACGGTGGGTAGGATAAAGATATACTGGTAGCAGTAGAGGAAAGTAAGCTCCGGGATGGGGCGAGTATTCAGACAGATTATTTTATGGCATTTATAAACCATGAAACAACCTGTATTTCCTGGTATTTTCATTATGATTAAAGAGACCACCTGAACTACTTAAGGAGAATTAAGTTAACCAGAAATTTTGGCATTAGATTAGATTGCAAAAGAATCTGAAATAAATATAAAAAGGTATATATGAACCTATGAACAAATTCCAGAATGTAGTTTAAGAACTGAGCAACAGGCTGTGTTGGAATTGGGGAGTGGGAAATAGAGAGCAGAGATCAAAAGAAATTTAAAAAAAAAAATGGAGGTAGAGGAGGTAAAGAGGAGATACTGGGAAAAGGAGAAATGAAGCAAGTAGTATTCAATTTATTGTGCTTAGGTCATGAGGAATTGTGGGGGAAGGGAAGAGAAAGGAAGCCAAAGATAGGAAATGACATTTAAATGAGTTGATTACAAAGATTTTGTTTTTTAAAAATCAATTGTTAGCCACTTAGTTACTGCCATTTTTATTCTTTAAAATATTAATAAGTATAATATTGTTTTCATGTTTTAATAGCTAAACATACATATGCCATTGAAGAATATAGCTTTTCTCAAGCAACATTGGAACAGGTACTATAAAATTAAATTAAAAAAAATTCTTTTATAGAAGAAGGTGTTCGATATCTACTTGCTTAGGTTTATATTGGAGAGAAGGGAGTTTGTGGACCAAAGACAACCATCATACAATATTTCTAAACTTCATATAATTTTAAACAAATTTAAAACAATTTTAAACAAAATCTGCTTATGTTGAGTAGCTCAGTTTTTTTCAGTTTAGTGAAGAAAGTGGGTCATGACGTTATTTCATATTAGCATATCAAATTACATTGCTTAAATATTTATAAATTATTTTTTATGCTAGTGCTACTTAAATATATTAATCAAAAACCAAATTATCTGTTACTCTTCCAAAGTAACATTCATCTTTATATGTAATTAATGGAGATTATTCTGTTTAAATATATTAAGAGCAATAAATCTCTTGATGCTTGAGTCGTTAATACAATAGATATAGCCATATACTATTTCTGATTTAGTTAAGATCGGGTAATTGAGGGCATTGTGATAACAGAGTACTGTATTCATTTATTCACTTCCATTTAGGTTTTTGTTGAACTCACTAAAGAACAAGAGGAAGAAGATAATACTTGTGGAACTCTAAACAGCACCCTTTGGTGGAAAAGAACACAGGAAGATAGAGTAGTGTTTTGAATTTGTGTTGCTCAATCTGCTTACTGAATTTCTTTGTTTTTCACTTTGTTTTAACTGGTTTAAAAAGTGTATTATTTGAGTGGTAACTGAAGACCCATGAAAAGCATTGGATTTTCCCAACTTCCTTAATTGAAATACTGGGGTTGTATGTTTTTTTTTCTTCAAATAAAACTTACATGTAATTAATTGAAACTGCATGTTTATATCTGAAGTGTATTGAACTTTAGTCTGTATGTGAAGTTGAATTTTTACTTTTTTACCTTTTAAAAACAGTGCTTCTAAATTTATGATTTAAAGAAATAGTAATAATTTTATTTCGAACAGTTACCTTTGTTTTTCAGTTTATACCATATTGTTAATAAGAATGTAATATCCCAATCTAAATAAAAAACAAATATATAAATAGTACATGGAAAGGAGATATAAAACAAAAGTTTCTTTTTTTAATTTCTAAAAGAAACTTTGAATGAATATTGGCATCCTCAAAAGCTACAGCTTAAGTATTAGACAATCTTAGTGCGGATAGAAGTTTGCGGGAAGGGTCATCCACTAGGTGGCACTCATCAATCATAATAAATTAAACGAGACCTTGCTATGTTAAGTGATTTTAGACATAAGTAACTTAGGTATTTGAAGTACATTTCTTTTGCTTACAGCAAAATTTATACATATGTAATTCTCTTTAATAAGAAACCAGAATTTCACTCTGTCAGAGTTGAAGTAAGGTTATGGTTAATGTAATCTTAGAAAATACAGTTGACCCTTGAACAATATGAGGGTTAGGGGCACCAGTCCTGCTCCTACCTCCACCATGTGCAATTAAAAACCCGTGTACAACTTCTGACTCCTCAAAAAACTTAACTACTAATAGCCTGCTGTTGATCAGAAACCTTGCCAATAACATTAATAGTCAACTAATACATGTTTTATGTGTTAATATGTATTATATACTGTATTCTTACAATAAAGCTAGAGAAAAGAAAATGTTAAGAAAATCATAAGAAAATATGCCTGTGTATTTATTGAAAAAAATCACATTAGTGGCCCTGCGCTGTTCAAACCCATGTTGTTCAAGGGTCAGTTGTACTTCCTTGTTAGACCCATGTATGAAATATTGGTAAAATATAGTAGAGGTGACAATATATTTTAACCCGATGAATGAAAGTATTAATTTTGCAGAAGCAGATATATTGGGAGTGTGATACAGCAACAAAAGAAGAATTTAGTACTGAGTTCCTTTAAATAGACAAACCCTTTAATAAAATTAACTATTTAAAATAGGCAAAACTTAATGAACTTTAGCTCTACTTTATAATAAGACATCGGTGATTTTAGGCACTGGCAGCTGATTTAAAATGATGTTTCTTTCTCAGTCGCAGCGCAAGGTGTATGGCTGATACTTCCCCGCCTTGCTTTGGTAGCTGCTGTGCACACTCCTGTCTCAGAGTTCCTCAAACGCGTCTAAATGAGCTGGCTTCCAGTTTCCTCTTGCATTTTACAACCCACAGCTAAGTTAACTTCTTCCTGTGTGATTGAGTTGGCATTAGTTTTTAATTTTTTATTAAGTGACAGTCGCTTGCCTCGTGATTTGAGGCTTTTGGATTCTTCATGTGAGAATCTCACTTTTACATTCTTCAGTACTGAACTTAAGTACTGCATGATGAGTACAATTCCAGACACGTTTGAAAGAAAATCTTTACCTTGTAGACAAATTAATAAATAGCACATTCTATTTTCTGAGTAAGTCATTGCTGAATGGTGATGTAATTTTAAAGAGCTTTTAGTGTCTAATAGTCATACAAATACCCAGGGCCTTCTTTTCTTTTGGGTTGTGTTTTTGTAGCTATGTATTTATTACCTTGGACACTTAAACGCAGTGTAAAAAATAAAACTATATTTACTAGTACAGTTACTTGAAAAAGTAGATTTTTTTAGAACCTAACCATACTGAGAAAGGTATATAATTTCAAAGTGGAGCATGACTAATACAGAATATTGCCTTCTTTTGCACATTGATTTGGTCACCATCACTTTACATCTGTGAAAATGTAATCAATAGAAAGTAAATTTTTTTTTCCTGCAAAGTGAAAGTTGAGATTATGCTGATTAGTCAGACTCATGTTCTTATCTATTATGTTCATTTAATTACTTTGCTATTATTACTATAAGCTTTTTTTTAAAAAAAGACATTTGAATTAACCTTTTTTAGTTTTTACATATCTAGAGTGAATATATTTTGGTCATCAATTAAATTATTTGTAGGAATCTTCTGTTCCTTTTTTACAATAACATAATGTTTCCTATTCAGAAGTGTAATTTAATCCTTAGGACAGCAAGGGTAAGTGAGGTGGGAGGAAGAGACAGAAAGTCAAATATGAAGTTTATCTTTATTTACAGTGTACTGTTCATGGTTTGGAACGTATGTTACTTTAAAATGCCTTAAAATACTGATCTCAAACTTTTATATAGCAGTACGAATAAATGTAAATGCATATATTAGGCAAAAATTAGAAAAAACTCATCGCTTAGTGTATATTTTCTATCCATGGTATAATTTTGAACATAAAGGCTGGACTTGACTGCATGACTGCGATGACTAATAAGGCCAACCTTTGTCTGCGGCACTCAGGAACCGAGCAGTCGGTAACAGTTAAAATCATGATAAGTATACTTCACATTTCACTTTATGGGCTCTTAATTTTTTATTTTTCAGTTTGTACTTTGTAAAAGGCTGTAGGTTTTCTTTAAAAACGTTTTAAAATTGAGACATACTATCTTAAACCAATATTTTGATTTTAATCATTAGAACGTTTTAGAGTAATTTAATTTAGCGGACTTATTAGTGACTATATTTCAAGCAGTGTTCTCTTTGGATAGAAAGATGACTATCAGTCATCTTATAATGGCCTTGTAAGCTCTTCTAATCTGGTAGGAGGAAGATACATCCTTAAATAACTAACTATTATGTACTGCAACAAATGCTTTGCTAGTGGTACTAACACTAGTATTGGAACACAATTAATTTTACTTAGAGTGAGTGTTGTCATTATTTTTATTCTGTTACACAATATTTTATTTTGATTGTACTCTGAATTTGATGAACTACCATACAGTATTTTCATGTAACACATATAGGCATTAATTTTTGAAAAATAGAAATACTTATCTTTAATGTATTTTTAATATTGCTAACATTGATTTTTCATTTTTTTTTTCCTGAAAGAACTTGTAACATAAAATGAAAGAATTTATTCTCGGGTGGATAATTTTTATATCAGCTATTCTTATAAGGTAAAAGTTTGCTTATTTTTTATTCATAATGTGTTATATGTAAGTAATTCTCAATGCTGCCTTTTAAGAAAAAATAAATATATTATTAGTAAAAGCTTTAAGAACTGAAAATTTAAGACAACTCTTTCATTTTGTGTACTGAAATGAATTTTTTGTTATTTAGTATTGATGTAATGAGTGGCTTATATTAAAAATGAAAAAACCTGGCACTATAATTTTGTGTTCAAGTACTGAAGGAATGTGGACAGTTACTTGTATTTTAATTCACATTTATATTTTAAACTTGAACTAGATATTCTTGTAGATCTTTTTACTTCTTCTATTTTGTGAAAATATAAGGCAATCAATCTGTTAAAATAATAAAATGCATATTATTTATTAAATACCCAAATATTTAACACTACTTACATATTAATCAGTTTTCTTAGAATTTTTGAATAAATTTGATTCTCTCAAACACTTAGTAACTATGTATAGTGTCAGATGGGTACTAGATTTATCAAGTGATTACTTAATGAGGTAGATAAACGTCTGACCACCATGTTGGATACCTGAAACTTGTATGTCAACTGTAATTGAAAAATAAATTTAAAAAAAAAAGATTTTAAATTCAATAAACAAATTCTTCCCAAGTATCTAAGCAACTCTTGGAAATCCAATTAATCACCTTTTTAAATTAAGTGAATTAATTTTTATAATAATTTCAAGCATCTTAAAGATAGACAACATATAGAAAACTAGATGGCTAGAGGCTTGCTACCACACTTGCATAAATTATAGGATCCCCAAAAAGTATTAATACAATAATTTGAAATATATTTTTTTCCATTTCTACATACATGCCTTCTCAAGGTTACACATTTACCAATAAAAGGGCCATCGCAGGTTATGAAAGTTTACACTTTGATGACATGAGACTAAGAAACAGTACTAGCTAGGTTGCTCAATTAATGATTGGAATTGATCAAGGGCTACCTGTGAGGTAACTAAATGCTAATATAAACATAAAACCTGGATCTGCCTTCAGAGAGTGAACTGGCAGCTATTTAGGTGGACCTATGTTTAAGCTTTTGTCCTTTTGAGCTTTCAGCTGAGACTTAACTAAGTTTGAGGTTTTTACAACCCAGTATTTTTGTTTGTTTAAGTTTTATTGTTAAGTTTTATCTAAACTTGTGATAATAGGATTTTCCAAATTCTGTGTTGTGACCTTCTTAATTAAAGACTAGCTAAATGAATCCCTCACTTGGGTCGCAATTTTATTTCTCTTTTTGTTTTATAATGCTTATGTGTATCAGTAACCATAACGCTATGGTAATTTTACTAAAACATAATATCATTTTGGATCACTTTTTCCAATTCTTATTTATTAACATAATGTTTTTGTCACATAGTTGTAAGAAAAGATATTGAATGTTGATTGTCTTATTTATGTCGTGGCTAGTAATTTTTTTGGCCAAGAAAAGATACTGAATGTTGATTGTCTTATTTATGTAGTGGCTAGTAATTTTTTTGGCCAAATTATACTACTGATACTATTGTGTGATTATGAAGCTGATATTTGTTTTCTGTTGATTACAATCAAGTTTGCGATTGAATGAGATCAGAATTATTCTTAGTCAGCCTTTAGAAATTGATAAACTAAGTTCTAATGTCATAATATTTCTTATTTTTCAAGATACTATCTTTTTGCTGTACTTTTTTTAATGAATAGGGAATACATGCGTTATAATTCAAAAACTTTGAAGCGAAAAGGAGTAAAAAGTCATTTCGTTCTTCTGGCTCTCTTAAGAAAAGAATAAATCTTGCAAAGTGAAAAGTGCAAGTTCTAGTCTTCAAATATATGCGAATACAGCTTCTGTTTGGTGGAAAAAAAAAAAAGGCCACTGTAACTGCTAAGTATGCTTGCTTTAGACTCTCCTTTCCCCAAATTAGGACGGCAGGTAATTACTGAGAACCATCTCTGGCAGTGTCCAGAATTCTTAAGGTTTAAGCAAGATTGCATCTCTTATTCATGTATTCACAGATATTTTATTACATACCTATGAGATAATAAGCAAAAATCTTTACCCTCACTGAACTTTTATTATAGTAGAGTGAGACAAACTACTATATGTACATACACATATACATATACATATACATATACATATACATATACATATACATATACATATACATATACATATACATATACATATACATATACGTGTGTGTGTGTGTAAGGAGTTTTGGAGCTGGGGTAGGTATTGCTGTTGAGACCACACTGAGATTGGTAACATGCTGACAAAAAGGCGAGCTGGTAAAAAAGCATTATAGACAGGAACATCTATACAAAGGGCAAGTACAAGGGTGGTGTGTTGTAGCATGATGGAAGAAGGGGTGAAAAGACTTACAAAATCAACCATGCTTGAGGAGGTGTGCTATATGAGACCATAAATCACAAGAGAGGGTCAAACTCAAAGCAGCAAGGAAGGGACTAGTTAGGGGCACACCAACATCATTCTAAAGTTAGTGTCGACTTGCCTAGGAGGTGACGATAAGCAGTTATTACAGCATGGGGTTCACAGATGACAACGTCCTGGGAACTGTACAGGGTATCTTCCCCCAGACCTCCAAAGGGATACAAGTGGTAGGCAGTCATGACCATTAACTCCAGTGACTATACTCTGGAAAAAGAGTGTCCCAAATATTTCAAGGTATATTGGACATGGTAACAAGTTGATACTGAGACCCAGAGACCCAAAGCATCATCATGGTCCCTCTGTCACAATGCGGGCATTTGAGGGCCAGATAATAAATCCTGGCCTAGATCCTCCTGTTCGCAGTGAGTCTGCTTGTCTGTTGACCCATCTGATCTTCCTGTCTCCAGCCCCTGGATTTATGACGGGAAGCTGTCCTGACCCCACACTGTTTCCTTGGCTTGTGGGATAAGAACTAATAATGAGTGTCTTGATTTCCCAGGGCTGCGATAATGTAAAGTGCCACAAATTGAGTAGCTTAAAGCAACAGGAATTTATTCTCTCAGAGTCGGAGGCCAGAAATCTGAAATTGAGGTGTTGGCAGCGTTTGTTCCTTCTTGGGAGCTCAGAGGGAGAATCATGCTTCTTTCCTAGTTTCTGGTAGTTACCAGAAATCGTTGGAGTTTCCTAGCTTTTAGCTGCTTAACTCTGACTTTGTCACATGGCCACCTTTGTGAATCTTGATGTCTCTTCTAAGGACACCCGTCATTTTCAGATTCAGGACCCAACCTACTTCAGCATGACCTTGTCTTAATTAACTACACCTGCAAAGACCCCATTTCTAAATAAAGTCATATTTCGAGGTTTCAGAAAGGATATGAATTTTGAGGGGTAGGGAGACACTTCAAACTAGTACAGTGATGGAGGTCCAAATGGGAGTCTCTAAAACTGCCCTTCTCTCAGCTAAGATAGAAAATCAAAACAGTGGAGAGAGAATGGAAAAAATTAAAGATGCAGGTGGGTGTGGTTTTTATATCTACATTTTAATACACGAATCTTTCCCCTGTAAAGATCAGACAGATTCTTGAGCATGCCATTAATCTACTGCAAACTCAGCTAACTGGTAGCTCTGTTGAGCATCTTGGCCCAGATGTGCTGTTTTTGCAAGAGCAGATTAAGAACAACCACCGATTTGGCAAGGGCCTTCTTTTCCATTTCAATCAGAAAGAGAATCAGACATTCTGCATAAATCTGGAATGGATAAAAGCATGCATTTCCATCTTGCCCTATAGTTAGACTTAGGGTTCTACCCGGAATGTATTCCAAGGAGACTTGGAATCAGGTGACATCCCATGGAACATGACACTGGTCTACTCTTTTGACATGGATTGGATGAGCAAGCAGTTGCTAATATATTGGAGGTATCGGTAAGACATTGTGTTGAAGGAATGTATCAAAATGCAAATAATAGTCTAGTGGACAATTTAGAACCTTCTCTCATCTTCCCTTTGCTATCCAAAGTATACTGCATTTTTCCTTACAAAATCAGTTTTGCACAAAGATGATTTATGATCGTTCAATGCAGTGTATCTTAACTTTGGGACCATTGACATTTTGGGTTAGATTCTTTGTTGGGAGTGGGGCTGTCCTGTGTTTTGTAGCATGTTTACCAGTATGCTTGGCCTCTTCCCGCTAGATGCCAGTAGCACAATCAAAAATATCTCCACATCTTCAAATGCCCTCCTCCCTGGGGAGGGGGTGGGCAAAATCACCCTTTGTGAAAACATTGATTTAATACACAGATTTGGGATGAAAATAGATTCAGATCATTTACCCGAAGGTTTCAGTGGGAAAGTTACCTTTAACACTTTTCTTGTGTTTTTTCTATACACAGGTAATGCTTTATACTCTGTGCTCAGGGGAGATGGTTCCCAGGTTCTGGTTCGCTCAGACTGAGGTAGTAGAGACATCTTTCAAATTCTAATTTTTAAAATAAACATTTGTTATTAGAATTTGATAGACTTATCTGCAAACATTCTGAAGGTCTCTGTGTGCATATTTGAAGGTTTCTCTACTTTCAGCGCCATTTTGAGTTAATTTTGGATTCTCTTTTGATTATTTTGTGAACTGTCTTCTTACATGTCAAATTATTTTTCGGCTATTCTTAAGGCATTTCTTAATGAGGTCAAATTTGGGACTGTTCATTTCTGGGGAGCTATCACTAATTACAAGCCTACATTATGAATATTAAAAATAGGAGCCTGAGATGAACATAACTGTCTAAAAAGACAGCATGGCACATCTGCACCTCTGTGTAGCTTTGCTTATATTTTGAAGTTCAAGGTCAGAACCTTAAAAAGAATCCTATTGGCACTTTTTTGACATATGGCCTTTAAAACGATGATCATATATATCGTTACTGTAAGATACAAACCCAAGGTCTTATCTTGGCTCTCATGGGTGTTCCCATGCAGTTGACTTCAAAGCCTGTCCACAGACCACAGAGAAAATTGAGAATTGAATTGTATAGAAAGCTACTGGAAGTTTCTTGGTCCTTGGTCCAATTTAAAAAGCCAAAATAACTTAGAATAACAACTTACAATTTGTTGTAATTAAGACATTTTTAAATTGTTTTCTGAAGAAATTATACAATATATGTCCACACACAATCTAAGCCAAAAGGCCAAGAAGTGATGCAGTATGTTTCCAAAGAAATACGGTCATGGAACTTGACTATTACTATGAGGTAAAATAAAAACAATAACAAAAAACACTCAGTAATTTCACATTCTTATAAATTATTCATATTTTACAGCTTCCGGTGACAGTCTGCTCTGTGGCTGGACTTCCTTATCTTATTTCCACTCAGGATGTTTCACACCTTCTAATAAATTTAATGACAACATTCATTTTATGAATATATATATAATTTTTCAATTTTTATATTGAGATTTTTTTAACAGTTTCAGGTGTACAACGTAATGATTGAATATCTCTCTATATTGTGAAATGATCACAGTAACTTTAGTTAACATCCATCACCATACATAGTTACAAGTAAACAACAGCTTAGTGAACTTTTTGCTGAATCACACCCTGGTTTTTTATTCAGATCATTTAATTTCAAACTTTATAACTAAGGTCCAGTGCTCCTCTTCCTTCTCACCTCAGTGACCATGAGACACACAGCTTCTAATTCTGTCAGCACAGTACATACTCCAGATACCCCAGGGGTCGAGATGGGGTAAAGCGTGCAACCCTGTGGCCAGCAGGTGGTAGCAGTGAGCTGTGCTATAGCTGGACCCGGCAGGGCACCTTGGGAAGCCCGAGGCTGAACTCTGCTCAGCCAAGGGTTCCTCATTGTGCTAGTGCATTTGAGAAAGAGCGAGGAGGCAACAGGGTTCAGGATGTCAGAACCAAAAACAAGAAATGAGGGGTGAACCAGAAGACAGTCCAAACCATTCAACAAATGGAGGAAGGCAGACTAGCCAGAGGTTAAAAGGGACAGGAGACTCCATTTTAAAACACCAGCTTTAAATCCCTCCTTTGGTTCCTTGAAGGAGTCACAAAATTGAAAATTTTCAGGTACTCTCCAGAAGATAGGCAGGGAATCCTCTGTGCTCTTCTTTTATCCTGAAAGGAAATTTTGTCGATAATTGGAAGAATTGGGAGTGGGATGGACAGAGTTGTTCAAACCTTCAGGAAAGGTGTTGAATATCATTTTTAGTAAAGGTACAACCACAGTGAGCTAGGATTTGAACCCGGGCGGAGTGACTGTAACAGCTTGTACTCTTCCTCTCTCTCTTGCAGAGAGGGCTACTTAGCCTTTTTGTGGCATCTGGCTTCTGTCCAATCAATGGCCCTGTAAAATACCGAATTCACTAGGTGAGAGCAGTATGCATAATAGGTAGACGTCTCTGGGGGTGTTCACATCTCCACACACACGTGTGGGTGTGTATTACTAAAGGTGGCCGGGAACTGACGTTCCATGATTGTCTTTCTGCCAAGTCAACTGAAGATAATGTCAAAAGCAGTCAGTTACAAAATGAAAATTTACATTAGCTAAACAGTGATTCTGAAACTTAAATGTGTATCTGAATCTCTTGCTTTGAGAAGATCGTGAATAAAGTGCAACCTGGGACGTTTGGGCAAAAGTCGTGAAAGGCCTAAGGAAGAAAACGTTTCCTTGGGAACGGACTTTGATCCTACCTGATTTCCATTCTAATTTAAATGAGAAAAGACAAATGTGCAAAGAGTCCTAATTTAGGAGATGATTTTAGTGTGGCTGGAAGTTTTACATTCTGAGGGGCGTAAGTGTGTGTGTTGGAAAAGTGAGCAGGGTCTGAGTGAACTGCCCCCAGGTTAGGCTGAATTTCAGTTACACACCTAGTTATAAGTCAGTCAGTGATTAAATTTAACATTTTCTTTTGTTTTTAAATTCCTACAATGGGCCAAACATTAGGAGCTGAGGATACAAAGGTAAACAATACAGAGTCTTAAATTTAAGAGTCTTATAGCATATGGAGAGTTAACAGAGAAATAGATGGATGTATTAGTTATCTATTGCTGCATAACAAATCACCCCAAAACTTAGCATCTTTAACCAACCCTGTTTCTGTAGGTTAGGAATCTGAGCATAGCTTAGCTGTGTGCTTTTAAAATTAATGACCAAAACAAACAGAAATAAGAGGTAATTTAGAGGAAAGGGAAACTGTATAAGGAAATCCTAACTAAAAAAAAAGATATAATTAATACACCACCGTGAAAAGAAATGGGATGCTATAAAAAAGAACAGAGTTGAACTATAGCAGGAGCAAGTCAGGTTTAATCCTAGGACTTCAACTTCAGAGAGTAGTAAGAATTGTTAGAAAACCGAAGTCATAAACTGTCATTATTTGTAAATAAACATTGTTTAGAAAAAATTTAAAATTATTAGAATAGAGAGTTTAGCAAAATTCAAATTCATATTCAAAATTAATATTGGTCCTGTATACAGCAATAGTTAATTTAAAAATATGATAAAAAAAACAGAACCTATTAAGTTAGTAACAGAAACTCCAGACTATGTAGCAATAACTCTTGCAAAAGACATGGAAGATTTTTTGGGTAAAACATATGTTTACACTTGATCTTAGCCCAAAGGCTGAGAAGCGATAAAATATATGTTTTATTGAAGATCATAAAAGTGACCCAAATAAACAGCTTCATCATATTTAAGGAGGGAAAATTCAGTGTGCTGCAGAAGCAGATTCTCTTAATAGGTGCACAAATCAGATATTGTTGGAGGAAGTCATCAAGAGGATGTGACTGCTGGTTGACCCCCTGAGCTGGACCTGTCCTTGGAAGGGCGAGTCACCCTCCATTCCCACAGTGGGAGCCATTGTCAAGGACGTAGCCTCAAGAGAGCAATATGTCATTGAGACCATCTAGACGGTATTGTGACAACCCAGGTGAGGCCTCTACATAAACTATTAAGATGCTGGTGGGTATACAGATCTACTCATCTTAAGGTCACCTAGGACTAGCCTCGTAAGTAACTTACCTTGTTTCTCAAAGCCACCACTGTCCAGTCCACAGTGGTCTGCTTCTTCCTTCAGTCCTCTTCGCCCTCCACTTACCAAGTCCACCTTAAGATTTCATCCACACAACTCAGGAGTTTGTGGACCAACAGTTATTTCATATACAATTTTCAGAATTTGAATAATTCTTATAGTGGAAAGTGTTTGCAAGGAGTTAGGGAAATGGGAACTTTCATATGATGTCTATTAAAATCTACACTTACAAAACTTTTGAACAGTTGACAATTTAATAAAGCTGAGGCTGTAAATGCCTCAGGACAAAGAAATGTCTATGTGCATTACTAGTATAATTTCCAACACATAGTCCTTTTGCAGAAATCCTTTTAAGTCATACTGAGGGCAGATTGAGATAGTATAATGTATAAATCTACATAACAGCCCAACCTAACATGGTTAAATGCTGTCAGATGAATAGGTAGATGTCCCACCATCAGTGCCTCAGCATTGTAGTGCTTTCACTTATATCTCAAATATTTTGTGTAATCACCATGAGACAGTTTCAATTTATAGGTGACCTGAATTATAGCATCATTTCAATCCATGTATTAAATGTAAATAAGTTTCAGTACTTTTGGTGAAAAATAAATGTAAACAGAAGTTGTGGTATTTTCTTACCTAACATTACTGCACGCTGTGGGGTATGCTCTCTGCACTCCTCACCACCATCATGAAGAAGTTCTCACACAGACGCAGAGGGAGACAGGTGTGGGATGTGACGATAGCCTGTTTACGAGAATGAAAAACTATACATCCTCAGTAACCAACACTAGGTAAGTTCTAAATAAATTCTATTTCCTTCACTTTTTAGAAAGTTAAAACATTAACATCTACATGCATCAACATGGGTATATAAAATATAAATAAAATATCAGGTGAAAAAGGTAAATTGCAGAATGAAATGTAAAATATTATACTATTTTTGTAATTTAAAAATAAAAATGCTATATTCTGTTTAGGATTTCCTATATAACTAATAAAGTAAAAATGAGGAGGACAAGATGGTTGATCTGGGATGGAGGAATAGGTGTAACTGAGGAGGGCTTACAAAGGTCACTTTAAACATAGGTAATTTTTTTTCTCTTAACTCAAGAAATGTGGCAAAATGTTAACCTTTTTAAAAGTTTGGATAACATGAAATTTGGTTACATTTTTCTGTTTTTCTATATGTTTGAGATATTTCATAATAAAAATGAATGTAGAGATTGTAAAAATAGCAAAAATTACTGAGTGAAGATAAAATAATAGATTCAATTATTAAAGCTAAAGCTGTTCCTTTGAAAGATCAATGATCACACAAATTATATAATCCATATCAGAGAACAACAGAAAAAAAATTAAACATAGTTACTTTTCTAAATGAATTTGAATTATTTTTCTTTATGTAAAAAATAAACCTGGGATACAAAATGATTATCTAAAGACCTTCAAACTGATGAACCTACAACAGAAGATCCAAGAAGGTAGCTTTTTAGTGTAAAAATGAATGTGAAAAGATAATTAGTTCTTTCCACCCAGGCCTTTTCAGGAAAAGAACTAATCAAATAAGACAAATAAAAATAATGTTCTCTCTAGAGATTTATAAGCCCTTAAGGCCGATAGAGCTTGGTAATTAAGTTGATATTAATTGTGAAGGGGAGAGATTAAGCAATAACAGCAACAAATATTAAAATTTTGAACCAGTGTCTATTGAGAGAAAAGAGAAGATCAAGTGAACTAAGTATATTAGGAAGATAAATGATAAACTTGAGATTAGACATGTTGAAAATGAATAGATGGATTCTCAATAGAAAGATTTAATAGAAGGCATGGATAGAAACACATCTGAAGTGAAACTGAGAGAATGGATGTATTTTTTAATAGAAAGGTTATAATTTCAAATAAAAAGTGCCATGGGACATAAAATGAGGATTTTTAGAAGCAGAGAAGTCACGAGAGAAAATAGTAAATTATATCATTGAATTCCTAGCAATGGGTGTCAACAGTGGGAAATGCTTCAGAGAGGCTTTAAAAAAAAATGAGCGCTACTGAAATGTTGATATCAAATGTCAATCACTGGCAGGTTTGGAGAGCTTGGTTTCCTTGGACTGGATGTGAGGGTAAGGAAGACTGAATAGCCATAGGATGTGAACACTGAGGTGCTGACCTGAACTGTGTGTGTGGTTGATGTGGCTTAAATTGTATCCCTCAGAAAGATGTGTCCAAGTCCCAACTCCTAGCACCTGTGAATGTGACCTTACTTAGAAACAGGGCCTTTATAGATTACTATGTAAGTTAAGACAAGGTCCTACTGGAGTAGGGTTAGCCCTGAAACCAGGATGACTGGTGTCCTTGTAAGAAGAAGGGCAGAAGCAGGCAACACGCAGAGGGAATGCCGTGTGATGTGGGAGGCAGAGAGGAGTTGTACAGCAAGCAGCCAGGCAAGGAATGGGAAGGGTTGCTGGCAACCACCAGAAGCTAGGAGGAAGCATGGCCCTGTCGACCCCTTGATTTGGGACTTCTAGCCTTTGGAACTGTGAGGGAGTGAACTTCTGTTCTTCTAACACACCCAGTTTGTGCTACCTTGTTACAGGAGCCACGAGAAACTAATGCCATGGGAGGCTGAGCAGTGACTGTGAGATGAGCCAGGTGTTAGAGCAGGTCATTGCACTGGACTGAGAGATCTTTCAGTGGGGTTGAGTTTGGAAAGGACTGACCGAGTTTCCTCTGGGCAGTTACCATGAGCTGGAGGCATGCAGGGAAGTTGCCACCGAACAGCCTCTGATTTTTCAGTAAAACAAGTACATTTGTCGGCTGAAAGCAAAAGTGAAGGAGCAGAGTTAAGGACCTAAGAGACTAAGGACGAATTAAAAGAGATCTATAAAAAGTGTGATGAGGAGGGCTGGGTTGGCATTATCCTGCACTGGCCCCTGTCAATCCAAGTTTGGAGGACTTCTGTATCGTGACCCTGTGGCAGAGCAGCACAGGGTCGTGGAACACGGAAGTTCCAGCCTCTGTGACAAACGTGGAACAGAGGCCTAGGGATTTATGTCACCTGTCCAAGGCATACAGCTTTAAAATGTGGGTCTCGTACTCCTAACCCTGTAACGACTTCATGTACCATATTGGAGATTAAAATCCCTAAAATTATGGCAGTATTTTTTTAAATTTGGTTACTAAGAAAGTATATGTGTATATTATGATCTTAGTTGTTTTTTTCCTCCCCTCACCCATTAAAATAAATATTACCATTAAAGTCTGGGATTGGAACCAGGTTAGTATTTGGTGTTTTCTAGTTCATGGACTTTTTTACCTCTTGTAAAACCTGGCAGATCAAGAGAAACATGACTAACAACAAAGGAAGGGATTCAGTTTAAAGTCAGAGGAAATGTTTATTTCCATGTTCTTAGTGAAAACTGCACTCATTCGAACAGTCTCAGAATACTTCACCCTTTCTTTGTCTTTCACTTTCATGAATGGTTATTGTGTATTCATCCCAAGCAACGTGTCACTGTAAAAATCACGTAATGAGATTTTCAGGGTTGGTAAACAGTGGTTATTTACAATTCTGAGAATGTCCAATTTATTTGTAGCTGAAAAAAAAATTTGCCCATCTAGTCTAAACTATTAAAATAGATATTACATATCACTGTTTTGATCAGCATAATTTTCATAGTGGTGGTGAATAGGGAGGGGGTTTGGAGTCCAGGTACTGTTCTGGCCTCACATGTTGGCTCTGCCTTTTTTTGAGCATCTGCGGATAACTACACATTTTCTCTCACGTTTCAAATCTGTAAAATGGATGTAAATATTGTGCCAGCTTCATAGACTTAGCTTTGAGTATTAAGTGAGATTCACTTTCAACCCTTAGCATACTTTCTAGCACATAGGAGTCAATCAGTGCAAGGAGCCATTTAATGGAAGTGCAGTTAAGTCTTGGATGAAGCACCTAATTATTCTGATTTCGGAGATGATTGATCTTCACTTTCCCTCTGTCAATTTCCTTTCTTTTTAATCTGCTCTATTTTGGCCTGTCTCTCAGATTTTTAATCATTAAAAGCCAATATAGACTTATCTAGGGCTGTGAGTTTTTTCCTTCTTTTTGAATCGGATCACTTTTTGAGTATGCCAGAAAGATAGAGCAATAAACAAATATCATGTGACATACTTAGCCAACCATCTATAACTCCACACTCCCTTCAGAGTAACTGGAGAAGAAGAAAGGCACAGGGAAAAAAAAAAAAAAAAACCTATCAAGCAGAGAATGTGTGGCAGTTTTTTTACACAGAGACTATGGCCTGTTTTCAGAAGCCAAACTGAATAAAAACAGTTTTAAGGGGGACAAACATTTGTAGAAGAGTCCTTGAAGGATTCTTATCTGTTCTCCTGGACAAAAAGAGACCAGTGAATCAAAGGTGCTTCTAATTTCCTCTTTTCCTGACAGTAAGTGAAGTTTCTTTTTACCTTTTGCTTTGCATGGAAGTAATTAAGGCATAAAGTATATAGCCAACGCCAAGCATCTTGATTGACATTGTCAAATTATTATATTCTGGTATGTCTAAATTATCATATTTCATACTGTAAACTTCATGAGTAATTTATTTTTTAAACTCAGTTTATTTTTTATTTTAATGTGATAGCAAAATGGAAGATAGATTCAGAAATGTATATAAACATTATTAATTTTTTTGGTAAGATTTACACTTTTTTGAATTCTACAAATCAATTAATGTAGTCATATTAGCTAACAAGGTTTTGGGTTTCATCTATATATGTCTTACTTCATAAAAGGAGACCATGCATTTAAAGAAGAAAAATTAACTCTTTGAGATTCTAAGAATGACTATAATGTTATTCAACTTTCCTTTACTTGCTGGTTACCTAGATATTAAATAACCATATAAAAGCAAGCCATTCAAAATACAGACTGCTTATGGGCCAATCTCTTATTTAACAAAACAAAATTGAGATGGTTTTATTCTTGTTATACTTAAAAAAAAACCTAAAGGACAAAGGAGGGGTTCTAAACATTGCTGACACTTCATTCATAGATTGTTGTAATGTTTAGATTTGGCAGAAAAAAGTGACTTTTGAGACAAAAGGAGAAAGACTCTTCTTACTATTACCCTCACCTCTCTCAGCAGTGAGAGCCTGGAGAGATAGACCAGCTGGCAGGATATTTTACACGCATTAATACTTTATGCTATCAAAACAAAAACAAAAACTCTGTTGAATGTGTTACTACAGTGGCAAATAAGGCATTAAATTAGTGCACCCTTAACTATGTTTTCAAAGTGTTCAGAAGTTTTTTCGTAACTGGACTTTTTTTTTTTTTAATCTTTTTCTCTCCTAGTTACTGTTGTACAACATTTACTCTCTCTTTCAATGAACAAGACAAAATGATTAAAAAAGAAAGAAGTGTGTTCCAACAAACTCAGGCCCTTCTATACAAGAATTTTCTTAAAAAATGGAGACTGAGAAAAGAGAGCTTATTGGTATGGTTTGCAACATATATTTTTTAATATTTAGTGGATGATAATCTATCACTTAGTATTATGCTGTTTTTACTGCTTTTTTAGCCAAATTCTATGGGCTAGTTGTTTTAGAGTTCCCAATATAATATTTTGTAAATGTTGCAGAATAAGATATAGTGCAGAATAGAATATGTATGGCAAAGGGTGAAATTAACTGAAGGATTCACATGACAGGTCCTGAAAAATAAAGTGACATTTTATTAAGTTAAACTAGCCATTCTCCAAATAATTGATCTACTTGAATCTTGTGGAGTCATTATGATTTATCTTGGGCCAACTTTGGTGTTAGGGGAAAAAGAAAATAAGCTAGACAAAGTGAAATAGATTTTAAAATGAATAAACCATTAACACTCTACTAAGGGCATCTTGGTTAAGATTCTGTTAATTGGCTGAATAGAATCCGAGCAAAAATTAGGGAACTTTATTGGGTCTTTTCTCAAAGCTCTACTTTTTGTAAACATGGAGCCAGATCAATTGATGGAGCTCATCAATATATTTGCATTCTGTTGAGTTTCTAGTATAAGGACATTGACATTAGGATGAAGAGATTTGCTATATGTTACCAGGAGACGTATCTGGGGTTGCCTTGGCCACATAGAGACTGCATTCTGTTTAAAAATAGTGGGTAACGTTTCAGTGGTAGCTAGCAGAGTTCACATAATTTTTTTTCATTCTCTGCAAGAGCTCGTGAAGCAATCCAATTCTATGGGTTTAGTTTTTATGTTGATGAAGCAGTTATCTTGTCGAATATCCATGTTCTATATGTAACTGATTATAATTCATGCCATCATTTAACTCATTTTTGTTTTATCATCTACATTTCTGGAAAACAGAAAGTTAGATCTAAAAATGTGATTGACTTCAGGTTAAACATTTATGGCAAGAACATCTCATGTGGTGCTGTGAACTTATATTAATTACATCACATAAATAAGGGCTCCTAGTCACTAGTGGTCCCTACTGTTAGGGGTGCTCTATTATTGGGTTAAGCCCAGTGGACATATTTGACATTATATCAAAATTATATATTTTTGAAATGGTGTTTTCTTTAAAGGATAGTGATTGGGAAAGGAAAAAATGGGGAGTGAAATGAAGCCATGCTCAATGTCAGTACTTCCTGTCTTCAGATATATTTGAATATTTCTCACAGTTCTGGACCGCATTATAACTTGGCTCGTTTTTCTTTTGTGCACTGGAGGAGTGGACAGTGGCATTGCTTCTGGGGCTGTCTCTCTGCATCTTTTCGGAATTCTTCAGTGCTATACATTTCCCTGAACATCCTCCTCATGTCCTGGGACGTGCGGATCAGTTTAATGACTCTGATCTAGTGGTGGCATATGCCCCAGTCACTAACATGACACAGAAGATAATGGATAAGATGGCTTTGGCTTCCTGTATGAAAGGTTTGTTGTTCAATGACCGGTGTTTTATTATTATGCAACATACACATGTTTAATTTGAAGTTTGTTTTGCAAATGGAGTATATTTACCCAGCCTATGAAGTCAGTGGTTCTTGCCTGCAGCAAGAATCCTCATTCTGTATGCAGTGCAGGGGTTGGCGTGCAGCTACAGGTGAGGGTAGGTGGGTAAGACACAAAAGACTTAATTGGGGGATTTTTAAACAGCACACACACCATTCACTCCTTTCATCCTTGAAATGCATGCTGTTTTGAGTCATTGTTATTAGGAGTATGATGTGTACTCCATAAGGTAAGGTTGAAGTAAGAAAAAAAAAGGTTGAACCCTTTTCTAGCTGATTTCACTTTTTATTCCTGGTGTCCTCTCCTGTTTGGTGATTCCTCTAAATATTTTTGTATTCTGATTCTTTGCATGCAGCTTGCTCCTCTTGGCAAACTATTTTCATATGATAGAAATCAGTTTATGATCTTGGTAGGGAAAACACCAAATTCTCAAGTGTATCTATTGATTATTTTAAATACTTTTATTTTAAATTTTTAATTATTTTAATCACCAATGTACTAGCCACCCTAAAAAAAAAAAA